>ML663566.1:16807887-16822674 GCA_007570785.1 Antilocapra americana | reverse complement strand
ATTTCCAGGTAGTACTTTGGAATTAACACTAAACAGTATTTTTAGTAAAAGAGTTTTAAGAATCAGGGTAAAAAACTTCCATTTAATATAAAGTTAACATAATTAAAGTTTAATCATATTTCTCCACATCAGTTTTCTTTGGTTCCATAATCGTGTTTCTTCAAGGATTTGATATTCCCATGTGGCTCAGCATAAAGAATCCACCTACCAAGTGGGAGATGTGAGTTTGATCCCTGGATTGGGAAGATCCTCTGGAAAAAAATGGCATCCCACTTGAGTATTCTTACTGGGAGAATCCCATGGACAGAGGAGGCTGGTAGGCTACAGTGCATGGGTTCACAAAGAATCAGACACAAGTTAGCCACTAAACAATAACAAATATATTAATTTACTCTGATTTTTATCAGTGGTTTGGTAATTGGGTAAGATGGTATAGTTGGAAAAATGACCTATAAAAGACTGTAAAAGCCAGTTTAACTTGCAATTTAGCTGATCATTTAACTATTTCAGCTGTATCATGAGAGAGATTTGAGAGCTGACAGAAAATCTGTTGTATGAATGTGTTGATCCCTGCCTCCTTCCTATCCACACAACTTCAGATGACCAGTCCAAGGCCAAAAGACCAGGGACAGCACCATGCTTGCCATCATATGGACAATAACTTATGCAATAGAATTTACTGAAACTTCACTGAGGCAAGAATCAGTATTTAGGAAAGCCCTGAGTACAATCAGAGTGTCAGTTCCTTGAAAACCAGAATAGAGCAATCACTGGCTCCCTAGTTTCTCATACATTACATGGCCCTGCTCTCATATTCACACAACTTGTGTTGGTAAATGAATAAATGACTTTTGAGACATTTAGAAATTTAGGCATTTCATGTGTCTACCTCCTCCCTATACACATCTTATTAGCAGACCTAATTAAAATCTGAACCATCTTAGGCTTCTGTGTTCATTGCAAACACCCATCTGGGCTCATCAATTTCACCCTCTTCACCAAACAACTTGAGTCACAAAGCATATGTTTGGTAATTTATCACCTTTAAAAAAATAAAACTCTGCGAGGGAGTAATTGCAGTCCAGAAAAATCTCATTAGTATAGAACAGCAAGTCTAAACCTGCCACCTAACTTTTCAACACTGCAGAACAAATGCATGCCTGAATTTAAGAAAGGATATTATTTGTGATGTTGTACTATTTATGACTCCACGGCTTTGGAATAGTTCAGTTTACAGATGCACGTAAGTTGTTCAATATATGATGGAGTCATTCAGATAAAACTAAAGTGCTCAGTACTTGTTTCTAAATATAAGAAAAAAATTGTGAGTGCCAGAGGAAAGAGTTTTCTTTTTTTAACATATTCACAGAAAAAGTAATTCTGCTAAATCAAGTGTTTGAGTATGCAACTATTTCAACATTATTGCTATTTAAAATTTGTACCAATTTGCAAAATCTATCGGGGGGAAATAATCTTAAATGTCAAATAACTACATATTTTTAATATTTTTAATTAAGCACATCTGACAATGCGGTATCATTTCTGGCTTGTCTGACAAGTGGAGTGGAATATCTATATCTTACTCAGGAGTGCACTTAAAATGTGTCCAACACAATGTGATTTACTCTCCCAGAGGGCATCTTCTCATGGTGAAAGCAAAAATTCCAGAAAGCAGAGCAAAGGGTACCTGTGGAAAGCAATAGAATCACAGGGAATAAGTAGGTTCTAGGGAGACAGATTTTGAAATCCTAACTTGGCTAACTGCAATTTAACCCAAGTTTTCATTTCCATCCACAAAAAGGGGATAGCAGAGTCTTAAGAGGATTATTAATTCCTTAGGCTTTTCGTTTTTATTTTTCTTGGACTCCAAAATCACTGTGGATGGTGACTGCAGCCATTTAATTTTATGTAAAAGACGCTTGCTCCTTGGAAGAAAATCTATGACAAACATAGCATATTAAAAAGCATAGAGATCACTTTGCTGACAAAGGTCCATAGAGTCAAAGCTATGGTTTTTCCAGTAGTCATGTATGGATGTGAGAGTTGGACCACAAAAGAGGCTGAGTGTAAAGAATTGATGCTTTCAAACTGTGGTGCTAGAGAAGACTCTTGAGAGTCTCTTGGACAACAAGGAGATCAAACCAGTCAATTCTAAAGGATATCAACACTGAATATTTGTTGGAAGGACTGATGCTGAAGCTGAAGCTCCTATACTCTGACCACCTGTTGAGAAGAGCTGACTCATTGAGTAAAACCCTGATGCTGGGAAACATTGAGGTCAGGAGGAGAGCAGGGCAACAGAGGATGAGATGGTTAGATGGTATCACCAACTCAATGGACATGAGTTTGAGCAAACTCGGGGAGATAGTGAAGGACAGCGAAGCCTGGAGTGCTGCAGTTCATGGGGTCACAAAGAGTCGGACGCAAATGAGCAAATGAACAACAACAGAGGATTTTTAAGGGATTAATTGAAAAGCACTTTATGCAGAGACAAACCATGAAAGCACCATACGTCTCCACTGCTCTTACTCTACCTCATAATTTCTGTTAGAGCAAAGGTGAGTAACATTAACCCTTTGGCAACATTTCTTCATCTATCCCTCAAAAGGGATATTAATCATACCTCTCTGTACAATTGTGAGAAGCCAATAGTACTAGATAAAGCTCTGTGAAATCCATGGCAGGCATTTAGAGCTGTTCGTTTATTCAGTCACTCATTCGTGTCCACCTCTTTGTGACACGATGGACTGCAGCACATTAGACTTCCCTGTCCTTCACTGACTCCCTGAGATTATTCAAACTCATGTCCATTAGTCAGTGATGCCATCCAAACATCTCCTCCTCCGTCATCCCCTTCTCCTCCTGCCATCAATCTTTCCCAGCATCGGGGTCTTTTCCAATGAGTCAGCTCTTTGGATCAGGTGGCCAAAGTATAGGAGATTCAGTTTTAGTATGAGTCCTTCCAGAGAATAGTCAGGACTGATTTCCTTCAGGATTGATTGGTTTGATCTCCTTGCTGTCCATGGGACTCTCAAGAGCCTTCTCCAGCACCACAACTCAAAAGTGTTTCTTCCTTGTGTTCTGCCTTCTTATTGTCCAACTCTCACATCTGTACATGACTACTGGAAAAAACATAACTTTGACTAGATGGACCTTTGTCAAGAAAGTCATTTAAAAGTCTTTACCTTTTAATACACTAAGTTTGCCATAGCATTTCTCCCAAAGAGAAGTGTCTTTTAATTTCATGGCTCAATCACCATCAACAGTGATTTTGGAGCCCAGGAAAAGAAAATCTGTCACTGTGACCATGTTTTCTCCATCTATTTGCCACGAAATGATGGAACTGGATGCCATGATCCTAGTTTTTGAATGTTGAGTTTAAAGCCAGCTTTAAACTCTCTCTCTTTCAGCTTTAAAACTCCTCTTTTTGAATGTTGAGTTTAAAGCCAGCTTTAAACTCTCTCTCTTTCAGCTTTAAAACTCCTCTTTCACCTTCATCAAAAGGTTCTTTAGTTCCTCTTCACTTTTTGCCATTAGGGTGGTATCATCTGCATATCTGAGGTTGTTGATATTTCTCCTGGCAATCTTGGTATCAGCTTGTGATTCATCCAGCCTGGAATTTCCTATGGTATACTTTGCTTATAAATTAAATAAGCAAGGTGACAATATACAACTTTATCATACTCCTTTCTCAATTTTGAACCAGTCTGTTGTTACATGTCTGAATTTAAATGTTGCTTCTTGACCTGTATATTCTTAGGAGGCAGGCAAGGTGGTCTGGTATTCCTATGTCTTTAAGAATTTTCTATAGTTTGTTGTGATCCACACAGTCAAAGTCTTTAGTGTAGTCAATGAAGCAGAAGTAGATGTTTTTCTGGAGTTCCCTTGCTTTTCTCTGATCCAATGGATGATGGCAATTCAATCTGATTTTGGTATTGACTCTCTGGTGATATCTATGTGTACAGTCACCTTCTGGGTTGGAAGAGTTTTCTCTGCTGTGACCAGTGTACTCTCTTGGCAAAACTCTGTTAGCCTTTGCTTTGTTTCATTTTGCACTCTAAGCCCAAACTTGTCTTTTACTCCAGCTATCTCTTGATTTCCTACATTTGCATTTCAATCCGCTATGATGAACAGGGCATCTTTTTTGGTATCAGTTCTAGAAGGTCTTGTATGTCTTCATAGAACTGGTCAACTTCATCTTCTTTAGCATCTGTGGTTGGGCTATAGACTTGGATTACTGTGATTTGGAATGATTTGCCTTGGAAATGAACTGAGACAATTCTATTGTTTTTAGATTGCACCCAAGTACTGCATTTTGGACTCTTGTTGACTCTGAGGGCTACTCCCATTTCTTCTAAGGGATTCTTGCCCAGAGTAGTAAATATAATGGTCATATGAATTAAATTCACCTATTCTAGTCCATTTTAACTTACTGATTCTTAAGATGTCAATGTTTACTCTTGCCATCTCCTGCTTAACGGCCTCTAATTTATCTTGCTTCATTCCAGGTTCCTCCCAGAAATCAGATGTTAACAGCTGTTTATTTACCTTAATATGTCACCTTTGGTGTGTGTGTGTGTGTGTGTGTGTGTGTGTGTGTGTTAGAGAGGCTTTTTCTAATAGTATGTGCCAACTATTACCTAATACTATCAGTGAATTAATGATACTCTAATATTTACCAAACATTTATATAATATTATATTATTATGTTATATTATATACACTCATTGATGGAAACACTGAGTTTCTTCTGAGCTAAGTGCAATTCTAGATGCTGTGAATATGGCAGTAAATAACATACATATAGATGGATTTCCTTTTCTCATGGAGTCATTTAAAGAGAATAAAAAATTAATATATCAAATGATCAATAACGCTGACCAAATGTAGTATAAAGGGTATAGAGAATGATGTGTGTGTGGTCAGAGAAGTTTCCTTCTGAGAAGCTAATGTTTGACCATAGATCTGATGGAAATGAGGACTGAGTGAAACAGAGGCAAGAGCAGGTGCAAAGTTCCTCAGGAAGGTACCTGCTTGGAGACTTAAATGGACAACCAAAATCATGGCTGTAGAGATGGGAGTGAGGGGAGAATGGAGGAATCAGTGGGGAAAAAAAAAACAGAGAAGGTCTTATAGGCTATGATGAATCTTTGAGTTTCACTCTGAGTGAGATAGCCCTTGGAAGGGTGGGGTGGAAGAGTAACATGATCTAGCTTACATTTAATTTATTTATATGTTTTTAATATTTAAAAAATTGAATTATTTTTCTTTTTATTATTGTGTGGTAAGAGTATTTTTTTTAATTGAAGTAAAGCTGATTTACAATGTTTTTTAAGTTTCTGGTATACAGCAAGATGATTCATTTATATATATATATATATATATATATATATATATATATACACACACACACACACACATACTTTTCCACACTATTTTTCTTTATAGGTTATCATCAACACTTGAGTTTGGTTCCCTGTGCTATATAGTGGTCCTGTTGATTATCTGTTTTATACATAGCAGTGTGTATGTTAATCCCCAAACTCCTCCGAATCTATCCTCCCCCACCTCGTTCTCTGACTCACTGTGCCTCTTCCTCTTTGCTAACCACAAGTTTGTTTCATATGTTTGTGACTTTAATTTTAAAAGTTTCTCTCTCTCAGTCTATTCTGGCTAGTGTAACAAAAATACTGTAGACTGGGTGGCTTATAAACAAAGGTAAATTTGGCTCTCAGATTTCTGAAAGCTGACAAATTCATGATCAAGGCACCAGCAGGTTCAGTGTCTGGTGGGAAGGGTCTGCTTTGCTGTGTCCTCACATGACAGAAGGGGAAGGGAGCACTCTGGGGTCTCTTTTCTAAAGACACTATTCCATTCAAGAGCGGATTAGGTTTCAGCATATGAACATGGGGTGATACAAAATTTTAGTCTGCAGGACTCACTTTGTATGCTGTGTAGAGAGGAGATTATAAGTGGAGCAAGAGAGGAAGAAGGAAGAACCTCTAGGAGGTGACTGCAATAGCCCAGGAGAGAAAGCAGGGTGGATTAGATTAGAGAGTAGCAGTGGGGAAGATGCGACATTTACAACTCTGGAAATATTTTGAAAGTAGAGCCATGGGGATATCCTGATGGTTTGGAGGTGGGGTGGGAAGAAAGAAGAATGATGCCAAGAATGGCACCGAGTCTTCTGGCCAGAACAACTGCGACCGTAGACTTGAGAAGCCGTTCATTAAAACTGGAACTTTTGGGGGAGGAGACAATTTGAAAAGAATTCAGCTTTGGACCTGCCAAACTTAAGCCACTTGATATAAATTCAAATGGTGGTAACAAGTAGTAAATAAAATAACCCAGTTCAGAATTCACTGGAGAGGTCCAGACTGAAGACATAAACTTTTAAGTCACAGGCATGTGTGTGCCAGTGTGCTAAGTTACTTTAGTCGTGTCGAATTCTTTGCAACCCTAGGGACCATTGACTGCCAGGCTCCTCTAGTGTTTAAAACCATGATGCAAGAATAAATCGCCTAGGGGGTGAGAGAGAAGTTCAAAGGGAACATCTGGGATGCCTGCGCATTTATAGGATGAGAGTAAAAAAGACGTGAAGGAATAAAAATGTTTCCCCTCATCTTGGTAGCAGACACTGACTACTGACCAACAGAGATTTTTCAAAAGAAGTCCTTTTGCCATGTGCATCAGAAATATCTGAGGGGCGTCTTTGTAATATATTATACATTCTCTGGCCTCACTGCACACTGGAGCAGAAATGCTAGGAATAGACCATCAGAGTCTGTTTGAACAAGTTCCCCAGGAGAGGCTTATTCAAAACTGATGCTCAAGTTTGAGAATTGGTGCTTCCAAAAGTTTTTTCTTTTTTTTTTTTACTGATAGCCCACGTAAAAGATGACGCTGTTTTCTCAGCATGTTGTGTAAATCGCCAAAGGGCTGGCATGGGTAGAAATACTGGCCTGGAACCCTGGCTGTCCAGCCTTCCATACAGTCAAAGCAGATCAGAGTGCTGGCGAACCTATAATCAGCTTGTCGAAGACAATGCTGGGGCACAAAATTGCAGAGCTTCACTTTGTTCTGTCACACATAAAATTAGAGTATTACAAGGCTGTGGTTATGTGTATACATTTATTCTAATAAATATGAGAGTTATTGAAATGAATATCAGAGATTAACTGATATTTAAGATATCTATTTCAGCCACAAAGGTAAATATTACAAAACTACACATAAATACAAAATATGAAGAACTTGGCATCCAAAGGAATTCTCAAAGTCTAGAAATTCATGGTCCTGAATTTTAAGGGAAATAAAAAACTTTTAATTTTCATATCATTAATGAGTTCTCTTTCTTGTTTCTCTCACACAGGCATTTAAGGACTAAAGGTTTTGTTTGACAGCTGTGTTTTAATGTATTTAAACCTAAGGTGATATTCAGGTAGTAGTTTCTAAAATCTGTTCAATAAAATGTTACTGGCCCCATGGTTAATTTGGGACCACGTATGTCTCCTTGGTTGTTAACAAGTCATATATTGTTACGAAAAAATTCAAGATGTAAAAACACAATTTGTTGTTGCTTACCCCAATGTGTCTCAGGTGTATTTGATCAAAACAATCCTTTCTGAAAAAGTATTAATGTCTCAAAGTCAATACTGTTGCCAGAATCCAATGTAACAAACTCTGGTCTAGAAAACTCTTACAACATGACGTGTAAGCAACTCCAAGGTAGTTTAGGAATATGTATCCTGGGTTACCAATGGAGAGAAGCAATGATGAACAGGGTGATTAGTCTAAAGAGATTCTCTAGAGCAGGTAAGTCTTGGCAATAAAGAAACATGTGTTAGTAGAAAGGGACTTACAGGGCAGAGGGAGCAGAGAATCAGGTAGCACAAATTTGTGTCTAGAATCTTGGAGCTATAGTGTAAAAAAGAGCTTTTTAAAAGGAAATTACTCATGGTGTCAAAATTCAGTTTTCAGACTTAAGATATATGTGTCTCAAATACCGAGAAAGATTTCTCACCATGGTGATATTAGTTCCTGACTAATTGAGATGAGAACCAGTGAGGGAGCTTTTCTAGAAAATAATGGAGCTATTGCCGTGTAAGAAGTGGAAGTGTTAGTCATTCTGTTGTGCCCAGCTTTTTGCTACACCATAGACTATAGCCCGCCAGGCTTCTCTGTCCACAGAATTCTCCAGGCAAGAATACTGGAATGGATTGCTATTCTCTTCTCCAATGGATCATCCCGACCCAGGGATAGAACCAGGTTCTCCTGCATTGCAGGCAGATTCTTTATCATCTGAGCCACCAGGGAAGCCCACATAAGAAACCATCCTGAAATTCAGTGGATTTAAACAATAGCCACTGGCTTAGATCATGAGTCTGTGGGTCTTTAATCTGGGCCAGGTGCCCCTGAATGATTCTACAGATTTGACTATACTTATGATGTGTCCATGCTCAGCTGCCGGTCAACTAGATGTCTCCTCTGAGCTTTCACCAATTATTTCCTGGGGCAGAGAAGGCTCATGAGCCACATCTTTTATCATCCAGAAGGCTAGCCTGAGCCCATTCACCTAGTTAGTTCACAGGTATTATTAGTAACAGGAAAAGAAGGATTCTTAAAGTGCACATGTGTAGCAAAGGCTACAAATTTGCATAACATCACCCAATGCTATCAGTCAAAGAAAGCATGAGGCAGCTCTGATATAGAGTGGACTCTGCCCCTTGGTAGGAGAAGCTAAAAAGTAACGTGTTCTTTTTTTGCAATCTACCACAGCAGGTGATGCAGGCTACATCATGGAGGCACAGACTTCCCCTCTATCTGCAAGTAGACTGCTCCTGTGAAATCTTTCCTAAGCCCACGTGGTGTAACGAGAAGAGGCAGTTACCTCAGGACGTATCTTGCGAAATGATGCACAAAATAAGTGGAGATAAAGCACAAATGCTCATAACTCAAGTTGAAAGATATGGCAGCTTAATGCTGAGATGCTGAGTGTGGCTGAAAAATGAATGCTAACGCTAGTTTTGCTTTTCAACTTTTTGTTGTTGTTAAAGTGAAAATCCTCTTTGGATTTCTTTTGATTAACAACATCAGGTACTAATGTAAGTCTCTTGTAAAAGCAAAGTAGCATAAAATGAACTTTTACAGGTGGGGGATACCTGTACCTTAGGAAACAGGGAGGAAAACCAGAAACCAAGAATCTTTTGCAAGGAGCACAGGCAGAAAGCAGGGGGAAGTCACATGAAGTCATCTAGACTGGCAGAATTTGATGTAGTTACACAGTTGCTTTCAGCAACTGCAGCCAGAGTAAAATCTGCATTCACATGCTCCATGGGTTTCCCTAGTAGCTCAGACAGTAAAGAATCTGCCTACAATGCAGGAGACCTGGGTTCAATCCTTGGGTCAGGAAAATCCGCTGGAGAAGGGAATGGCTATGCACTCCAGTATTCTTGCCTGGAGAATTTCATGGACAGAGGAGGCTGGTGGGCTTCAGTCCATGAGGTCTCCAAAGGGTCGGACACACAGCTGAGCAACTAAGCACAATATGTTCTGTGGATACACACTTGTTAATTGTCAACTGGGCATTTTACTACATTAAACAGCCTTTGTTAATAGGAGGCATAATGTTAAGTTAATGATATTCTAGAGTTAAGACTCCAAATACAGTCAATGAATCCTGGGAAGTGGGAAAAGATGAAGAAGATGAGTATAAACAAAGTTAAAATCATATACAATTTTCAGAGGGAGTTTATAGATGTAGATACCTCTTTGTAAAATATTTAATAGGTAGTATGTATACATAATAAACTAAATTAAAAGTTCTAGGTATGATATGATAAAAAATACCGTGCTTATCCCAGTTACCTAGTTCACTAACTCCTCTCATGGGATGGGCCACTGTTATTGATTTCTTGTTTATTCTTACAGAACTGTATATCTTCTTTTTTTCTGTCTTCATCTTTCTCCTTAACTTAAGATGTAGTTTACTCTGTCTCTAGTTATATAGTTAACTATTCCCTTTTGACAAGTTATTCACAACTTACGTTGTAGATCAGTCTGTTAGTAAATACTAAGCTGGCTTGTTTTTTTAAACTGCTATCTTTATGACCAATTATATATTAAATTGAATCAATCTTCTATTGTAGTAAAGCTATAATATCCAATATTTTGTCCTTGAATAACATGGGGAGAGGGGTATTGACCACTTGCACAGTTGAAATTTGAGTGTAACTTTACAGTTAGCCCTCCATATCTATATTTCCTCCATATCTATTGTTCTGCATCTAGGGATTCAACCAACCTCAGATTATACAGCACTATATTTTTACTGAAAATATCCATATATATGAAAACCCTCGCAGTTCAAACCCATGTTGTTCAAGAGACAACTGTATGTATAGACGATGCTAAAAGGAATGTTAACATTTAGCCACACATTTAAATAAGTGAAACATTTTTTTTAAATGCATCGTTTATTATGTATACCAGTATATAAGTGTGGAAAGAATCTTAGAACTAGAATTGCTGGGTAAAAGAGGTGTATGCATATGTTATTTTGAAAAATATTGCCGAATTGCTACCAGTCAAGACCTTTCGCTACATACAATTTTTAAATTATTTTATTATGCTTAACTCTAGAAAGCTCCAGGAGTTGATGTTGGACAGGGAGGCCTGGCATGCTGCAGTCTATGGGGGTCACAAAGAGTTGGACACGACTGAGTGACTGAACTGAACTGAACTATAATATATAAAATCTTTACCTTTACAGTTTCTGAGTTTTGTGTCATACTTAGATGTGTTTTCTTTTTTGAAGATTTTAAATCTCTCATTTCATTTGAGGATTAAGCCTATCATTTAATGTATTATTTTAATTACACCAAACTGCCTTTTTTTGTTTTGTGTGAAGTGTGGTGTAGAAACTGAAGTTTTTTCCCAGATGTTTACTCAGGTGGCTGAATCCATTTCTTGACTAATATATATTTTTACTAGTAAATTAAGATAGTATCTTTATCTTCCTACTTAATTTTTGATGTTGTGTTCTTTCTTGTTTCTTCTTTACTAATACCTCTTCTGGTTGTACTAGACATAAAACATTGGTTTTGAGCACAAATCCACAGCTAACGTAGAGGAAAGAGGAGTCATGGTTTGGCAGGATTGATGAAAAACAGTCTGGAGTTGCCACTGAAAGAAGAAAATGAAGAACCCAGAAAATAATAAGGAAAACAGGATCCATAGGGAACTAGACAGAAAAGATTAGATGTCTATACTCAATGTGATATCATGAAGTTATCTGACATGGATCCTCATATAAGGGAGTGGGGAAACAAGAGAAACCATAAGCCTTGTGTGGGAAGGGAAAGATAGAGAAGGATTTATAAATGATGTGAAATCCATAAAAGTCCAGAGGAATAGAAATTAAACTGAGATTTATGCTGGGTATTAGGGTCTGTGATGGCCACAGTCGATAGCATCTCCCTTCTCTACTCAGGCTATAAAGCAAAATTTCTCTTTTATTACTAATAGAAGCAAGATTAGAAGGCATGCCTTCAGGGCTGCTAAGAAATAGGGTTTTATAATCCTAAACTCCAGAATTCTTTAGATTGAACCACCTAGTTAAGGCAATATAAAATTGGGAAGCTTCCCAGAGAACCAGTTCCCTTAGGAGCAGCAGCAAAGGTAACATGCTCTGCAGGCATCTTGCTCCCTAGAGAACATAGATGGAAGAGAACACGGCTGCCCAGATGGTCGCAAGCAGACACACTGCTCCAGGTAACTCAAGCGGAAGCAAACAGACTAAAAGGGCAGAGAGGGGCAAAAAGGGTGTCAAAACCCCTTCTCCAGGAAATCAGGAGATTTTTTCCTCTAACATTAGACTTCTAGGCCTAATGAATGATGAGAGAAATGATCCTTGAAATAGAACAAGAAGGCATCAGTTACATCATGTTAAGCAATTAAATGTGTGGTCAGACAGGTAGAGGAAGGAAAGGTGATCAAGTGGATATTGTTAGGAAGTGTATGATGAGGTAAGATTTCACTGTCATGGGAACAAGAAAGCTTTACTGAGAATTTTTGGGAATAAGTAAATAAAAACACAAACTTTAATGTCAGTTACCACATAAAAAGCATAATAAACCCTTTTCTTATTTCACTGTATCTAAAAAGGAATCTATAATGATTATGTTAATCATTCAGCTTTAGAAATTAAAATTGTGATCGGATTGTAAACAAGCATCATCCAGACACACACACACACACACACACACATGTGATTTGACCTAGGGAGTAGGAGAGTGTGACTGCAGTGGTCTTTGTTTTCTGCCTTTCTAGCTCTGCTGCTTATGCAAATTCTGACTTTCCTGAATTTCTATTTACACTATATATATATATATGTATGTATGTACACATACACATATATATAAAACATTTGAGTCTCATATGTTATATGAGACTGGTTCAACTGAGATTGAACCAGTCTCAGTGTTGACTGAGATTCAACACTGGTTGAATCCACCTTATGCCCCACCTCTTCATCAGAATTTCCTATTCAGTGTACAGTTTAATAATAGCAATATTTTTAATCTTAAGAATTTCTAAATAATAAAAAGTTATAAGTTATGCCTGATTGCATCACTCTCAATAGTAACATTCAACAATTAATTTCACAAAAATAAGATTGAATAATGCTGAACTGTATTATCAGTTTGATTAAGCAAATGACTTTTATTAAATAAATTTAATGATTAAATAAACGAATTTCTCATTCTATTTCAACCTTTGGAATTTATGTATATATTAATGTATAATGTTTTTATAATTTAAATGTGAAATCTGAAAAAGCTATATAAAGAATTCATAGCTAGGTCACCATATTACACATCTATTATTCTATCATATCAACAAATTTGTACTTATATTAATTGTAAGGCAAATATACCTTCTGGATGTCTACCTTAAAGATGTTAATATCCATGGTGTTAGAAATATTACCTAGAGTATGTGAGTTCTTTATTGATCATTTATTGAAGTCAATAGTTCTCAAAGTGTGGTGCCCAGATCAACAGCATCAGCATTGCCTGTAAATTTGTAACTGCAAAACTGGGTTCCACCCTATACCTTCTCAATCCTGAGGCAGAAACTTTGGGTTTTGGGACTCAGAAATCTGTATTCTAACAAGTTCCCTAGGTGACTTGGAGGCATGATCAAGTTTGAGAAGCACAGCTCTACGTGAATCTCTGCTGTGAATTCTAAAATTCTTGCCCTGAACAAAAGAAACTGAAATTGGGTCACAAGAACCCCGATAATACATCCCAGAGATTCATAATTACATGATTCTAGTAAATTGTCTAGTAAATTACAGTATCATATTGAAAGTTTCTTTTAGGTAAAGAAATGTTTTGATGGGAATTTTGCCCCTTTATTGATATGATGATAATGCTGGAATCCAAGTGTAGAATGAAAGGGTACATATACAATTTACTACTTTAGAGCAAGGCTAGCTAAAAGTAATAGTCATATCATATGACTATGGATACTGTTGGAAATATGCTAAAAATAATTTTTATATTCATACCTGTTGGACACTACTGAATATAATTTTTACATATTGTTCTTTCAGTAAAGATGACTCATTCCCCAAAGATAAATTATCTCACCAGTACTTTTTAGAAGAATATTTTCAGAATTATCTTGCCTTGGAGCCTAAAGGCAGCAAAAGGGGCAAGAATGGGTGGTGATAGAGAAGCAGCTTTAAGCTGTTCCTGAAGCATGATACCTTAGAATAACAAGATAATTCTCTTGATGTAGACTAAAGAACACCTACCTAGGTTGTCAGGTCCACAAAATTTCTTCCAATTTATATGGCTCCCTGGGAATTGACTCAGCACATTTTGTATCAATAGAATTAATCTAATTTCTTTTAATAAGATGGTGTACCTTTGCTCTCTCCCCCTTCTTTCCTTGCTTCACCTTCTTCTCCACCTCTTTCTTCTTATTCTTTTCCTTGTTCTTAATGGGGCTTCCCTGGTGGCTCAGCGGTAAAGAATCGGCCTGCTATGCAAGAGACACAGGTGTGATCCCTGAGTTCGGAAGATCCCCTGAAGGAAATGGCAATCCACTCCAGGATTCTTGCCTGAAGAATTCCATGGACAGAGGAGCCTGGCGGCTACAGTCCGTGGGCTTAGAAAAGAGGCAGACACTGCTTAGCGACTACACAATAACCATAATGGTTATATGTAGTATTACACACTGTATAATTTAGTCTGTCAATTGTTATTGTTTCCGTTATCTTGGATATTATGAACATTGTATGTTAAATACCCTTCTACTTAGATCTGTATTTTTTTTTTTTTTACTTGTTTTTGCCATACAATGTCATGATATCACCATGGGTTTACATATGCTTCCCCTCCGGAACCCCCCTCCCTCCTCCCTCCCCCCCGGGAAATCTCGCTGCACCAGTCCCGAGCATCAATCCTGGGCTGGCGATTGATTAGACACATGACAATTAACATGCTTCAATGCCCTTCTCCCATAACATCCCACCCTTACCCTCATCCACAAAGTCCACGAGTCTATTCTATACATCTGCGTTCCTTTTGTTGTCTCCCATGTTGGGTTCTCATTACTGTCTTTCTAAATTCCATATATATGTGTTAATATACTGTATTGTTGTTTTTGCTTCTGGCTTACTTCACTCTGGATAATGGGCTCCAGTTTCGTCCATCTGAGTAGAATTGCTTCAAATGAATTTTTTTTTAATGCTGAGTAATATTCCATTGTGTATAT
>ML663566.1:16667248-16807877 GCA_007570785.1 Antilocapra americana | reverse complement strand
ATATACACAATGGAATATTACTCAGCATTAAAAAAAAATTCATTTGAAGCAATTCTACTCAGATGGACGAAACTGGAGCCCATTATCCAGAGTGAAGTAAGCCAGAAGCAAAAACAACAATACAGTATATTAACACATATATATGGAATTTAGAAAGACAGTAATGAGAACCCAACATGGGAGACAACAAAAGGAACGCAGATGTATAGAATAGACTTGTGGACTTTGTGGATGAGGGTAAGGGTGGGATGAGATGGGAGAAGGGCATTGAAGCATGTTAATTGTCATGTGTCTAATCAATCGCCAGCCCAGGATTGATGCTCGGGACTGGTGCAGCGAGATTTCCCGGGGGGGAGGGAGGAGGGAGGGGGGACCCGGAGGGGAAGCATATGTAAACCCATGGTGATATCATAACAATGTATGGCTAAAACAATAATTAATTAAAAAAAAAAAAAGATTTTAGGTTTCTCTGAAACTTAATAGAAACACAAAAGTTTCTGTTTAAGCTTGTGTTGATTAGTTAATTAGAAATTTTTAATTACTAATCACTCTAGATTGAGTCCTCATAATTCAGAGAGGCACCAGGACAGTAATTCTGTAAAGCAGTTGACTGTTTTCAGAGTATCAATTCTATGCCTTCTGTTTTGGAATAGTTCCATCTTATGCATGGCACATTCCAGAATTCTGCCCTCCAGGGATGTGGTTGAAGGGAATTGGTCTGGTAGGGCAGCTAGCAGAGCCTCAGCATTTTACGATCTTGCCCTGGACTGCATTGTCTTAGCAAAACAATTACAGCTCCAAGCTCAAAAATAAAGCAACAAGCCTATTCTTTTGATTCTAGTGTGGGTAAAAATCACCCATTTGTTGTCCTAAAGTAGAGATTACTGAGCCCCACCCTCAGAGATACTAAGGCAGGTGACTTTGCATGGGACCCAGGATTTCAAACCAGTCAATCCTAAAGGAAACCAACCCTACCAACCTTGCATGTTCATTAGAAGGACTATTGTTAAAGCTGAAGCTCTGATATTTTGGCCACCTGACGCAAAGAGCCAACTCATTGGAAAAGACCCTGATGCTGGAAAGATTGAAGGTAAAAGGAGAAGGGGGCACAGAGGATGAGCTCATTGGATAGCATCATCAATTTAATGGACGTGAATCTGAGCAAACTCTGGAAGATAGTGAAGGACAGGGAAGCCTGGTGTGCTGCTATCTATCATGTTGCAAAGAGTTGAGCATGACTTAGTGACTGAACAATAACAACAAACATCTTGGGTTATCAGAAGTAAGTGACCATGAACCCCTTTTCTAAGAAAATAGTTTCCACATTTAAAACACCAACGTTTGTACCATAACCTAAACTCAGTCCATAAATATGATTTTATCTGTATTTACACTGAAGCAGTTTGGACAAGAAGCCTGCTTATTTAATCTTTAAGAACCCTTTCCTCAAAAACCCTTTCCTCTTAAAATGTCTCAAGTTATTCTAAAGCAAGTGGCCAATGTTTCTCACACACACTGAGAAATACTATTCTCTATGGTCTATTGGTCTAGAAATACTATGACCAACTTAGTTGACCATAACAAAGCTTCATATTTCATGACAACAATTTTGTAATTTGTAAAATGAATCCTACACATTTACAGTATTCTTATTGTTTTATCCTACAAATCATAAGCAAATATCAGGGAAGGTCTTATGGTTTAATGGAGAAAATGGATCAAGGGCACAAAATATGTATGGTTACGAAAATAAAATTTCATGTCCTTGATTATTTAGAAATTATTTGAATCTCTATTTACTTCTGGACTTATTCCATCTTCCCTGTAAGATTATAGAACATTCTAAGATATAAATTGCTATTATATTGGCTAATCACAAAAATGACCAACTGTTTCATGTTAGATATGTGCTAATTGATATGCACATGAGGTCATTCAGTAGAAGTTTATTCATTTTTATTAATCAGTCCCACAAGTGTTTTTTTGCCTTCTATGAAAAGGGGCATAATTTGCAAGATGCTAGTGATAGCCCAGGCCTCCCTGTCCATCACCAACTCCTAGAGTCTACCCAAACCCATGTCAATTGAGTCAGTGATGCCATCCAGCCATCTCATCCTCTGTCATCCCCTTCTCCTCCTGCCCCCAATCCTTCCAGCATCAGGGTCTTTTCCAGCAAGTCAACTCTTCACATCAGGTGGCCAAAGTATTGGAGTTTCATCTTCAACATCAGTCCTTCCAATGAACACCCAGGACTGATCTTCTTTAGGATGAACTGGTTGGATCTTCTTGCAGTTCAAGGAACTCTCAAGAGTCTTCTCCAACACCACAGTTTAAAAGCATCAATTCTTCAGCACTCAGCTTTCTTCACCATTCAACTCTCACATCCATACATGACTACTAAATCCATAGCCTTGACTAGATGGACTTTTGTTGGCAAAGTAATGTCTCTGCTTTTCAATATGCTGTCTAGGTTGGTCATAACTTTTCTTCCAAGGAGTAAGCATCTTTTAATTTCATGGCTATAATCACCATCTGCGGTGATTTTGGAGCCCCCAAAAATAAAATCTGACACTGTTTCCACTGTTTCCCCATCTATTTGCCATGAAGTGATGGGACCAGATTCCATGATCTTAGTTTTCTGAATGTTGAGCTTTAAGCCAATTTTTTCACTCTCCTCTTTAGCACTCTAACTTGAAACCTCAATGTGTGTGCTAAGTCCCTTCAGTCATGTCCAACTCTTTTTGACCCTATGGACTTTAGCCCACCAGGCTCCTCTGTCCATGGGATACTTCTGGCAAGTATACAGGAATGGGTTACCATTTCTCCTCCAGTGGATCTTCCCAGGGATTAAACTCACATCAAGTTTGTTCTTTACCACTAGCGCCACCTGGGAAGCCCCCTGAAACCTCAGTAGGGACACTTAAATGACAACTTACTAAGAGCTGTAAGTTGATCAAATTAGACGTGTTGATATTGATTGGAAGAAGACATGCCATAATTCAATGCCTTTTTTCACAGGTTCATTTTTGTAGCTGAATCCTCATAAAATATAGTTAAAACCAGAGGAGGGACATGTGGTGAATTGTTCGACAGATGAAGAATAACATTTTGAGAATATTTTTTTTCTGAAAAGAGAAAAACCTAAAGCTCCCTTTTTGTTCAATTACTGGAATTCTCCAAAGGCCCAGTATGAAATCCTTTACAAATTCTTTCACTAAGCCAGCAATAAAAATATATTTTAGAACACTCAAAAATCCAAGAATATAGCTGCAAAGATGAATAGATACTATCTCTAACTTTCGCAATCTCTGAGCTAAATTTTGCTTAATTAAAATTAAATAAACATAGCCATAGAAAAGTTTCATGATAAAACCTAATTCAGATGGATCGTTGACTATTTACCAGTTACAAGCTATGATAACTGAGCTAACATACTGCATCTATAATATGAATAAAATCAATATTGATTTCACAGGGTTGTTCTGAGTAATAGAGTAATAGTAATGCTTTTTTAAAGTACTTAGCACTGTTGAATGGAACACAGTATTTACCTAAAACAAATAGACTGCCAGTTATTTATCTGACAAAAATGGGTTTCTTTAGGATCAACAAAAATTGCAATTCAGGGTCTGCAACCATGGTGAGCTATGTGCAAGTCTCTGGTAACAAGGAGAAGAGGACTCTTATAGAGAAGAAAAGGAAGTGGTGGTGAGGAAGGCCTTTGTTAAACTAATGATCCATTGGAAGAACTGAGAATTTGAAGTATAGTGACTTTTCACTGAGTCTCACTGTAAGCCCTTGCCAGTAAGAAATGGAAGTCTTTGTTCTTTCTATTGGGCTCCACTATTGTCCTAAGACATGAACTCTCCCCATTCTGGCCTCCCAAATCTATTTAAATTGAGGTTTGTGTTTATTGATTTTTATGATAGTAAATGCTCAAGAAATTTAGCTGTTGTTTTGAAAAGTGAAAGTAACAGTCGCTCAGTTGTATCCAGCTCTTTGCGACCCCATAGACTGTAGCCCGGCAGGCTCCTTTGTCCATGGGATTTCCCAGGCAAGAATGCTGGAGTGAGGTGCCACTTCCTTCTCCAGGTGATCTTCCCAACCCAGGGACTGAACCTCAGTCTCCCACATTGCAAGCAGACTCTTCACCACCTGAGCCACTCTAAGTCAAATCATTTAGTTCAGGATTTCTCAATTCTATTTTCTCTAGTATCAGTACTACATCATACTGTTTATTACAAGGGATCATTCATGGATATTTAGGCCTCATAAGATGTCTGTTGTCTTTAGAATTTATGAACAGAAGTTTTAACTCAGGCATTTTCAGACTATAAGCAAAAGCCCACGGAACTTGTTCCTTAAAAGTCTCAACTCTAACTGTGCCTGTTACCACAGGTTTGAAGACATAGCTCACTTTTTAAATACTGATCTGAGTTTGCATATTCAACAATACTTTCCTCAGGTTCTGTGCTTTGCAGGAGTATAATTGAGAGGCTTTCAATTACAGAGAAAAGAACTGATGGATTGTTAAATCATTCCCTTTGTAGGAATAATATCTTTGCTTAATACAAATACAAATCATTTTCAAGAACAAGCTTGACAACTGTTATGGAGTTTCATTATGCAGAACTTCTTGTATCCTCCCCCTTACCCACCACACCCACTCACCCCTGCATTTTTTCCCGTTATTACCTTGTCATTTTAATACATATTATAAGACCTCTTATAAGTTCTTTGGGGAACTCAAGGAAAATATTAAGGGTTTATGGAAGATTAGATTGTGCCTTTCAAAGGCACAGATTTTGGTGTGTGGGGAATTTAGGTGCTGAAGAACTGATGCTTTTGAACTGAGGTGTTGGAGAAGACTCTTGAGAGTCCTTTGGACTGCAAGCAGATCCAACGAGTCCATTCTAAAGGAAATCAGTCCTGAATATTCATTGGAAGGACTGATGCTAAAGCTGAAACTCCAATACTTTGGCCACCTGATGTGAAGAACTGACTCATTTGAAAAGACCCTGATGCTGGGAAAGATTGAAGGCCAGAGGAGAAGGGGACGACAGAGGATGAGATGGTTGGATGGCATCACCAACTCAATGGACTTGAGTCTGAATAAACTCTGGGAGTTGGTGATGGACAGGGAGGCTTGGCATGTTGTGGTCCATGGGGTGGCAGAGTTGGACATGACTGAGTGACTAAACTGAACTGAACTGACTGAAATTTAGGCTATAGTTAAAGTTTTACTTGCTCCTTGCAACTCTTAAATACCACTTTCCTCAAGTTCACCAAAGCAGTCCCTCACTCCAAATATGTATAATCTCCAAATAACCTTTTCAAATATGTATAAATGGATGTCTCTTGAGGTCTATCCTGACATAGGTCAAGCAAATTGATTGTCCTCCCCTACAGCCTGTGGGGCTTCCCCAGTGGCTCAGCGGTGAAGAACCCACCTGCAATGCAGGAGATGCAGGAGATGTGGGTTCAGTCCCTGGGTCAGGAAGGTACCCTGGAGAAGGGAATGGCAACCCACACCAGTATCCTTGCTGCAAGGAGCCTGGCCGGCTTCAGTCCATGGGATTGCAGAGAGTCAGACACAACTAGCAACCGAGCACACACACAGCCTCTAGAGCCTGTAGCCAGGGACTGCACAAACTCACCTTGGCTTTTCCATCATGGAAGTGCTTGATTCTTCCTCACTGTTTGGTCACTTGATAGACTGAAATATTAACATTTATTTTTCTATTGCCTACCAAAATCTCTAAAGGAAAGGAATATATTTAGTCACCCTCTATTTAGCAAATATTTTACATATTTGCTAATGCTAATGCTTGAGAATTTACCATCATTAGAACTACCAGAACTCAGGTCACAAGGCTTTCAACTTTATTCTCAATGATTGGGTTGAAGAGGAAAAGCATTGATTCTGTTGTTTAAAAGGCAGAAAAGTAAATGGAGTGGTTACAAATGTCTTCCCCTGTTTTTATCCTTTGTAAGTACATACAAACTCAAAATTCCATATTTTCTGCTTTATTCCAATGAAAAGGCAGTCACATTCACACAAAGAGTAGCTCATTCTTAGAATGGAAATGTAGAATGCAAAAAGTGTGTTTTGATTTTTTTGATAACTGACCTTTTCTATACGTTTGAATTCACACAACTGAATTCAGATTGTATGTGCGCATGTTTGTGTGGGTGTTACAGCTGCATATTGTAAGTAGGGGTAGCTCTTATTTGGTTGAGCAAAGATTGATTTTCCTGGAGGGTGTTTTTAAAAGGAAATTGTCTACCTGAAGAAATGATGCAGTCATTATCCTCAGAGTTAACCTTTTCAAATATGTATAAATGGCATATATTCCTTTGTTTTGTTGTTTTATTTTCAATTCAAAATTTTTAGAGCATTTTTTTACTGGCATCTCCCTCCGTATTCAAATTTCATGCATGATCCAAGATTAGAGTTAGAGGTCAAATAAAATTAGACTGGATACTTGAAATTTCCTCCCTTCCTTCCTTTGTTTTCTCTTTGGGGCATTTTAAAAGTGTTTTAGATCATAAGTTATAACCATTCTCAGGTCAGTTTAAAAGTCCTAGCCAGAGTGCAGACAGGTTACCTCAGAATCTTATCATTTCATGCAAATGTCTGTTTCTCTTTTAAGATTGTTTTTTACTGGGCTTCCAAGGTGGCGCTCCCAGAGGGATGGAATCGGGAGGGAGGTGGGAGGGGGTTCTGGAAGGGGAACACATGTATACCCATGGCAGATTCATGTCAACGTATGGCAAAACCAACACAATAATGTAAAGAAAAAAATTAATTAATTAATTATTTTTAAAAAGAAAAAAAAAATCAACCTGCCAATGCAGGAGTCATAAGAAATGCTGGTTCAATACCTGGGTGGGGAATATCCCTTGGAGGAGAGCATGGCAACTCACTCCAGTATTCTTGCCTGGAGCATCCATTGGACAGAGTAGCTGGCAGGTTACAGGTCGCAAAGAGTTAGACAGAACTGAAGCTACTTAGCACACAGCACAAGGATATACAATGGAAATTTTATCACTAGTAAAGATTTTGTCCTTCAATTCACCTTTTCAAACTATGAAGCTGAGTTAATGTTTTGAAATAGTATCCAGTATTGGTGAGCATAAATTGAAAAATGATACTTCCAGAAAGAAAATGATTAAACTGTATACCATAAGGGAAAGCATTTTCACAATTATATCAAAAGCATTAATATATATATTATATATTTACAAATATAACCTCATTTATATTGCCAGGAGAAGTTACAGTTAATAGAGAATGTAATTCAAAGAAATTGAAAATCTTAAATGCATGTGAATATATATATATATATATATATATAGTGATCCAATAACTACATTTTGGTAATAAAATAATCAAATATGTACACAAATGTTTTTGAGCTGCTAGTCATATGTTAGACTATGAGAAATTTCTTGAATATCCAATGATCAGAGAATTAATCAATAAATAAATTTATTAATCTTAATAAATTTGAACATTATGGTACCATCAAAATCATGTTTGTTTCTAAGGGACAAGTATGATTTTAGTTTCAAAAGGCTATTTTAAAATACAAGCAATAATAATATACTAATAATATTAGTGAGAAAATGTTTTAAAAATGCAATCATTTCTGATTATAATTCTGAAACCATATGTGGATATATATTCAGTTCAGTTCAGCCACTCAGTTGGGTCTGACTTTTGCGACCCCATGGACCACAGAACACCAGGTCTCCCTGTCCATCACCAACTCCCAGAGTTTATCCAAATATGTATATACAGTTTGTCTCCAATATATATTAGGATATAGCTAAATTATAATGTCCTATTCAATTACCTCTACATGGTGGTACCATTAGCTTTTTCTGTTTATACTGAACATGTATAACTGCTTCAGTCTGGAAAAAAGCTCATTTTAAAGATACTAAATAATTTCTCATCCATTCTACTGTTCACAATATATTAGTTCTTATTGCTATTAATTTTGTCACTATCTCCTAAATATATCTTCTCTACACTAGACACATTTAAGATTTCCAAATGCTTCCGTTAAATGTTTTATGTTATCCTTGATTGATAAGATCAAACTGCAGGAAAATATAAAATATTTAAAAAGATTGATTCAGTGAAAATATAACCTTATTTATATTGCCAGAAGGAGTAGACAATTAATGGAGAATGAAATTCAAAGAAATTGAAAATCTTCAATGTATGCGAATCTTATTTAACAAGATGTTAAAAATAACAGGTTTGAAGCAATCACTAAAATTAGTGAGCTCTTATCCTTGGCCTGTTTATCCTACAGCTCTTTGCTGGAAATTCTCATAGGAATCTTCTCATGCATGGTCTATATACTGTGCCTTATCATGAGCAGTCTATTGTTTATTTGATGAAATTTAACCCAGACCACTCTTTCCAAATGTCATCAGCCTACTGTGTGGCAGTGTATCATATCAACCTAATTTCAAAAGGTTCTTTTCTGTGAAAAGCAGTAAGTTGAATTTTCCAAATAAATTTTAGTTTCAAGTAATTTTCACCATTATCATATATTACAATCATACGTGTGTTAATGACATATTGGCAAGTTGCTATTACTTTTAAAATACGTTAAATGTTTCACTTATTTTCTCAAATATCAAATCAAAAATCAAGATTAAGCCTTTACAAAAAATCAAGATACAGAATCCTGAATTAGAGTTGAGAGACCAGAAGGGGGAGCTCTCACTCCCTGTGGTGAGGGCAAAACCCTACAGGAAGAAGGAAAACTCCCCTTCCTTCCAGCAAGGACTCAACCAAGGAAAAGCAATGGACACTGTTTACTGCTTGTGTGTGCTTAGTCTTCATTATGTCCGACTCTGTGAGACCCCATGGACTGTAGCCTGCCAGGCTCCTCTGTCCTTGAGATTCTCTAGGCAAGAATACTGGAGTGGGTTGCCATGACTTCCTCCAGGAAAATTTCCTGACCCAGGGATCGAACCCCAGTCTCTTATGTCTCCTGCACTGGCAGACTGGTTCTCTACCACTAGCACCATCCCTCTGGGAACCAGTATCCTTTTTCTCTCTATAAAATCTTTATCCTTTCCTTGCCAAGTTAGGACTTGCAGGTGGCTGGCTTTGATTGCAGATCCCAAATTATAATTAGCTGCGGATCCCAAATGAACCTATTTTTCTAGAGACAGAGCTGGCAGTCTATTATTTCAGCGCAACACTTTCTTAAAATGTGACAATTAAAATGGGTCCTAATAGAGTCCCAAACAAGGGAATGAACTTGGGCAGAGGGGGAAAAAGCCAGAAGGAAAAGGATCCAGAATACGCAAATGTCTAAGGCAAAAGATAAAAGTTATTAAAAATTGCTCAGTAGATCTGATCCAGTGAAAAGAGATATATTTGATTCAATAAATGTTTAGGAATCATCTACTCAGTGTTATGCATGTGACTGGTATTGGGGATTTGTGGACTGACTGGAGGAAAGAGTCAGGTAAATTTGCTCATACAAATTTAAACATGCTGAGTGTTACCAAGGAGGACGCCTTTAGTTAATGTGGAAGACCTATCCCAGACGGTAAAGAAAGGACAGACTTCCAGAGGAAGTGACATTGAGATGGGACCTGGAGAGTAAAACCATCATAGCTTGGAAGAGCCAGAGCAGGGGGCCCAAGCAGACACCATGATGTGGAGTGTAAGAGATGGGAGAGGGTCAGCAAATGTCACAGAGTCCTCCAAACATTAGTGTAGAGAGCCTGGGGGGAGAGAGCGCAAGGTGATGGACAGGAAGTGGGTGGGGTTAAACCTGCCCGGCATTGCAGGTCCAAGACTGTGATCTTTAAGAGCTGTGGAAAGACTTTATTTCCCAAAACAGAGGACTGAAAAAATCAGAGGTGAGTTTTTAAGAGGTTACATTCAGAGGGACTGTAGAAAACGCATCAGGGTGAATGAAGGACTCAGCAAATGAAAGGAGTTACCAAATCCAAGCTTGCTCTTAAAGCCACATGATAGGCCAATTAACCGAGAGACAAGGTACTGAGGAATGGAATCCGACTTTATTCAAAACGCTGGCTGACCAAGAAGATGACTACTAACATCTCAAAATAACAATCTTGTTGAGGTCTGGATGCGAGGTTCTTTTACAGAACCAGAGAGAGATGTGCTGAGGAACTAAAGTAAAAAGGCAGAATATGTAGGGAGAGACACTGATGAAGCAAAGTAAAAAGGTCAGTCAGTCTTGCAAAACATCTCCAGGCATGGCTAGCCTCAGGAAGGGATGTGTTAACCTCTTCATTCTTGCAGCCACTCACAGGTAGGTAGGGTCAGATTATCTCTCTGTGAGTTGAACAAAGGCACTTTAGTTTAATAGGCAGAGGGTCGGGTCCTCTGAGGTAAGCCGTTATGTATGCTGATTGCCTGGTAGCCCAGACAGTAAAGCATCTGCCCTGCAATGCGGGAGACCAGGGTTCAATCCCCAGGTCGGGAAGATCCCCTGGAGAAGGAAATGGCAACCCACTCCAGTACTCCTGCCTAGAAAATTCCATGGATGGAGAAGCCTGGTAGGCTACAGTCTATGGGGTCTCAAAGAGTCAGAAAGGACTGAGCTACTTCACTTTCACAATATGGAAAAATTTTCAAACTACCACGAAACTGCACTCGTCTCACACACTAGCAAAGTAATGCTCAAAATTCTCCAAGCCAGGCTTCAACAGTATGTGAACTGTGAACTTCCAGATGTTGAAGCTGGATATAGAAAAGCCAGAGGAACCAGACATCACGTTGCCAACATCTGTTGGATCATTGAGAAAGCAAGAGAGCTCCAGAAAAACATCTGCTTCTGCTTTATTGACTACGCAAAAGGCTTTGACTGTGTGGGTCACAAAAAACTGGACAATTCTTAAAAAGATGGGAATATCAGACTGCCTTACCTGCCTCCTGAGAAATCTGTATGCAGGTGAAGAAGCAACAATTAGAATTGGACATGGAACAACAGACTGGTTCCAAATTGAGAAAGGAGTACGTGATAGCTGTATATTGTCACCCTGTTTGTTTTACTTATATGCAGAGTACATCACGCAAAATGCTGGGCTGGATGAAGCACAAGCTGGAATCAAGTTTCTGGGAGAAATATCAATAACCTCAGATACAAAGATGACACCACCCTTATGGCAGAAAGTGAAGAACTAAAGAGCGTCTTGATGAAAGTGAAAGAGGAGGATGAAAAAGTTGGCTTAAAACTCAACATTCAGAAAACAAAGATCATGGCATCCAGTCCCATCAGTTCATGGCAAATAGATGGGGAAGCAGTGGAAACAGTGAAAGATTTTATTTTTGGGGGTGGAGGGAGCTCCAAAATCACTGCAGATGGTGATTGCAGTCATGAAATTAAAAGGTGCTTGCTCCTTGGAAGAAAAGTTATGACCAACCTAGACAACATATTAAAAAGCAGGGATATTATTTTGCTAACAAAGATCTGTCTAGTCAAAGCTATGAATTTTCCAGTAGTCATGTATGGATATGAGAGTTGGGTTATAAAGAAAAGCCAACCACCAAAGGATTGATGCTTTAGAACTGTGGTGTTGGAGTCCCTTGGACTGCAAGGAGATCCAACTAGTCCATCTTAAAGGAAATCAGTCCTGAGTATTCATTGGAAGGACTGATCCTGAGGCTGGAACTCCAATACTTTGTCTACCTGATGCTAAGAACTGACTCATTAGAAAAGACCCTGATGCTGAGCAAGATTGGAGGTAGGAGGAGAAGGGGACAATAGAGGATAAGATAGTTGGATGGCATCACTGATTCGATGGACATGAGTTTCAGCAAGCTCTGGAAGTTGGTGATGGACAGGGAAGCCTGGCGTGCTGCAGTCCATGGGGTCGCAAAGAGTCAGACCTGACTGAGTGACTGAACTGAACTGATAATAACAAAGACAATGACAGGCAAAGATTAAAGTCAAAGAAACATATCCAGCATGGAGTCAGAATTAACTCTTCCCTGCAACAGTTAGGCAGCTAAAATTGAACTTCAAAAAAAAAAAAAGAAAGAAAGAAATAGATAAAGAAGGTTTTGGTGACAGTCTTAATAACAGGAATAGAAGGAAGCAGACTAAAGCATAAAAGTTGGGGCTCTAGATAAGCAACCTGCCTGACTTCGATGAGGTTGAGGTATAACCCTCGTATCTCCTCCAGCAAAGGTGGGAGGCAGGGCGTCGCTCCCTGATGGTGACTGCCTTTTGTTTTCTAAATGGTCGTACATGCCTGCTCAGTCACTCAATCATATCTGACTCTTTGAGACCCCATGGACTATATTCCACCAGCCTCCTCTGTCCATAAGATTTTCCAGGAAAGCATACTGGAGAGGGTCGCCATTCTCTTCTCCAGGAGGTCTTTCCCCCCCAGGCATTGAACGTGCATATCCTGCATTGGCAGGTGGATTCTTTACCACTGAGCCACCTGGGAAGCATGGAGCCATGAATTATGCCCTTTTATAGTTCAGTTATGAATATCTATTTCATTTCAATGTTACAAAGTTTAAGTAGGATAAATTGAATAAGCTTTTATGATAATCATACAAGTGGTGTTTCCACAAAGTTCAAGTGAAAATGTTTTCAATAACAACCCCATCTAGAAATAAGAGGGATCATTCTATTCTGCACATGAAATAGTGAAATATAAAAACCCTGAACAGATATCCATTCATCAGTATTTATTCATTAAACAATTCCTTGGTTTTCCAGGTGGTTCAGCGGTAAATAATTGGGGTTCAGTCCCTTGATTGGGAAGATCCCATTGGGAAGGAAATGGCAATCCACTCCAGCATTCTTGCCTGGAAAATCCCACTGACAGAGGGAGCCTGGTGGCTACATGGCAAAGAGTTGGACATGACTCTGTAACCAAACTATCACCACCACCAAACACTTCCTTAAGGCTTGACATGGTACTGGGTATCATGGAAAAACTAAAAGAAATTGATGAATGTATTAGGGAGTGATTTAAAGAAGTGCTCAGATGTAAATAGGGCTTCCCTGGTAGCTCAGTTGGTAAAGAATGGGCCTGGAATGCTGGAGACCTGGGTTTGATCCTTGGGTTGGGGAATTCCCTGCAGAAGGGAATGGCTGCCCATTCCAGTATTTATGAATATATTAGAGTGTGATTTAAAGAAGTGCTTAGATGTAAATAGAGTTAAAGGAACATTGAAAATAGTAAGATGGATGCAGATCTTCTCCTATAAATACACTGATAGATCATGTTTCTCTGTTTTAAATCTGTGAGAAGTGTGCTGATTTAACCTTGCAATACAATTCATCTTCTCTTGATTTGTTATTTAGAAGTCTTGATTGCCCTGTGGAGAGAATTATCATCTTGTGTGTGAACTTGAGAAGTTTCTGGTGGAGATTTTCCCAGCAGTTGAAATCCAGATCATTACTACATCTGCCCAATGTCATGACTGGACTCTGATTGTTTATGTTTCATTATAATCCAATTAGGTAAATACAACCTTAAAGATTTATAGACAGCAGAGGTTCCAAACGTTTCAGTTTCTCTTTTGTTTTTCTTCCTGTAATGGATCATTCTGCTCAAAGGAGAACAAAATAGATTATACATTCCTAGTGGAATCATTTTGTTCTCATCTAAACTGTCTCTGGTTCCTTTCTTATTTCTAGACCAGGTTGTTATTGAAAGCATTTTCACTTGCACTTTGTGAATACCATTTGTATAATTGTTTATTCTCCTTTTCTGCAGTTAGGTCTATGTTCTGATGAATATGAAGGTTGAAGACCTAGGAAACACACACATCTCAGGGAGAAAACAGAAGGAAATTTTTTTACTCCTCAGCTTCTATGGTGTTAATTTGTGAATTTAGTTGATTATACACACTCATGTTTGACTTAAATTTTACATTAAAAGTTATTAAAGATATAGCTCAATAATGGTGGGAAAGATAGGATACATACTTTTGCAATCATAAAATTTTTTATGTGCAGGGATGATATCAGAAGATAGGGATTTTAGTTCTTATTCTTGGAAAGGTCCCAAACATCTCGAGATATCAGCTTTCTTATCTTTGCAATAGAGATAACAATGTCCATGGAATAAGATGGCTCTGAGAATCTAATATAATAGCTTCTAGGGAAATAATGCAAAGTATAAAGCACCACATAAATTTGACATTGACAGGCAGCTCTTGCCTAGATGTTCAAGTTTAATTAAATATTTTAAAACATGATGTCAACTGAAAAGTATTATTAAATAAAATTCTTGCTTCACTCAGTCCTGTTCCACATTTGAAATTTTAAAAACAAAATCCATTAATTTCATGAAGTAATGAATTTAATAATTAATTTGATTTTGAAGTCAATTTTATTTTAAAGTTAATCTATTTTTCAACATTTTTATTTTTAGAAATTTGAAATTTTTCTCTGAACTTGAGTAGATTGCAGTATGCAAGTTTACTCATTCATTGATTTATTCATTCAATAAACATTTATAGAACAACTGATTATAACCTAGACACATGATAAGTTCTAGGGATTAAAAAAAAAGTGCTCTTTTTTTTTTTTTTTTAAAGGAATTCCCAATACATTAGGGGAAATAAACAAATGTAATATACAATAGTACACATTAGTATACAAAATGTGTAAATCAGCAATTATGGACCACAGTAACAGGTATTATTTTAAAACTGTTTAAAAAGCACTTTGAATAAACATAGGCAAAAGGAAGATTTTTTATATAAGAGAAGGATTATAGAAGATGTCATAGAGGCTTTCTTTGAATTGAGTGTTATGAGCTGAAATATGTCCTCCCAAAATTCATATATTGAAATCCTAACCCCTTGAACCTCAGAATGTGACCTTCTTTGAAGACAGGTAATTTACAAAGGTTATTCAGTTAAAATGGGGTCATTAGGCTGGGTCCTAATTCAAAATGCCTGATATCCTTGTACAAAGGGAAATTTGGACACAGACATGCACACAAGGAAAATGCCATGTGAAGATGGAGGTGAAAATCTGAATTCTGCAAGCCGAGGGCCAACAAAGATTGCCAGGAAACAACCAGAGGCCAAGGGAGGGGCTTGGAACAGATTCTTCCTCATAGTCCTTGGAAGGAATGCGGACACCTTAATCTTGAACTTCTAGTCTCCAGAAACGTGAGAAATAAATTTCTGTTATTCAGTCTACTCAGTGTGTGGTACTTTGTGATGGCAGTCCAGACAAATGTGCTGTCTTAAAAAAAAAATAAAAGGATATGAATTTATCAGATTAAAGGAAGGAAGAATAGGGAGGTGTTCAAAGTTGAGGGAGGAGCCTGTGCAAAGCGAGGGAGATACCAAAAAGTGAGGTTCCAAAGTCAAAGTGCAGTTGCTCAGTTTGGCAGAATATAGAATATGAGGGAAATCCCAGAAGGAAGAAAACCTTAGAATGATGATAAGGAGTAGCCCTGTAAAAGCACTGAGGCCATGCTATGGGTTTGGATTTTATTCTAAAAGTAATTGTGAATCAATGAAGGCTTTTAAATAGAGGAAGTATAGGATGAAGTGTATGCTTTATAAAGACTTCTTACTTTTTTAATTCTTTGAAGGATGATTTGTAAGAATAAAACTCAAGATGTAGGAATCAGCAAGGAATTGACTGAAAGTAACATGAGAAATGATGGTTATTGGATAAAGGCAATAGAGTGGGATAAATAAGTAGATTGGGGAGACAGTAAGAAGTTATAAAAATTCGCTGAGCAGCTGGTTAGCTTACAGGGAGAGAATGGGCTGATTTCAGCAGTGGGAATGGGGAAGGGGTGGATAAGACTATTTCCAAAAAAGAGCTGAAAGACGTACTTTCACCCAGTATAGCAAAGGAAACCTACATGACCTTGGCAAAATTCCGACTTGCCCTTGAGTATTGATCTGGTTATTTGGGGCATATTTGGGAGGGCATTTTATTGTATTGTGACTCTGGCAGCGCTTGATGGGCATTGTTATTCAAGTGCAACAAATTATATTGCAGCAATTCCAAAAGACCATTACATTTGTATATTTTATTGTATATATCACAGACAGATGCATATTCACTTTGATGGCAAACAAATGTTTCTGCATAAAAAATAATTTTATAAACTGTGTTCTATTTTTAGTGTAGAAAATATTTTGGTAGCTAAATTGCAAAAAAAAATTGCTATAAAACATAAATGTTTGCTTTCTCTAGTAAAAGAAAGGGAATGCAAATCTATTCACACTAACGGAAAACAATTTTATCATAAGCTACTCAAGCAACTTACTTTACCTTAAGTTTCAAAATGTGTCACTTACACCTTAAACAGGAAAGAAGGGCCACAGGGCTATTTTAGAAAGAAGTTAGGAACTTTCCTTGAAGTAGGAAATGGCAACCCACTTCAGGATTCTTGCCTGGAAAATCCCCTGGACAGAAGAGCCTGGCAGGCTACAGTCCATAAAGTTGCAAGAGTGTGACAACTGACTAAACCACCAGGAACTTTCCTATTGCAGAGAAATTACAAAGTATACTTTTGGATGTTTTTCTCTTTTGCTACTCTTTACAATCGCTTGACAAAGCCAGTGCCTTCTTTTTCCATTAACATCAATTAGCACCTACAGTTCGCATTTCCATTAAATGATCTGTCTAGACTGATAATTTCAGAGGATCTGTAGTGAATTCTTAACTTCTTTCTGTTGTAAAAAATCCTTCTCTAAAGCATTTCATGCTACTTCCCTAATCCCCCTGGTCCCTGTTGGACTGTGCTGTGTCCTTCCTTAGCTTTGTGAATGAAAAATGTTGCCAGCCCTATCAGTAGACAAGCCACTACAGCCACTCCCGGTCGTGAGCCCTGAGGGAACTCAAGTTGGAGACAAAACAGGCTGCCCACTGCCAAGCCCTCAGCCACTGTCAGAACTCACAGAGTTGTACTTGAGGGGGTGCAGGATGGGAAAGCACAGGATGTCTCCGGAGAGCTGCGGTGCATATCACAGAAATGATTTCAATGAGCCCCGACTCTTGCCTCTTCCTAAACTTAGAAAAGTGCTAAATTTGTTAACCTGAGATATCTTTTAATTAGCAATAATCTTTTGATCTTCCAACTACCTGGTCATTGTTGCAAAAACCTTTATATAGATCCTGTCTCCCCCCTTACCTCTAGTAGCAGTCCCTCAGAGCAATTGGAGAAGCTCTCTTCCAGACTTGAATTCCTCAGAAAGTCCACAGAATACAACCTAATTCTTAACTTTAAGGTTGTGCATTTTTTTTCCAGTGGACAACCTTGACTAGAGCTTTTATTCTCTGTTCAGGAGATATCTGTTTATCACTAGCTCTCCACTTTGTTGTTGCTTAGTCACTCAGTAGTGTCCGACCCTTAACGAACCCATCGACTGTATCCTGCCAGGTTCCTCTGTCCATGGGATTTTCCAGGCAAGAACACTGGAGTGGGTTGCCACTTCCTTCTCCAGGTGACCTTCCTGATACAGGGATTGAATGTTGACTGGAATTCATTCTTCCAAACATGAATGCAGATGACAAATCTCTTGTTGCTCACCAGTGGCCTCCGAATCATGGATCACCCATGGACTCTGCGCATGTGAGTTTTATGAATGATTCTTCAGGTATAGTAATCAAAGGACTATGATAGAATGAAAGTGGGATTTTTGGCCTGCCAGGTCCTTTGTGGAAATTTTCCTCTGTGAAGTTGCCTTCTTACTGTTGTCTTATATCTGGAGTGCCATCCCCTATGGAGGCACTGCCTATGAATGTCACAAGTGTGGAGGGCTGATGAATTCTTAAGTGACTTACAAAGGTTTTACTACATCATCTTTAGAGAATTCTGAGAGAATTCACGCATTAACATTTCAACACTGTATAAAGATTTAATGACATGTGCACTTAGGAGACAAGCCAGAAAAAGAAAAGAAAAACCTAACCTCTGAACATGTGGCTATCCAACCACCTGCCACAGAGTCGTTCATCCAAATCAGAGTCCTGTAGGCATTGATTCCATGTGTGTAAATATGCAATTGAAGGGTGAGCTACAAAATCTCCTTGCTTCTTTTTTAGACAAGATGTGCATGTGTGTTCAAAATATCACCTAGATTTGGGCAGTTTTCTAAGTTACTTTCCTTTTTATTTTGATGTCTGGGTACTTGCATGCCAAGTCGCTTCAGTTGCTTCAGTTGTATCCGACTCTTCAGCTGTGTCTGACCCCATGAAATATAGCCAGCCAGGCTCCTATGTCCATGGGATTCTCTGGTGGCAAGCTACATGTATTTCCAAGGTTCTAGCCTTTCAAAATAAATATTGGGTTTGCCAAGAAGCTCTTCTGAGTTTTTCCATAAGATGTTATGAAAAAACTTAGAGAAACTTTTTGGCCAACCTAATATCTTCTCATTAAAATGTGTAAGTAAAGAATACTTTGCTTTTCCTGACACCGACACTGGTGTAAAACAAATAGAAAGTGAGCAAGCAGTCTTCCAAGTACTCCAGGACCATCTACTGAAAGCTTTTTAGCACAGATTGAAGAAAAATGAACTGGTGAGCAATGGGAAAACTTTTAAAATAAGTCAAGTTGCATGTTCATGTGACAAATATTGTCATTTTGTTGTTGTTGTTATGACCAGCAGTTGTTTTGGTGTTTCGGTCTCTTTAGGAGAAACAGAAAAATATAAAAGCCAAAGATTTCAAAACAATTTAAAGCAATTTAAATTCTGTTTTACCACTAGGCACCATGCCCACACTGTGAGTCAAAGCATCAAATTACTTAGATCTAAGCCAGCACAAAAATGGACTTTGAAATTCACAGCTAGAAGTATTTAGAAAAATCTTTCTTAAATGCTGGGTCCTGCGGGAGAAAGTTCTGAACAAACAAAGGTGGTAAGAGAGGGAGAGAAGACAAGAAGAACTAAAGTGGGTGCAATAAAATCAGTAGTTACATTACATCTATTTTGTATAGTTATGAGTGTGGAGAAACAAGAAATAATGGAAACCTCCATCACTTGCCTGCCTTAAGCTCAGTTATTGAAAATAATTACTTGTAATATGCTTTTCATTAAATTACAAACAAACTGCTTTTGACAATTACCTCTAGAAATCTTTTTGCATTTCCTTTTCCTTTCCATAATAGAATGTCTCAACCATTAGAAATATGACACTGTAGACAGATACTCCTTTGAGGAGATAATATTAAAAACTAAAATTATAAGAAGAATTACCAGTCTTTCTTTTATCATTTAGTTGTTTGATTAATCTGAAACTCTGCAGTGGGAATAGCAAAAGATAGAACTGGGCTCTGAAACTTGGAATATTTTTCCAAGACCTGGAAACATTTGACAGAATTTTGAGACTAAACATAATTGTTTTTAGTGTTATTTTTAAAAATCAATAGTCTTTGTTTTTTGAGCAGTTTGAGTTTTATTGAGCAGAAATACAGAGTTTTCTTAAGACCTCCTTCCCTAGTTTCTCCTAGTATTAACATCTTGCATTAATGTGATACATTTGTTAGAACTGATAAGCCAGTGTTGATATATTAATATTATTAATTAAAGTGCATAGTTGACAGATGGGTTCATATTTGGGTTTTGTTGTTTTATTACCAAAAATCTATAGCTTTCACTGGTTGTTGAAGCAACAGAACTGCAGAAATGCCCGGGAGAAAGTGGCTCATGTGATGGAGATGTGAACGAGTGGGAGAGAAAAGGCAGATGGAAAGAATGGAGGGCTAGTAATGCCATTCAGCTCATCAAGGAACCCGCTGGAAACTGATGCCAATTACTTTTAATTGGAGGATAATTGCTTTACAATGTTGTGTTAGTTTCTGCTGTACAACCATGTGAATCAGCTGAAGTATACATATACTCCCTCCCTCTTGGACCACCCTCCCCCACCCTATCCCACCCATCAGGGTCATCACAGAGCACCAAGTTGAGCTCCCTGTAAGGATGTGGATAGACCTAGAGTCTGTCACACAGAGCAAGGTAAGTCAGAAAGATAAAAAGAAATGTCATGTATTAACGCTCATATGTGGAATCTGGAAACATGGTACAGGTGAACCTAGTTCGAGGGTAGGATCAGAGATGCAGACATAGAGAATGGACATTTGGACACAGAGGGGAAGGGGAGAGTGGGGTGAATTGGAAGATCAGGTTTGACATAAATACACTACCATGTATTTATCTAGAATAGATAGCTAGTGGGAACCTGCAGTGTAGCCGATTACTCTGTTTCCTAGATATGGGAGGCCCAGAACCTTCAGCATGCCATGCGCTAGATACAGTTCAACCCAGGATTTGTATCTTTATGTTCCCAGCTTTGTTGAGATACAATTAACATATAACATTGTATAAGTTTAGGGTGTACAAAGTGATGAACTGATATTAGTAACTATTTCAGAATGATTACCACAGAAAGGTAATAATAGAATCATCCTATTATGAAATGCTCTTGCTTTTTACAAAGGGTACTATAATGAAAGCCACGCAATTATTTCTTCACATTTGGCTAAATCACTGAAAACATTATGTATTGACCCTATACAAAAGTTTACCCATTGCAGTTGAACGCTAGGAAATGTATCGCTCTTCTCACAGCCTAGTATTCTTCCAATTATAGACAATGATTGTTATAGACGCCTCTGCAAAGAAGATGAATTCTGACCTAAATTTGGTGCTTACCTGCAGCAACTATTGTTAGACTGTTTTTGATATAACTACTTGCAATAAGTCCCTTTCTTTTTCCTTTTCTTTTTATTGCAAGTGCCTGTGATGGAAAAGAGTACAGTGGCTATCAGAACAGTTGGGTACCAGTTTGATTTATATTAAGATACCAAAAGTTTTGTCCATTACAGCTTTGCATCATTAGTGCAAATGTCAACACAGTACTAAAGACAAATCTCTTAGGATCATTAAGGAAATAGCTGTGACCTTATAGATCCCTAAAAGTGTCTCTGGGCAACCCTAAAATGGTCTGTGACCACACTTTGAGAATTGTTCATGAAAAAAGATAAAACTTCACCCTTCAGTTTTTAATGCACTTGTTTCTTTGGATATTCTCCTTTCTCCCCTAGAATGTAGATTCCAGAGAAGTAGCTGTTCTGTTCTCTCTTGCCTCTTAGCACCCAATACTAGACACAGATTAACTGAACTTAATGAAACTGCATAATATAGATAGAAAATATTTTACTACTAAAAAATATAGTAAAATAATTTTTTAGAATGCCTTTGTACGGCATAAACCCATAATATTCCTCACCACAAATAATCCTATGTTTAAATTTTTGTGTTGTATATTTTGATAATCAATAATAATTAAAACAATTTAGATCAGATATGTTAGAGGAAATAGTGAATGTTTTTCTATTCTTTCTATAACATTAAAAAATTACTGCCATTTAAGAGGCAAAGAATCTGAAGCCAAAATATATCAAAAAAATATGTTTTAGAGATGTTAGGCTGTTGCTTTATGAAAATATTGTTTCTTTCTACCTTTAGTGAAATTTTTAAGTTCAAAACACTTGTATTTTTGCTGTCTTCTAACAAATATTCTTTTCATATCTATACTGATATTGTTTTTAAAGAAGTCTCACTATTATCTATTGTATAAATATTAAGGCCTTAAAACCGGGATCCACTCCTGCCTAAAATATATTTCACTCCATTGATATCCACTATTTATTGACTGACTGACTGAATGAATTTATTGAGTACTGTGTGCCTGTGTGCTCAGTTGCTTCAGGTATGACCCCATGGACTGTAGCCTGCCAGGCTCCCCTGTCCATAGGATTCTCCAGGCAAGAATACTGGAGTGGGTTGCCATGCCCTCCTCCAGCGGATCTTCCCAATCCATGGATTCAACCTGCATCTCCTATACTGCAGGCAGATTCTTTACCATTGAGCTATCTGGGTAGTCCAAAAAGTGTTAGTTGCTCAGATGTGTCTGACTCTTTGCGACCTGGTGGACGATAGCCTGCCAGGTTCCTCTGTCCATGGAATTCTCCAGGCAATAATACTGGAGTGGGTAACCTCTCCCTTCTTCAGGGGATCTTATAATAAAACCTAAATCCCTAATCTTTTTTTAAAAGATTTTTTTTGATATGGAAAATTTTTAAGTTTTTATTGAATTTGTTACAGTATCGTTTCTGTTTTATGCTTTGTCTTTTTGGCCGAGAGGCATATGGGATCTTAAGTCCCCAACCAGGGATCAAACCGACATCACTGCATTTGATGGCAACATCTTCATCTCTTGACCACCAGGGTGCTGTGCTCAGTCACTCACTCATGTCTGACTCTTTGACCCCAAGGACTGTACCCTGCCAGGCTCCTCTGTCCACGGGGATTCTCCAAGCAAGAATACTGAGTGGGCTGCCACGCTCTCCCCCAGGGATCTTCCCAACCCAGGGATTGAACTCCGGTGTCCTACATGCAGGCAGATTCTTTACCATCTGAGTCACCAGGGAAGGCCTTGAAACACCAGGGAAATCCCCCTAGTCATTTTTAATGATTGATGATTAAAAAAAAATGATACATGCCATATATTCCAAGGAGAATAATCTTTTTACTAAAACAGTAGAATGAATATTGGAAAGGGATAACTGACACCCAATACAGATAGTAAAACTCACAGAACAGAGTGTTGATTTGCATATATTAAGTGCTCGGCAGTTTCAAGAAGTGTGGCTTTGCAGACCAAAACCCCAAATTTCAAGAAATCTATATTTCACAAATCACCAGGAGGACATTTTATAATAGCAGATTTGAGTTCATAATTATCTGTGAAATGCTTTGAGTGCTCTTACTTAGAAACCATTTACCTAAATATTGAATAAGAATTTGAAAAACAAAAGGATAATTTTACATTCAATTATAATTAGAGCAATAAGTGTACAAGAATACCTACTATGCAAGGAAGCAAATGAACTTCCACAGAATCTGATTAAAGTGCTTTTTAAAGTTCTTAAAAGAGGAAAAATAATTTTTGATGAAGTCTTTATATCAAGTACCATCTTTTCTTAATTTAAGGACTGCATTCTTACTTTCTAGTTTACTGGCCATGAGGTTGCTTTTGAGTTTAAGATACTGTACAGGAGTTAGAACTGATTTAGAGCCAAAAATTCATATTTGAATTCTACTTCTTCCATGGGGCACTGACCAAGTCATCTAGCCATTCCAAGCTTCATTATCTTCAGCTGAAATGTATGGGACTCTCCTAGGTGATCTCTTTGCACTCTGCTGATTTTAAGAAGAAGCATCTTCTACAGAGTAACTTGAGCAAAAGTGTGTTGACTATAGTCATTGAATAAAAGAATAAATTGAGGAGAATGAAAGTAAGGATAAAGGAAGTATGAGACTAAAATATTCAGATTATATATTTAGAAAGGATTTTTATAAAATCATCAACTACTGCTTTAAAGAATTTGGAAGAGACTAGAAAGATCTTTACATATGGCTATTACAGCCACTCCTCCTATATGCTCCTGTAACACCCTATATGCACCCATATCATCTAATTTATCACATTCTATACTTTAATTTGCTTTATGTATTCATTTCCTCTATCTGTAAACTCCTGGGAGTTAGGGCAAACCTGTGATGTTCATCACTGGTTCCCTAATATTTAATCCTGTGCTGGACACACAGCAAGGACTCTGTAAATATTTATTGAATGAGGAAGTAATTTCTTTCCTTTCAGTATTAATTTCACTTAAACGACCATTTTTTTTTTTTTCTGCAGAGAACATCACTAAAGAGAGTACATCAGTTCATTTAGAGTCAGAGTGAGCAAACTGCAGCATGTAGGTCAAATCTGATCAACTATCTATTTTTATAAATAAAGTTTTATTGGAATACCGTCACACTCATTTGTTTACATGTTGTCCATGGCTACTTTTTCCCAACAGTGGCAAAGTTGAGTACTTGGGATGAAGCCTGAGTAGTTGGCAAAGCCAGAAAATATTTACTCTCTGAACTTTCATAGGAAAAGGTTGCTAACCTCTGGCCTGGAGTTGTAAACAGATCATGAATGAATGAATGAAAGTCACTCAATCGTGTCTGACTCTTTGAGACCCCATGGACTGCAGTCTGCCAAGCTCATCTGTCCATGGAATTCTCCAGGCCAGAATATTGGAGTAGATATCCATTCTCTTCTCCAGGGGATTTCCCAATCCAGGCACCAAACCCAGGTCTTCCACATTACAGGTGGAATCTTTACCGTCTGAGCCACCAGGGAAGCCCCAGATAATAACTAATTAAAATAAGATGACTTAAATCAATAGTAAATGTCTGATATAATATTATTGTTCTTCAAACTTAGTTTTGTAAAGATCACAATGTTATAAAAGAACCATTTTGCAGTTAATGCTTCTTTTATCATTTACAAGTCAAGATCTAGCCTTCTTTTCTCCCTGTATTTGAAATTTGGTATTAAAAAGCACACAGCACTAATCTGGCCTCTAAAAATCCATACCTCCCCACACAAGTGATGCTTTTCATTCATCACTTAAAGAAATTTATTCTCCTCTCTGGTTTTAGCGAGTTGGCTGCCTGATGTCCAGCTTTCACAATAGGATGCCCAGCAAGCCTTTCATCATTAGAGGCATCACACTCCCTTTCTTACTATTTCTTCTGAAGTGATTCTACATTTCATGATTTATGAAGAAAGCTAAACAAAAAATGATTCAGAAAATACCATAGCAACTAGGCTACAGAGAAAGGACATGATATATTCTTATTTGGAAGTCCCTCGACAGGTGGTAAGAGCAACAAACAATAGAATTAAGAAACTGTTCCCATTCTGGGAACACGGTAAAGGGAGCCCCAATTTCATGCTCACAATGTTCTTTCTTTACTTAAATGCCTTAGATAGAGATACTTAGAAAGGCCAATAAGACCATCAATTAAATTCTAACAGAAGATGACGGAATGACTCTCAGAGGCCTTGGATATTGGCTAGTACATCAGTCCATGACATAGTACCTGGGCTGGCTCCTGGGCTCTGAGCTCCTTTCATAAAATGTAACTGATTAGTAAAAGATACTGCAATCTAATTAAGAAAGTGAGGATAAACATGTGGGAGTAAATGTTTATAAAACACAAAAGCGCAGCCCTCTGCTCAAGTTCCTGGAAAAAATATGCGAAAATTTTTATTTTGAAAAATTTTCATAGTAGAACAAGCACTATGAAATGTTTCTCTGAATAAATAAACATTTTTGAATATCTTAGGAGACCTACTGCTAAAACACACAACAGATATTTTAAGCACAGTTTATGACTTCTTCCTCAACATTTGAAACAACTGAATTATTAAAAGAAGGGAAGAAGTCTAATGTGTGCAACATGTGTGTCAAAGTATTAAGCTCATTAACATCAAGAAATTTCTTATCATTTTGGTGGTGTCAAGTGTTCAAGAAGAATTGTAAGGAGAATCTTTGTTAAAGATCTAGCTGGAGACAACTTTACTGACTAAAAAGCCTAGTCTCAAAGGAGAGCCTTATATTCTTATCTTGTTTTCTTTCTAATGTGGGACTTGGATACTCTCCTTCAATAAAGATTCAGTACATTTTCTGTGTACATAAAAAATTAAGTAAGATATATAAAAAAATACTTATTTGTTCTCTTTTTGTGTCAATTATTAAAATATGTGGGAATACTGTCCATTATATCTCCCAAATCTCTCCATATAGTTTCCAGTGAGAAACATTTCCTTTGAGACTAAGATAAGGAATAAGTTGTATTCATTGTTACCTTATAAGGCTTGAGTAACTTTTTATATTTCTCTCATCCCTCTGCCTCTCAGGAAACTTAAGGCTAAATTTTATAGTGGAATGTAACAGCTGGATTTGTCATGCCAGCTTTTATCTTTTTTCCACATTTGATTTGTCCCTTGTCTTCTTCTCCTCCTCTAAATTTTTAAACTTTATTTTATTGTCATGGTTTTACAAGATACTTTAAATCATTTTCCTCTGTTAAGGAGGTAAATGAGTACTGAACGCAAACCAGCATCAATCAAATATGCATGTGGGTTCCTGTAAAGAAATTAGTTTTCCATTTTGTTGGCACTCTTCTCCTTATGAACCAAATGAACTCCTGCTTATTCTTCAAGGCTGGGCTCAAGTGTCCCCCCAACTGTGCCCCCTTTTCTCATCCAGGAAGCAGAGTCCATCATTTTACGGTAGCACCATCCTTGCTTCTGTGGATTCACCCAACTTCCAGCATCTTTCTATTTGCATCTGCCTCTTCTCACAGATTATCAGGCTCCTTTGAGCAATATTTGCATTTTTTCATGCTTCTGTGGTGGCTTCTCAGGTGGCTCAGATGGTAGAGAATCCGCCTGCAATGCGGGAGACCCAGGTTTGATTCCTGGGTTGGGAAGATCCCCTGGAGAAGGAAATGGCAACCCACTCCAGTATTCTTGCCTGGAGAATCCCATGGACAGAAGAGCCTGGTGGGCTATTGTCCATGGGGTCGCAAGCAGTCAGACACAACTGAGCAACTAAAACAGCAACATGCCCAATATCTAGTCTTCAGGCCTTAAAAAGTTAAAGCCCAACACCAGGCCAAGAGTATATATTAATCATTATGTGTAGATGAGACAAATCAATTAATGAACTTGAAAACTATGAAAAAAAATATGATACCTTGGCAGCTTATGACGATAGTGAATACATTGGTGGGCAGGCTTCCATTGTGTTTCCTTTGTGAAACCAACACCCTGCTCTGCGCTATTGGTGAGGGGATGGGCAAGAGGAGGATTTGCCAGGGAGATCAACCTCTACTGTGTGGTGCCTTCAAGGAGTTTAGTCTGCTGAGAAGGGTAAGACTAATCTGGGTTTGGGTGAGTTGGATAATTTTTAGGACTTGAAATAGTCTTAACGATATTCATCAGAGTCTTCATTCAGAATAGAATGGCAGAATAGAGTAAGCAATGGTATGAAGAAAAAACAATGAGCACGGTTTATCCAAGGAATGATGAGAAAGCCTGTTTAAAAGACTTAAAGGTGAGTGATAATAAAAAGAGAGTGCACAATATGTTTAAGTCAGTGATTGTTTGGAGAATAGAAAGTAGAAACTGCATTATATGAGTCTTAAGTTTCAGATAGAGTGATATTTGATGCACATAAAGAGTATAGTTCACTTTTCAACAAGACGGTGGCTTAATGAAAAGTAGATTTATTTGGCGAGAGTAAAAATAATAAATTAGACCAGTGTGAAACAGAGGTAGGGTGATATAGGTAACAGTAGAAACCCAGATATGGGAAAGGAAAGGTCCAGATTAAAATGCTTATTAGCAGAAGCATAAGCTTCTATCTGGAAAACATTTCAAGGCAAGAATCTTGAGCTTTGGTAGATGAAAAGGGGTATGTGAGTCATGAGCCACAGTTCTTAATTAGAAATAAAAATATTACCATACCAATATTGAGAATTAATAAACATAATACATGCTATGCTAGTGTAGATCTTTAAAATTGTAAATCAGTAGAGAGAATTAATTCCCATGGAATGGGATGTATAATGATATATGATAATACTAGACATTGACTTTTTCCTGTAATAGTTCCACACAGAGAATAATTCAAGCTCATCATTGTTTTAATGTTGATGATTTGTGAAGATGTGGTTTATAGACTTTGCAAATTATTATAGCAGAATTAATTAATCTATGCATAACATTGCAACCCAGGAAAAGGTTTGCAATAATTTGGTAGGACTTACATAAGAACACACTACTCAGTGAGTGGCTTCAACTACAGAAATCTATGTTCTCATAATTCTTGGGGCTAGAAGTTCAAGATCAAAGTGTTAGCAGGTTTAGTTTTGAGAGCTCTCTTAGCTTCAGATGACCTTCTCCTCATTGTGTCATGATGACCTTTTTCCTTGCACCTACACTCCTGGGTTCTTGTCTTCTTCCTACAAGGAAACCAGGCCTATTGGATTAGGGTCCCATACTATTGGCCCCATTTTTTTACTTAATCACCTATTTAAGGACTCTTTCTCCATATGGTTCAATTCTGCTATACTAGGGGTTGAGACTTCAATGTTCGAATTTTTGTTGTTGTTCAGTTGCTCAGTTGTGTCTGACTCTTGCAAACCCATGTACTGTGGTCCACCAGGCTCCTCTGCCCATGGAATTTTCCAGGCAAGAATACTGAAATGGTTTGCCATTTCATTTTCCAGGGGATTTTCCCGACCTAGGGATCAAACCCATGTCTCTTGTATCTCTTGCATTGGCAGGTGGATTCACTACCACTGAGGCACCAGGGAAGCCATATGAATTCTGGGGTAACACAGTTAAACCAATAACATCCTGCCTTTAAAATTCATAGTCTTCTCATGTGCAAAAGACACTCACCTGATCCCCAAGGTCTTAACCCATTCCTGCATCAACTCCAAGTCTGTATCTCATCTAAATACCACCTAAATCAAGGGTGGGTGAAACTCAAGGAATGATTTATCTTGAGACAGAAATCCTCTCCATCTGTGGATCTGTGAAACTGCAGAAGTCATCTGCTTCCAATAATGGTGGCATCTACATAGGATAAGTATTCCCATTCCCAAAGGGAGCAGCCAGAGAAGAGAAAGGGGTAATGAGTTCAAGCAAGTCCAAAACCTGGCAGGGCAAATGTCATAAGATTTTAAGTTTTGAGAATAAACTTCTTTGGTGCAATGTTCTGTCCTCTGGGTCCACTGGGATGACAGACCCAACTTCTGGGCCCATTTTGGTGGTGTCATTGCCCCCTTGTCCCGGGAAGCAGTCTGACCTGTTGGAAACAAGGAGGTGGCCCCAAGCTCTGAAACCTAGGAGGAGATGGCTTTGCCCACTCCCAGACCTGTGATAGCAGGGTTAGCCCTGCTGATTTCTGAATCACCTTTGGGGTTACTCCCCGCCCCCCTTTTTTGGAAGGATACTACATGTTTGCCGCTGGATAGCTTTAATATCCCGTTATTTAGAATCCAAGATGCCCAGAAGCCTGCCTTTACTCTGTCCCATCTCTACCCTCTGTGGAGCAAGCTGATGGTGTTTATGCTCGTCTAACCTCTCTCTGCTCGCTCCTGGCTTCTGCTGAGACCACTGTTTAGAATCATGACCCACACTCATAATCTCTTCATGGAGTAATTGTCTAAACACACCATTCATGCTCTCTCTAGAACTTTCTAAATATTTTGCAATATAGTCAGGCTGAGAATGTTCTGGTTCTTTCATTCTTTCTCTTTTCTTTTCTTAATTGGAGGACAATTGTTTTACAAAATTATGTTGGCCTCTGCCATACATCAACATGAATCAGCCATGGGTTTACACACGCCCCCTCCCTCTTGAACCTCTCTCCCACCTCCCACCCCACCCCCCTTCTAGGCTGTCACAGAGTCCCCTGTGTCATGCAGCAAATTCCTACTTGCTATCTACTTTACATATGGTAATACTAGTCTCTTGATTCAAGTTCTACTTCTTTTTTCTTAACAATTCCTCCTTCATTTTCTCTCTCCTTTCACTTTTAACTGTAAGCAGCAAGGAGAAACCAGCTGCACCTTCAATTCTTTGCTTAGAATTCTCTTCAGCTTAATATCTTATGTTATCATTCACAAGCTCTGCCTTCCACAAAACAATGGAACACAATTCTGCTGCTTTATAACAAGGATAATGTCTTCTTCAGTTTCCGATGATATGTTCCTGATTTTTGTCAGAAACCTGTTGAGAATCACTTTGCACATCCATATTCCTGCCAATGGTCTCTTTAAGGCAATCTAGGCTTTTTCTGACATGCATCTCATTATTCCAGCCTCTGACAATTACCCAGTTCCAAAGTCATTTCCACATATTCAGGTTTTTGTTACATAGCATACCACTTCGCAGCACTACAGTTGTGAGTAAATGGGTGTTAAGTACAGAAAATGTCTTTTCTCACAGGTCTGGAGATTCAGTGTCCAAGATGAGGGTGTTACAGGTTTGTTTTCTCCTGAGGCTTCTCTCTTTGGCTTCCAGTTGGCCTTCGGTGTCCTCACAGAGCACTTTCTGTGAGCACCCATGCCCCTGGTACATCTTACTTTCTTACAAAAACACCAGTACTATTGCATTAGAGCCAACCCCAGTCCCTTCCTTTTAATTTAATAACCTCTTTAAGAATACGATTTGGGAGAATGGCATTGAAACATGTCAAGTATCAGATGTGAAATCAATCGCCAGCCCAGGGCTGATGCTTGGGGCTGCTGCACCGAGATGTCCCGGGGGGAGGGAGTCGGGAGGGAGGAGGGAGGGGGGTTCTGGAGGGGGAGCATATGTACACCCATGGCGATATCATGTCATTGTATGGCAAAACCAAAAAAAAATAAAAAAAAAGAATACATGAGCTTCTGAAGTCAGAGCATGTGTCAAAATCAAAGCCACAATTAGGACTATGAATTTTTTGAATCTGCCCCAATCTTTCACTTTTGGACCTCTGATTTTCTTTCAGAGACTGAGATTGTTTAAGGTTATGATGAACTAGAAAGAAGAAACAGAAAAACAAATATATCAAGTTGTACACACTAAATATCTATCACTTAAAAAAATTAACTAGATGGAAGGAATCCTTGGGCATATATATCAAATCATCATTGATATGTATACATTTATCAACTCATATTTTAAGTATCTCACAGTTTTGTCAATTATACCTCCATAAAGCTGATAAATTAATACCTAAAACAAACAAAAAACTTTTCTACAAATGTGGTTGCATTCTGAGGTACTAGGGACTGGGATGCCAACATATTAATTTTCAGGGAACACAATACATCATACATCCCATAGCAGGATTTACATCGTATATTTTCAACACAATAGTCTGTTCCATTCCTTCTTTGATTTCCAATGTGTACTAAATGCTTCTTCATATGACATAAAATTGTTTTCAAAAACCCAAAGGACCTCAATATATATTCTAATGTTACCCAACTAATGTTCTTTTTCCTTCTCTGTGATCACTAATTTGAGTCTCCTGAGTTTACACACTTTTTACTTCCATATTAATGCACATTTTATCTTCCTTCTTATAGTAACAAAAAATGATCCCAAATTAATTTTTTTAGATTATAAACATATTCCCTTTAACTATTTATACTTTTTTAGTGTATCTGTTTTTAATTGAAGGATAATTGCTTTATAATAGTGTATTGGTTTCTGCCATACATCAACATGAATCAGCCATAGGTATATACCTATGTCCCTTCCCTTTTGAACCTCCCTCCCACCTCATCTCACCCCTCCAGGTTGTCATAGAGCATTTTGTTTTGATTTATTTATCTTTTGAAAAAAAGACAGACTGTTCACTGTCATGTATGGGCTTGGGCATGTTACTTAATCTTTCTGTACCTCTGGCTCTCTGTTCTATGAGGTAGAATACAATTACTGACCTGTTAATGCTGCTAAGATGACTAAGATAGAATGTGTGAATGTGTATGCAGTGGGTGTGGCCCCTTTCTCACTTTATGCCCCAAACTATTCTTAAAACCTAAGAACACGAACAGGGCCTGTTCTCTGATCAAACTCCAGTAGCGTAAGATCCCTGCTGAGAGCAACGATTACTATACTACCAGGGTGATTCCTCCTCACTTTTGATGTTTGTAAAACTGTTTGTTGCTGAATTAATTGTCCTAGATCTCTGCAGCTTTTTCACGCCTTATATGTATTTTTAATTTTTCTAGTATTGCTGCTGCCACATCAGTTTACCAGCTGTCACTTTTTATTAAAATCAATAAAACTTGTTCTAGCAGCCTCCTACACTTTAATTTGCTGTTTCAAATAACTTGGGGGCTGGAAAAACAGATGATCAAGCCTAATGGAATTTGGGGAGATGTAGGGGAGCAATCATTATTAAATCTCAACTCCAAATTCAGTGTTATGCTGCATGATTTACCTAATTACATCATTCAATCATTATAACAACCCAGGGATGAAGAACTATGATTGCTTTGATTTTGTTGATGAGGAAACTGAGACTTTAGGAAGTACTTTATTCAAGGACATATATGTAGGGAGGAATAGAGGTCATTACCTGAGATCAGATCTTGTAATTCCTGGCTCAGTACATTTACATTACATACCCTGAAGTGAGATATCCCTGCGTTAGATTACTAAGGGCCGCAAGCTTGTTGCGCCATATTTATTTAGATATGATTCTGTCTCATACCAATTTTCTCAAAGATCATAGGTAACTTTTATGATATTTCACTGAACACCTTAGCAGTTTAGTTCTCTGTCAATTTATACAGGGTAAAATTTAATCATGACATATGATTATTCAGTGAAATCTTATTCAACAGTAATAATAAAACAGCTGATGTTTATTGAGTAGTTACTCCCTATCAGTTCCCATCCCTTGTTCTTTACTTTAAATTGATTTTTATTGGAGTATAGTTGCTTTACAATGTTGTATTACTTTCCACTGTAGAGCAAATGAATCAGCTATATGTATACATATACTCCCTCTTTTTTGGATTTTCTTCCCATTTAGGTCACCACAGAGCACTGAGTAGAGTTCCCAGTACTATACAGCATTTCTCATTTTATACTATTATATACATAGTATGAATAGTGTATATATGTCAATCCCAATCTCCCAATTCATCTCACCTCTTTTTCCCCTGTTGGTGTCTGTATATTTGTCCTTCACATTTGTGACTCTACTTCTGCTTTGCAAATAAGATCATCTATTCCATTTTTCTAGATTCCACATATATGCATTAATATATGACACTGATATTTGTTTTTCTCTTTCTGACTTACTTCACTCTGTATGCCAGTCTCTAGGGTCATCCACGTTGCTACAAATGACCCAGTTTTGTTCCTTTTTGTGACTGAGTAATATTCCATTGCATATAAGTACCACATCTTCCTTATCCACTCTTCTATTGATGTATGACTGAGTAATATTCCACTGTATATAAGTACCACATCTTCTTTATCCATTCCTCTATTGATGTATATTTAAGTTGTTTATGTGTCCTGGCTATTGTAAGTAGTATTGAAATGCCCATCCATGTTCTTTACATTTACTTTGCTTGGATTATCACAGTCAATCTTCAGAATCACTCTGGGAAATAAACACTGTTATTAATGTTATACCTATTTTGTAGGTGAAGCTGAGGTCACACATAGTTACTTGCCAATCAGCCAGTAACCAATGGAGCTAGGATTCAAATCCAGCCAGCTGAGACCAGTAGAAGACCTGAAAATAGAGATGGTGCCTTTAGCATATTCTTTAGAACAGAAGGATGTTCCAAAAGTGTTACCAAATATTCACTAAAGATTCAGGTTCATTGAGAAGAAAATACTGTACCTTACGGAGTTCAGTCTCAGGAAACCAAGAGTAGTGATATAAAGTTGTGGGGAGAAACAGAGCACTGGAAAATGGAAACTACATGTTTCCAGTTTTAGATTAATTTACAGATTCTCCCCTGAGACTGCTGAATGGTGAAGTTTCTGAATTTCATTCGTAAGTCACCTAACTGTATAGCTTTCTATTGTTAACCCCAAAATTGTTAGTTGGACCAAAATTTTTCCCTGTACTTTCCTTAAGGAAGAAGGATTCTGGAGCTCAGTCTGTTTGGTCTGTTAACTCTCTGACTGCTTCCTTCACTAATTCTACTTTTTGTTTTGGTAGATGGGCTTCCTATCACCTGTATAGCTGCTCCCTTTTTTTCTTTTTTTCCTTTCAAGATCATTAGATCTGTGATACCTGGTTCACAGTCATCTTCTCTTTCCTATTTTCTGCCTAAACCTGTGAAGACTCAAGTTCTCAATTGAAGTTGAACAACCCACTCTACAAAGTTCATTGACTTCTCTAATTTTAGCCATTAATCACTAACCTAAACTAGGACCTAATTATGTGGCACATTCTTAATCCTAAATCTGTAAACATACTAATTATCTTTATAACTTTATTATTACATTATCTTCACTATATTGGCTCATCTAGCTCAAAGAGCCCAGCTCTTTAATCTTCCCTTTTCTTTCTCATTCCCAATCCCCAGTCATTCCTTTTAACCTCATACTTCCAACTCATTTCTCCCTCTTTTTCTTCTCCAGTCAAACAAACCACATATTCCAATTTTTTTTTCATTCTTTAAATATCTCTATCCCACCATTTTACATTACTTACTTACTGGTCTTATCACTTAAACATGCTCTACAAAACTCCTTATTCTGAATTAACGTAAACACCCAACTTCTTTCCTACATCCTGACTGCAGCCAGGATGCAGCCAAAAACAGCATGACTGTGCACAGCTCCCAATTTATCATCTTCATCCTCAGCCTTTGGTAACTAATTTCTCTCATTCTTCACATTGGCTATTTTCTGCCCTTTCCTACTCCCTTCAAGTCTCCAGTTATACCTTTGCTTTATTCACTTTCAGTAGTTACACTGCTTTCCTTTCTCAGAAAAAAAAAATAGAAGTTACCAAGTCTGAATAACTCATTTATCCAAATTCATTTTCCTAAGTCTCAGACTTCCCTGGTGGCTCAGACAGTAAAGCATCTACCTACAACTCAGAAGACCTGGGTTCAATCCTCTGGAGAAGGAAATGGCAACCCACTCCAGTACTCTTGCCTGGAAAATCCCATGGGAGGAGCCCGGTAGGCTACAGTCCATGGGGTCGCAAAAAGCTGGACACGACTGAATGACTTCACTTCACTTCAAGGTCTCAGAGAAAGAGGTATCCACTTTCAAAACCAGAGTCAGTTCCTCCATCTGTGTTGGAGACTAACAGCCCATCTCCATGAGAATCTTACTCCACTGTTAATGTAACTTGTCAATTGCATCTTCAAACTTTTTGTAGAATTCAGGCCATGATCTGCATAACATCTGTGTCAGAATCCCCACCAGCATTTCCTGCAGATGAAATCTCTTTGGTATTGTTACTGTCCTGAGCCAAATCTTCCAAACAGGCTAAAACTCCATGATGCTAAAACATGTGTGAGTGTTTGTGCAAGCACACACATGCATTTGAGTGTGTGTATATGTGACAGAGGGAGAGGGAGAGAGAAAGAAAGATAAGTGAGGAGATTGGGGCCACATCTATGTTTTCTGCTAATTCTTTTAAAATTTAAACTCAAAGCCTGTTTGAAACTAATGGCGAAACCCTTGAGTCCAGAGATCTCATTTGCATCAGATGTATATAAAATAATAAAATTGCTCTCAATACATGAGTCCCAAATGTGTAGACATTAAACAGATAAACTGACTCAATAATTTTGCCATCAATTATACATGAAAAAATGTAATAAATCTTTTAAACAAAATGCCTTTATAAACTAAATTTTACAAGTCTGCTGCATATCTTTTCATGTTTTGTTTTTGATCACAGATGTATCTATAACATAGACATACAGATTTATATCTATATTAGAAACTGTATTATATCAATGTATTTTACTATATAACTGTATTATATCAGTAGGGTGAAGGGTTAAATGGTAAAAAAAAGTCTGGCTATATATTACTATCAGTAAACCTACCCATAAGCACATGTCATTTTTTAATTGAAACTTAAGTACTAATTTTGTTGTTCAGTTGCCTGACTGAATAATAGTTCAGTCAGTTGCATGACAAGTCATGCCTGACTCTTTGTGACCCCATGAACTGCAGCATGTCAGGCTTCCCTGTCCTTCACTATCTCCCAGAGGTTGCTCAAACTCATGTCCATTGAGTCAGTGATGCCATCCAACCATCCTCTGTTGCCTCCTCCTCCTCTTGCCCTCAATCTTTCCCACCATCAATAGCATTAGAGAATATACATAGTATAATGAGAAATTCCCTGTAAAATATTTAAGAGCTTGTATTGAACTCACCATAGCCTTGTCTACCAAAAAAAGACAAGTTTTCTTTCACAGCCATGAGAATGATGACTGGAGGCAGAAATTTCATAATAGAGAACCTCAAATAATTAAACGTTAATAAACCCTGGAAGGCAATTCTTTAGGATGGAAAATATGTGAGTTAGATAAATACTAGTCTTAGGCAACTCCCCACCCACCCCCAAACACCAATTCCTTGCCTATTTTCACTGGCTTAAGAACAAAATAGAGCCCAGAGGACATTTTTGTTTGGCCTCTATCATGTGAAATTAAGCATAAAATATAATTATTATGGGCATCACCCAAAAAAGGAACAGATATTAAGTGGAAAAATAGTTTTATTTTTAGATCAATAAAATAAGTCACAGAATAAAACAAGAACGTTGGTGTGTATGGGAGTGGTGTTAGGCAGATGGTGAAGGGGGGCAGGGCTTCTTTTGATAGGAATAATCTAGAATCATATGGGAGGCAGCTTTCCAGCCATGAGATCCCAATAGAGCGGCAACTTGAGGAACAACAGGCAGGACTGAATAATCCCCAGAAGATGCGATACAAGTAAAACCATGGCCTGGCCCAGGAGTGAGTTGAGTCAATTCAGTCTGTGTCACTTTCAAAGTAGTCACCTTATCTACTTGCTTTGTGCCCCAAAGCTCAGATGCATTCTCCACATCACTAGGAAATCTGAAATCCATCCTCTTGAGGAAGGAGTATAAAGGACAGGAAGAACTAGCTGTCAGCCTTAGAGGATGTATAAAGGATGGACTGGATGATCAGCTCAGGGAACAGGGAAGGGAGGCCCTCTAGAAATTCAGGCCCATTGAGGATCATGCCCACTCACACCCAGGCTGCTCCTGAAGTACCCGTGGTACCAGGAAGAGGGTAATGGGCACACACATTTGGGTCAAGGAATGCAAAGGGGACAATTTATCAGGTGGTAAAGTATGATCCTGACCATTTCATCCAAAGACATTTGCAAACACCATAACCTCTCTTCTCCAGATTCTGGAAATGCTATACCCCCTTCCCATCAAATCATTTTGGGAAAAAATGATGGATAATATGTTTTTCATGCTTGCAACTCAATTCTGAGGAAGGTTCCATATAAATAGGTTTTATTATTATTACAATTCTGGTTGCCCAGGTTTCTTAATAAGGTTCAGAAATTGTGCTAGGAGCACTGGGGTAAGGTGGTTATGAAAAGCTTCAGGAATACTGCAGGCTGCCTACAGAGTGGGCTTTGGAAAATATTTTCATTTCCCTCTGTCCTTTATTCATTTTCCTGACACAAAAATGAACTTTGAAAATGATGGCATCTGTGGTCCATCCATCAAAAGACCAGGCTTCAGACCATCTGTGAGACTTCTTTGTAAAATGAGATTTTGTTTGAAAACGTCTGCTTAAATGCAAAAAAAAAAATCGCTGTAAAGGTTAAAACCATAGCAAGTCACATCTGGTGGCTAAAATTAGGCTTGTTCCTATTAGCAAAGGCCAGAACTCACGATGAGGAAACAGGGAGGCACCTTTGTGAAAAACATCCTAACCTTTTCATCCTGGCTGGTTTCCTGTGGCACAGCAACCATGGCATGCCCTGCTTTCCTGTAGGCCTTCTCATCTTCTGCACCATCTTCCCTTAATGTTTGGAAAGTCCATTAAAAAAATAATAATAACTGTCTAACTGAGGTTCTCCACTTACGCATATCCTTTTCATGAGATTTTAAAACAAAAAATATAATCCTTGGTAATATTTCATGCCCATATGTTACTTTTTCCCCCCCTGTCATAGCTAGAAATAAAAGTGTGTGGCAACTTCTCTGAGCCATTCCCTTTGAACAACTGGAAACCTTAGGAAAATAACGTCAGTACTTTCTCACATTCTTAAGGCTTTGTGTGTATGTATTCTCAGACGTGTCAGACTCTTTGTGACCTCATGGACTGTAGCCCACCAGGTTCCTCTGTCCGTGGGATTCTCCAGGCAAGAATACTGGAGTGGGTGGCCATGCCTTACTCCAGAGGATCCTCCCAACCCAGGGATGGAATCTGGGTCTCCTACATTGCCAGGTCTCCCACATCATTGATGTGATGTTTTGACATATGTATACTTTGGGAAATGATGACCAAAACCAAGGTAATTAACAAATCTGTTACTTCACACAGTTTCCTGTGTGTGTATGTGCGTGTATGTGTGTGTATGTGACAAAGTCCGCTGAGATACATTGTCTTGCAAATTTCGAGTAACTATAGTTACCAAGTTATACATTAGGTAGCCAGACCACATTCAACGTAAGTGAAAATCTGTGCCCTTTGACCAGTATCTCCCCATTTTCTCCAGGTGTAGTAGTGTTTGCTGAAAAATAATTTTCATCATGCTACAGTGAGAAGAAAACAAAATAAACATAAATATATCAGTAGCATGTCACTGCAAGCAGAAAATATCTCCAGGGAAGCAATCAATCTGCAGCTTTGATACAAGAGGAAAGCCAATAGTATTTATTTCATCAAGACATCTGTATAAAATGGAGAAATTCAGCATGTAAATCATGGCAGCCTCTCCCAAATAATCAAACTATTGTGAGCCTGAGAGTTAACCAGAGAGGGATTGCTAATCAAACAGCCCTTCTCTTACATTCTAAATGGGAGTAAGTTTCAGCCACCTGAAATGCTTTTCTCTTTAGCAGTGCTCTCTTTTTTTGAGCTGAGGAAATACAATTGCTACCATAGTCTCTTTAGAAAATTAAAATCAGCCTTGGTTTATGGTTTCTGCGGTAATAACAATTAGTTTTAGTTTTAGTTAATTATCTCAGAGATCATAACATGGAAACCATTTAACAAAACGAATCAGGATGTTTTGTTTTCTTCGAATGTTAGATACATACCCCTGTCTCCTTCTGCTCTGGAAAGTAACAAGGATAACAGGAAACAGAAGTGTGAACTCACACTTCAATAAAATTGGAGACATTGGTAACTAGCACTATTAATACATTGTATGTAGAAACACTGCCAAATATAGTGAAGGTCAAATAAAGATGAGGGAAGATGCTGAGAAAGCATGCCTAAAGCTAGAATTTCAAGCAATGGGGCAGAACACAGTTCTTTAAAGCAGGTTTTATGAATTTAACCAAGTGATCAGAGTGAATGTCAACCGTAATGGTGAAGGTCGACATCATGGGCCTCCTGAGAAAGGCACAACATCACTCATTGCTGTTCTTCCTCCCTAAAAAGCACTGCCTAAAATGAATAATGAGGAAACAGTGACACAATCGAAACCAAGGGTATTATGGACATCCAAAAGCAATGAAGTGGACCCTCACCTAAAATTCAGATCCAGCATTGGGACTCAGGATCACACACACACACACAGTGAAAGGAAGAGGCTTATTTCTCACATAATTATGCTTTCTTGGCTAAGTGGAATGGATTCCAAGGACGCTCAGAAACAGTTTAAAAGAGAACAGGAGACAGATTTGGGGATGTTACTGTGATTAGGAGGTGGGGCCAGGGAAGATGGTTTCTCCCCCATACATGGGTGGTAACTTGCCTGGTTTGAACCTCCAGAAAGAAAAATCTAGGTTTTCCTACCAGCTTGTCCAGATGTGAAGCAGGAAGGGAAGAAGTAGAGAAACTGAACAGTTGTCAACAAACACTAAAAAACAGAGTACAAAGGGGCATTTTGCAAAAGAATTGGCCCATGCTCTTCTAAAATGTCAATTAAAAGAGGTAAAAGCATACAAAACTGTTTCATGTTAAAGAATAATCTTTTTTAGAGACATGACAACTATATACATGTGATCTTGGATTGGAAACTGGGTCACAAAAAAATGCTCTAAAATGCATTTTTGGGGTGACTGGTAGTTTGTGAATGTGAATGATATAGTTATTTTATATCAAAGTTAATTTCATGAATTTAATGATTGTTATACACAATTTTCTAATATAATTTATGTTCTTAGGATATACATAAATTATTTGAGTGAAGAATCTTGAAGTTTTCAACAGTTTCAATAAATAATATTATATATTTATACAGTGTGAATTGTAAGTATGTGTACACTTACAATGTACAGAAAGAGAGCAAATGTACTAAATGTTATCAAGCAGTGAATCTAATTGAAGAGTGTATGCACTTTACTTTCTTGTAAATTTCTGTTTCTCCAAAATTTTTTCTGAAATGAAAAATTAAGTGAGGGAGGTAGTATGAAACCTCTTACTGGAAACAAAAAACAGGATTTATGGACTAAGAGATGGAAATTCATTAGGCGGTTTGTGACATTCTTTCCTGATTTAAAAAATTGGGTGAATAAAGATCCACACAGGGGACCACCTTTGCAGAATGGATGAGTGAGAGTAAGTTTCAAGCTATGACATCTTGCGGACTGTGGAGAAAACCAAACCATTCACCCTCTCATGCTGGGTTATGCCAAGGAACTTTCTCTATACCAGAAAGAAAATCTACTAACCTGGAACTCACTTCACGCAGTCAACACAAAGAAACCAGCATATTACCCATACAAAGAGCCAATAAACAATGTTCTGAGGAGTCTCAGTACTGTGGAGTACAAACTGAAGAGTCTATTTTTCTTCAGTCAACTGTCTTCAGCTCCACTATGTCAAGTTCCCTTTCTAGTTCCTTAAGGATACCTTTGGGAGATTTCATAAATTTTCACTTATGGTTCTAGTCCTTAACACTTTAGTCTAATATTATTTCAGGCAGACAGTCACCTTAAAGCTCCCTTTTCCCTCCCACTGAAAGTATACTACATGTAAACTTCAAGGACCTGAAATGAGAACAAGAGACTCACCACTCCTCTCTCTCTCTCTCTCTCTCTCTCTCTCTCTCTCTCTCTCTCCTGGGTCCAACTATTCCAGTAGTGGGGATAGACAGAAGGGAAGAAGGGAAAGGCATTTATCCTTTATTTTGGGGACACAGATGTAATCTTCATTTATTTGCCGTGAATGTTTCTGGGCTCATATTGAGTTGCTATACCTATTTCCTGTGCCTAAGGGGTCTAAGTGCTAGCTCACCCATGATAAGTCACAAGAGGCTCACATGTGATTTTGGCTGAACTCCTACTAGTTCCTTTCCATAACATGATATATTTAGCAGCATCTTGCTGGCTAACCCAAAGCTATCTGAGAGGAATGATCCTAGCCATATAACTCAAACTCAGCCACCTCCCAGAGTGTCCTGGATATGCTGGATATTTTGCCTCCTTGACACTTCTTGGGGAGATTACGAGAAAATAGGCAGCTCTGCCAATTAATCCCTCCTTCTACTTTGCCATCTTCCTCTGTTGTCTAAGCCAAGGGTCAACCAGGAAAGGGAAGGCTAGACTTCCCTAACATGTTCTCTTTTAACATTTCCCTAAAACTTGGCTTTGAGTTGGATTAGAAAATATAAAAACAATAGAATCTGGGGACACTCTACGATGATTTTTCTTTTCAGTTCTGTCTTCTCCTCCTTCCTCTGATCACAGGGAAAAGACACACAAACTACGTTATAACTAAAGTTGAGAAAGAAAGAGGAAAAGAATGTGTGGAAGAGGGTGTAAGTATTGTGTCTTCTTCATTGTGAAAAACCTGGGAGCACAGGAATTTCAAGCTGTTAATCAGGAATAAAGATATGAGGAAAAAAAGAATAGAGATCTGAGCATATATAAAAGTGAAAATGACAAATACCAAGAAAATAGCAAAAAAATGTAATACAAAAATAATACTGAACATCATTTAATGGAAGGAGAGAGAAGAGAAAAAAGTAATTAAAATGTACTTATTTATCAATATTGACACTGGCAACAGAATTAGAAGTTTAAATACACAAGGCTATAAAGTAGCATCTAAAGTACAATAAAAATATAAACATTCTAAATTAAAAGCAGGAATATAACAGGTAAAGTAAACCACACCATGTGTAATTAAATAAGAAAAACAAAAGAAACAGTAAAGACAAATAATTTAGCATAATATAAAAACACTAACTGAAACATAAGTATATCAAATAAATTAATGCAAATGGGCTAAAACTTTCCCTGGTGAATATTAAAGCACAAACCAATTTTTTTTTCTCTTCAGATCTTCAGCCTCTAAATCAAAAGAAATTCACAAAAGTTGAATCGAGAGGAGGTGGGAAGGGGGTTCTAGAAGGGGAACACATATATACTCATGGTGGATTCATATCAATGTATGGCAAAACCAACATGATAATGTAAAGAAAAAAATAAAAGAAAATAAGAGGATGAGCAAAAAACCAAACCAAAACAGGAAAATATAAGCACAAGTAAAACAAGAATTAAGGTCTTGATATTAGACAAAATTGATAAAAGGCTTCTCTGTCCATGGGATTTTCCAGGAAAGAATACTGGAGTGGGTTGCCATGACCTTCTCCAGGGAATCTTCCCAGGGATCGAACCTGAGTCTCTTGTGTTTCCTGCATTGGCAGGCAGGGTAAGCAGAAAGAATGAAAATAAAATAAAATAAAATAAAATAAAAACTACTGAATAAATCAAAGATATGGATATATAGAGGAAGTACAATGAAATGAATAAGGATATACCAAAATTTCTCAGAAAAAGGGTGAGAGACCTTATATGATAAGTAAGAAATAAGAATGGGGAAAAAATCACATATGGATAGAATATTAAAATATTTAAGAGATTGCTTTGTTCAGTTCTGTGCAAACTGAAACATGAAAATATACATGAAGTAGACAATTCTCCAAGAAATTGTAGTTTTGTCAGAGTTTCCTTCTCAGAATGATGGGCCTGCTATTCAAACTGTTCTGTTTTATGCTATTTAAACTCTTCTAATAAGAAGAAAACCTTTCCAATTGTTATTTAATGGCATGAGCATGAAAGAGATACAACTTGAGAAATCTAGTCCCCCAAAGAAAGTTATAGACACACTTGAGTCACAAGCAGAATTTAGCCACAGATATCAGCTAATTGAAAGACATTAATGAACTGAAAGAAGTTACACCATGACTGCAAGCGGTTTATGAAATAAATGCAAAGTTATTTTAATACTAGGAAATCTATTCTCATAATTCACTATGTTTATAATATAAAGGAGAGAAATCATTTATTTACATATTGCCAGAACATTTAGGAAAATTCTCCATTCAATATTAAAAAAAAAAAAAACAACTACCAAAAATGTCTCTATGAAGTAGAACTGCCTTGTTATATTTGAAACACAGGCTTTTCTCTTTTACTCTCTCTCCCTCTCCCTGCAACACTCCTCCCATAGGAAGACACTAGAAGCTTTTATAGGGGGTTCTATATATGCCCCAAGAAGGGACTCTAAGGGCAGAAAGAAATGATAAATGGTAGAAAAGCATTTGTGTGTACATGTAACTTCAATGCAAACAACACAAGATAAATGTTTCATCATGTCCTATCTACAGCTGACTGTAAATTCCATTATGGAAAATAGGTTACAGTCTATTCCTAGTAAAGTGCAAGTTTTGTGTAAGGAAATAGGTAATTAGATGATGTGCTTAATAAAAACACCTACATCATTTGGAAGAAAACTATGAGATAAATACAAAAGGTTACTAATTGCCAGCAGAGTTCACTTTTTTATAATGCAGATGGAAGGAAATGATATAGCATGAAATTGCTTAACACATCTGTCAAAAGCAAACTAAAATGATTATATTTCATTTCATGCTGTTTTGAACATTGAGGTTATTTTTTTAAAAATCTAGAATCATGCATAATCTTATTGCTATGACAGCATGATACCAAGTTCCACTCTAACATAATGGAACAAATAATGAATAATTTAAATGATTTATCAAAAAAATATTTGGTTTAAGTAATAAAATGAGTTGAACAAGGATAAAAAGAATAAGACACTGAATAATAAAAGTATTATGGACAACTCTCCCCTGCTGGTATTATATAGACACATGCTGTCAGTATGTGAAAATTCTCAGGATCATATAGTCCATTAGAAAGATGTCTTCTCTAAGCATGTTAGCATCATGGTAATAGCTTAATGGTTTAATAGATCTGAATATGATGCAAGAAATACTTTTTATATAACTATGCACTTAGCAGTTGAACAACATGGGTTTGAACTTCAAAGATCTACACAGATTTTTCTTTTTTCAATGACTACATAAAGCTCAGTTCAGTTCAGTCACTAAGTCATGTCCAACTTTTTGCGACCCCATGGACTGCAGTGTGCCAGGCCTCTCTGTCCATAATCAGTTCCTGGAGCTTGCTCACACTCATGTCCATCAGGTCGGTGATACCATCCAACTCTCTCATCCTCTGTTGTCCCCATGTCCTCCTGCCATCAACCATTCCTGCATCAATGTCTTTTCAAATGAGTCAGGTCTTTGCATCAAGTGGTCAAAGTATTAGAGTTTCAGCTTCAGCATCAGTCGTTCCAGTGAATATTCAGGACTGATTTCCTTTAGGATGGACTGGTTGGATCTCCTTGCAGTCCAAGGGACTCTCAAGAGTCTTCTCTAACACCACAGTTCAAAAGCATCAACTCTTTGGCACTCAGCTTTCTCTGTAGTCCAACTCTCACATCCATGCATGACTACTGCAAAAACCATAGCCTTGACTGGATGGACCTTGGTTGGCAAAGTAATGTCTCTGCTTTTTAATATGTTGTCTAAGTTGGTAAAACTTTCCTTCCAAGGAGCAAGCGTCTTAATTTCATGGTTGCAGTCACCATATGCAGTGATTTTAGAGACCCCCCCCAATAAAGTTTGTCACTAGTTCCATTCCTTCCCCATCTATTTGCCATGAAATGATGGGACCAGATGCCATGATCTTACTTTACTGAATGCTGAGTTTCAAGCCAACTTTTCACTCTCTTCTTTCACTTTCATCAAGAGGCTCTTTAGTTCTTCTTCACTCTCTGCCATAAGTTTGGTGTCATTTGCATAACTGAGGTTATTGATATTTCTCCTGGCAATCTTGATTCCAGCTTGTGCTTCATCCAGCCCAGCATTTCTCAGGAGGTACTCTGCATATAAGTTAAATGAGCAGGGTGACAATATACAGTCTTGATATATTCCCTTTCAAATTTGAAACCAGTCTGTTGTTCTATGTCCAGTTCTAACTGTTGCTTCCTGACCTGCATACAAATTTCTCAGGAGGCAGGTTAGGTGGTTTGGTATTCCCACCCCTTTCAGAATTTTCCACAGTTTCTTTTGATCCACACAGTCAAAGGCTTTGGCATAGTCAATAAAGCAGAAATAGATGTTTTTCTGGAACTCTCTCTTTTGATGATCCAGCAGATGTTGGCAATTTGATCTCTGGTTCCCCTGGCTTTTGTAAATCCAGTTTGAACATCTAGAAGTTCATGGTTTACATATTGCTGAAGCCTGGCTTGGAGAATTTTGAGCATTACTTTGCTAGTGTGTGAGATGAGTGTAATTGTGTGGTAGTTTCAGCATTTTTTAACATTGCCTTTCTTTGGGATTGGAATGAAAACTAAACTTTTCCAGTCTTGTGGCCACTGCTGAGTTTTCCAAATTTGCTTGCATATTGAGTGCAGCACTTTCACAGCATCATCTTTTAGGATCTGAAATAGCTCAACTGGAATTCCATCACCTCCACTAGCTTTGTTTGTAGTGATGCTTCTTAAAGCCCACTTGACTTGGCATTCCAGGATGTCTGGCTCTAGGTGAATGATCACACCACCGTGATCATCTGGGTCATGAAGATCGTTTTTGTTTAGTTCTTCTGTGTATTCTTGCCATCTCTTCTTAATATCTTCTTCTTCTTCTATTAGGCCCATACCATTTCTGTTCTTTATTGTGCCCACCTTTGCATGAAATTTTCCCTCGTTATCTCTAATTTTCTAGAAGAGATCTCTATTTTTTCCCATTTTATTGTTTCCCTCTATTTCTTTGCATTGATCACTGAGGAAGGCTTTCTCATTGACTGAGACAGAACTGTATTTGAGTGTCTCCTGCAGAGGTACAGGTCAGCAGTGGACTTACACCAGGGCAGGGGCTTTGGTGCAACAGACCTGGGTATGACACAAGCACTCTTTGAGGAGGTTGCCATTAACCCCACCATAGAGCCACCAGAACACAGGACTGGGGAAACAGACACTTGGAGGGCACAAACAGAACCTTGTGTGCACAATGACCCAGGAGAAAAGAGCAGTGACCCCACAAGAGACTGACCCAGACTTGCCCATGAGTATCCAGGAGTCTCTGGCAGAGGCGTGCATCAGTGGTGGCCTGCTTCAGGTTTGGGGGCACTGAGTGTAGCAGTGCATGCATGGGACCTTTTGAAGGAGATCGCCATTATCTTCATTACCTCCACAATAGTAGATAACGGAGGGAACACAGCCCTACCCATTAGCAGAAAATTGGATTAAGGATTTACTGAGCATGGCCCCTCCTATCAGAACAAGACCCAGTTTCCCCCTCAGTCAGTCTTTCCCATCAGGAAGCATCCATAAGCCTCTTATCCTTCTCCATCAGAGGGTAGAAAGAATGAAAACCAAAATCACCAAGAACTAACCAATCTGATTGCATGAACCACAGTTTTGTCTAACTCAGTGAAACTATGACTCATGCCATGTAGGGCCACCCAAGACAGACAGGTCATCGTGGGGAGTTCTGACAAAATGTGGTCCAGTGAAGAAGGGAATGGCAAACCACTTCAGTATTCTTGCCTTGAGAACCCCATGAAGAATATGAAAATGCAAAAGAAAATGCAGAAAGATGAACTCCCCAGGTGCCCAATATGTTACTGGAGATCAGTGAAGAAATAACTTCAGAAAGAATGAAGAGACAGAGCCAAAGCAACAACAGCAGCAAGTTGTAGTTGTGAATGGTGATGGAAGTAAATTCCAACCCTGTATAGAGCAACACTGCACAGGAACCTGGAATGTTAGTTCCATGAATCAAGGCAAATTGGAAGTGGTCAAACAGGAAATGGCAAGAGTGAACATCAACATTCTAGAAATCAGCGAACTAAAATGGACTGGAATGGGTGAATTCAACTCAGATGACCATTATATCTACTACTGTGGGCAAGAATCCTTTAGAAGAAATGGAGTAGCCATCATAGTCAACAAAAGAGTCTGAAATGCAGTACTTGGATACAATCTCAAAAACAAAAGAATGATCTCTGTTTGTTTCCAAGGCAAATCATTCAATAACACAGTAATCCAAGTCTATGCCCCAACCGGTAATGCTGAAGAAACTGAAGTTGAATAGTTCTCTGAAGACCTACAAGACCTTCTAGAACACCCAGAAAAGATGTCCTTATCATCATATGGGACTGGAATGTCAAAATGGAAAGTGAAGAAATACCTGGAGTAACAGGCAAATTTGGCCTTGGAATACAGAATTAAGCAGGGCAAAGGCTAACAGAGTTTTGCCAAGCACTGGTCATAGCAAACACCTTCTTCAAACAACACAAGACAAGACTCTACACATGAATATCACCAGATGGTCAATACTGAAATCAGATTAATTATATTCTTTGCAGCCAAAGATGGAGAAGCTCTATACAGTCAGCAAAAACAAGACCGGAAGCTGACTGTGGCTAAGATCAGGAAATCCTTATTGCCAAATTCACACTGAAATTTAAGAAAGTAGACCACTAGACCATTCAGGTATGACATAAATCAAATCCCTTACAATTATACAGTGGAAATGAGAAATAGGTTCCAGGAATGATATATGATATACAGAGTGCCTTAACAACTATGGATGGAGGATCGTGACATTGTACAGGAGGAGGTGATCAAGGCCATCCCCATGAAAAAGAAATGCAAATAGGAAAAAATGGTTGTTTGAGGAGGCCTTACAAATAGCTGTGACAAGAAGATTAGCAAAAAGCAAATGAGAAAAGGAAAGATATACCCATTTGAATGCAGAATTTCAAAGAATAGCATGGAGAGATAAGAAAGCCTTCCTCAGTGATCAATGAATATTTACAGTATTACACAATTCATTGGGCTTCCCTGGGGCTGTAAAGAATCTGCCTGTAGTATAAAAGACCTGAGTTCAATCTCTGGGTTGGGAATATCACCTGGAAAAGGGAATGGCTACCTATTCCAGTATTCTTGCCTGGAGAATTCCATGAATAGAAGAGTCTAGTGGGCTAGAGTCCACGGGGCTGCAAAGAGTCGGACATGACTGAGCAACTAACATTTTCGCTTCTTTTTCACACAATTCATGGTTAGTTAAATCCAAGAATGTGTAACCTCAGAAACAGAGGCTGATGGGACTTGAGCATCCTTGAATTTTGATATACTTAGGGAGTCCTGGAACCAATTCCCTTTAGAAACCAATGGAGGGCTACACATACCACTAGAACTTCATATATTTAATGTCATTCCTCCTTTAAAATTTCTGTAGAACCAGCTAATTCTTTCCTAGGAGAAGCTCTCTTCCCAATTTATTTCATCTCAGATTAGTGAACATAAAGCTCTGGGGAATCCTATGGGATGGAAATAATCCTCCCAGGATAGAATGCAGACTTGAAAGAAATAAAAAGTGGATCCAGAGTGGTAAACAACAATATCAGCATACCAGTGATCCATAAAAACTTTTCAGAATTTATACTCACACACAGACACACACGTACATACACTATCCCTTTCACTAGATTATTATTCATTCATAATAGTACTGTTCTGAATTCTGTATATTAACATAATGAAGTATATTATGTACTCTATGTACATTATGTGTTTATCTACTGTACATTATGTAAATTCTGTACTTTAACGAAATAGGATTGTCAAGATTGCCAGAAGAAATACCAGTGACCTCAGATATGCAGATGACACCACCCTTATGGCAAAGTGAAGAACTAAAGAGTCTCTTGATAAAAGTGAAAGAGAGTGAAAAATTTGGCATAAAACTCAACATTCAGAAAACTAAGATCACGGCATCTGGTCCCATCACTTCATGGCAAATAGATGGGGAAGCAATGGAAACAGTGACAGACTTTATTTTGGGGAGCTCCAAAATCACTGCCGATGGTGACTGCAGCCATGAAATTCAAAGACACTTGCTCCTTGGAAGAAAATGTATGACAAACCTAGACAGTATATTAAAAAGCAGACACATTACCCTGCCAACAAAGGTCTGTCTAGTCAGGGCTATGGTTTTTCCAGTAGTTATGTATGGATGTGAGAGTTGGACCACAAAGAAAGCTGAGTGGCAAAGAACTGATGCTTTTGAACTGTGGTGTTGGATACACCTCTTGAGAGTCCCTTGGCCTGCAAGGAGATCCAACCAGTCCATCCTAAAGGAAATTGGTTCTGAATATTCATTGAAAGGACTGATGTTGAAGCTGAAACTCAAGTACCTTGGCCACCTGATGCAAAGAACTGAGTCATTGAAAAAAAGACCCTGATATAGGAAAGATCTATGGCAGGAGTAGAAAGGGATAACAGAGGATGAGATGATTAGATGGCATTACCAACTCGATGGACATGAGTTTGAGTAAGCTGCAGGAGTTGGTGATGGACAGCGAAGCATGACGTGCTGCAGTCCATGAGGTCACAAAGAGTTGGACACGGCCGAGTGTCTGAACTAAACTGAAATGAACATAATAAAGCACTCAAGAGAACCTGGGTTTCCCTGGTGGCTCAGATGGTAAAGAATCTGCCTGCAATATGGGAGACCTGGGTTTAATCCCTGGGTCAGTAATATCCCCTGCAGAAGGGTTTGGCAACCCACTCCAGTATTCTTACATAGAGAATCTACTTAGACAGAGGAGCTTGGCAGGCTACAGTCCATGGGGTCGCAAGGAGTTGGTTGCGACTCAGCAATGAAGCACACAAGAACACCTGGATTGAAATGGCTCATAGCTTTTGACAACAAAGGCTGTGAAGTGGAGTTTAAAAAGTTAAAAAATAAACCATTTATAATTTCAGTTTTATCATGTGCAGATAAAATTACTTGCTACAAAAGACTATATAGGTTGGCTTTTGCAAGTCATGCATGTTTTCATTCTCTCTTTCCTTTCTCTACTGTGAAGTCTGGAAACCCTAAGTGCTTGCTCATCCAGACTCTCTTGCAACTGGGCATGCTATATGACGCCAGTCTAGTCAATAAGAGGAAACAATAGTAACTCGGAGACCCTTGGACTGCAAGGAGATCCAACCAGTCCATCCTAAAGGAGATCAGTCCTGCGTGTTCATTGGAAGGTCTGATGTTGAAGCTGGAACTCTAATACTTTGGCCACCTGATGCAAAGAGCTGACTCATTTGAAAAGACCCTGATGCTGGGAAACATTGAGGGTAGGAGGAGAAGGGGAAGACAGAGGACAGGATGGTTGGATGGCATTATCGACTCAGTGAACATGAGTTTGGGTGGGCTCCAGGAGGTGGTGTTGGACAGGGAGGCCTGGTGTGCTGCAGCTCATGGGGTCGCAAAGACTCGGACATGACTGAGCAACTGAACTGAACTGAAGTAAGGACTTGGGGAAACTTTTTAAATGGAGCAGACAACACTAGTAATATATTCTTTGACTTTTTCCTTTCCCCCTTCTTCTTGCTGGCAGGCAGACATAATGCCTGGATGGAGAGCAGATATATTGTGAGCATTATGTTGAAAACCACCCACTGAGGCTAGTGGAGCAGAAAGAATAGAGGAGCCTGTGTTCTGAATGACATCCTTGAGCAGCTTCACCACACCTAGGCTGCCACATCTGATTCTAAAGGAATAAAAGCCCTTATCTGTTTAAGCCTGTGGTAGATCTGCCTTCAGTCACTTAAAGTATAAATCCTTCCTGGGTGATATGCTCACTAATTTTCTTACTTTTAACAAGAACTGTCCATCAGAGAGTTAGGCTGTTGGCAGGTAGCCGGGGGACACTGGACTACATGCTAGATTTTGTTTATTCCTCTGATATTTCTTTGGTTCTTCATTCTAGACACCCATATTTCAGTACTGTAGGCTGTATAACAGGATATAGATATGGATTATTTGCTTTGGATTCATTTACTGAAGTAAAGTCTGGGCTTGGAACCCAGTGTCTCTGCCTTTTATATCAAGTTACACTGTGGTTTTAATGATTAAAATAGGTATCTGAGCTTTCTCTCAAAAGCTAGAGAGTTAGTTCTTCAAAGAGAACGCCTCAGCACAATACTACATCAATTAGAGAAACAGAATTTTATATGTGAAAACAAAAAGTAGTCACCTTTTTAGATAAGTTTTCAGGTGTCTTTTTTTTTTTTTTTTTTGCCATTACTTTATGCCCTGGTGTATTCTAAGGGTGCTTAGTAATTCTAACGGTGCACTTCAGTAACCTAAGACAGCCCCATGGGTCCAGTGGAAAATAATTCTAGATCTTTCTACTTTAGTGCCATTTGATGAAGTGCTCTTAATGAAATGGAATGCATTTTATGCTTAGTGTATTTTAAAAAAACAAAAATATGTTTTAGAGTTGCTTAATCCTCAAGACAGGCTTCCCTGGTGGCTCAGTGGTAAAAAATTCACTTGCCAGTGCAGGAGACACAGGTCTGATCCCTGGGTTGGGAAGAGCCTCTAGAGAAGGAAATGGCAATCCACTCCTGTATTATTGTCTGGGAAATCCCATTGACAGAGGAGCCTGGCAGTCTACAGTCCATGGGGTTAGAAAGAGTCAGACAAGACTTAGCAACTAAACAACAATGACAACAATTCTTAAGACTGAACATCTTGTATCATATTCTCACTTTTAGTTGCATTAGTATTTTCATCAGTTTTCACATATCTATAACTCCTTTTTAAAATGTATTTTTTTTAATTGGAGGATAGTTGTTTTAATATATTGTGTTGGCTTCTGCCATACGTCAATATGATCAGCCATGGGTATACTTATGTCTCCTCCCGCTTGAACCTCCTTCCCACTTCCCACCTTCTGTAACTCTTTTTTTTAAGTCTACTACTGTTTTCTTAAAAACAAAATGGCCTAGAGGAAAATCAGTAAATACAAAGTCAAACGCTTGATTTCTAGACCTAGCTTTTCAATGATCACCTAAGCAGGGGATCTCCAGGAATGCAACTTAGGAGACTGGCAGGAGCAGCATCCTGTCTGTCAAGGGAGTGGTAAAGTAGAAATTTATTGGCATAGTACCCAACGGTGTTCATATGTTAGAGACTGGAGGAGGGGTTAAAGTTTGCCACTGGCCCTCTGCATCATCATTTCCTCCTCTATAAGACTGAGTTCAACATAAGCATTTTAAAATTCTATCTCAGGTGCTTTCTTTGGCCACACACATACTAAAACTCTATCTTGGGCTTTGGCTTATTTTATTCCCTAACTTTCATTGTGTCCTCACCACTTATGTACGTGTCATTCCAATTTTTACTTTCCTCTAGCAAAGGCAGTATCTAGTTTCCCCCAGACTGATGCTATATCTGTGCCCTGTCTTTGCCACACCAAAGTCATAAATTCCTCCAAGTTTATTTTATCTCATGAGATTACACTTGGCTAATTATATGTATTTTATTTTCCATAATGTTTGATGAGTTCTAGAGTAGTTTGTCATGTAAATATAGTGTGCAATGCCTCTGACATATGAAGGTGGCTTGATTTTCGACCAGGGACTGTTTGCAGGTAGTTTTGCCCATATTATCCAATTCGATGTTTCCATTACAAGTATTCCTAGTTAGCAGATATGATTGGCCTTTTTCATAGATGAGAAGTCTGAGGCTTGGATGGCTTGAATATCTCACCTTGTGTCCTATGCACAGTGGCCGGATCATTCAGATCCATGATCAGATCTCTATGACTCTGAAACTCATCTCTGCCAGTCACAGGATTCTGCTGCACTCTCCGTTATATCACTTTTTTTTAAATGAATGCAACCATCTCTGCTTACTTTTCTCCTTGCTGGATCAAAACTCCAAACAGATACAGCTTTAACCATCTGCTCATATACTTTATTACCCAACTATGTCAGTTACATTCAATTCTGCAATCCCATGGACTGTAGCCCACCAGGTTTCTATGTCCAGAGCCACCAGGCAAGAATACTGGAGTTGGTTGCCATTTTTCCTCCTCCGCAAGATTTCACGACCCAGGGATCAAGCCGGGGTCTCTTGCACTGTAGGCAAATTCTTTACCATCTGAGCCATGAGAAAAGCCCTATTACCAATTACCAGACAGGATATCACTTTCAAGAAAATTAGAGATACCAAGGGAACATTTCATGCAAAGATGAGAGAGAACAATAAAGGACAGAAATGGTACGGACCTAATAGAAGCAGAAGATATTAAGAAGAGATGGCAAGAATACACAAAAGAACTGTACAAAAAAAGATCTTCACAACCCAGATGATCACGGTGGTGTGATCACTCACCTAGAGCCAAACATTCTGGAATGCCAAGTCAAGTGGGCTTTAGGAAGCATCACTACAAACAAAGCTAGTGGAGGTGATGGAATTCCAGTTGAGCTATTTCAAATCCTAAAAAATGATGCTTGTGAAAGTGCTGCACTCAATATGCCAGCAAATTTGGAAAACAGCAGTGGCCACAGGACTGGAAAAGGTCAGTTTTCATTCCAATCCCTAAGAAAGGCAGTGCCAAAGAATGCCCAAACTACCACACAATTGCACTCATCTCACACACTAGCAAAGTAATGATCAAAATTCTCCAAGCCAGGTTTCAACAGTATGTGAACTGTGAACTTCCAGATGTTCAAGCTGATTTTAGAAAAAGCAAAAGAACCAGAGATCAAATTGCCAACATCCATTGGATCATCAAAAAAGCAAGAGAATTCCAGAAAAACATCTATTTCTGCTTTATTGACTATGCCAAAGCCTTTGACTGTATGGATCACAATAAACTGTGGAAAATTCTGAAAGACATGGGAATACCAGACCACTTGACCTGCTTCTTGAGAAATCAATATGCAGGTCAGGAAGCAACAGTTAGAACTGGACATGGAACAACATACTGGTTTCAAATTGGGAAAGGAGTATGTCAAGGCTGTATATTGTCACCCTGCTCATTTAACTTATATGCAGAGTATATCATGAGAAATGCTGGGCTGGATGAAGCACAAGCTGGAATCAAGATTGCTGGAAGGAATCTCAATAACCTCAGATATGCAGATGACACCAATCTTATGGCAGAGAGTGAAGAAGAACTAAAGAGCCTCTTGATGTAAGTGAAAGAGGAGAGTGAAAAAGTTGGCTTAAAGCTCAACATTCAGAAAACTAAGATTATAGCATCCAATCCCATCACTTCATGGTAAATAGATGGGGTAATGGTGGAAACATTGGCTGACTTTATTTTTTGGGCTCCAAAATCACTGCAGATGGTGACTGCAGCCATGAAATTAAAACACGCTTACTCCTTGGAAGGAAAGTTATGACCAACCTAGACAGCATATTAAAATGCAGAGACATTACTTTGCCAATAAAGGTCCATCTAGTCAAGGCTATTGTTTTTGCAGTAGTCATGTATGGATGTGAGAGTTATACTATAAAGAAAGCTGAGTGCCAAAGAATTGATGTTTTGAACTGTGGTGTTGGAGAAGACTCTTGAGAGTCCCTTGGACTGCAAAGAGATCCAACCAGTCCATCTTAAAGGAAATCAGTCCTGAATATTCATTGGAAGAACTGATGCTAAAGCTTAAACTCCAATACTTTGGCCACCTGATACGAAGAACAAAGTCATTGGAAGATATTCTGGTGCTGGGAAAGATTGAAGGTGGGAGATGTGGATGACAGAGGATGAGATAGTTGGATGGCATCACCGTTTTGATGGAAATGAGTTTCAGTAAACATCAGGAATTGGTGATGGACAGGGAGGCCTGGCATGCTGAAGTCCATGGGGGTAGCAAAGAGTCAGTCACGACTGAGTGACTGAACTGAACTGAACTGATATCACTTTCAAGACTAATTCTTCACACCCCCACCAAATAAAAGGTTTCAAAAAGTCAAGGAGACAAGGCCAGTGTCTAGCCAGATTCCCAATCTAAGTGTGCTATGGTATGGATTTCAGGGCCAAGGAGCACTGCTGATTTTAACAGTGGTCACAGAGGACTTGAAAAAGAAGGCAGTTTTTCTATTAGATAGCTGGCATGGAGATAGATTTTAACCTGAACACTTCCTTAAAGTGACTTAAGGTGATTTCAAGTAAAAAAGAACAGATGCAGTGAATCTAAAGAAAGATGTGATAAATTATGAAGCTAATTGTTAAAATAAAAAAATAATATGATGGATGTCACAGAACAGAAGGGAAATAAGAAAGAGGAAAGGTAGTATAAGGTCATACAGGGGCTTCTCTGATGGCTCAGGTGGTATGAAATCTGTCTGCAATGTGGGAGACCCAGGTTCTATCCTAGAGTCAGGAAGATCCCCTAGAGAAGGAAATGGCCAATATTCTTGCTTGGGAAATCCCATGGACAGAGGAGCCTCGTGGACTACAGTTCATGGGGTCATGAAGAGTCAGAAACAACTGAGTAACTAACCCACTACCCCATCCCATGATGGTACAGCTTATTTCAGATTTGTCTGCAAGCCTAGCTGGACAGGGAAACACAATGAGGCTAAAGGAGCACTTCTCAAACTTGAACGTGCAGGTGAATCTGCTGGAAATTTGGTTCCAATACAGACTCTGATTTAGCAGGTCTAAGGTGGGGCCGGGGCTTCCAAGGTGACACTACTGGTATAGAACATACCTGCCAATTCAGGAGACATAAGAGACGCAGGTTCGATCCCCAGTTCAGAAAGATCCCCTAGAGGAGGGCATGGCAACCCATCCAGTATTCTTGCCTGAAGAATTTCATGGACAGAGGAGCCTGGTGGGCGACAGTTCATCGGATTAAAAAGAGTCAAACACGGCTGAAGCATCTCAGCATGCATACACACAAGGCGGGGCCAGAAACTGCACATTTAACAAGTTCCTGGATGATGCAAATGTCAACTAAAAATTGGCACTTGCTATGGTCACTTGCCACCTACCTCTGTAAGAATTTAATCATTGCTGCTACAGCTGCTGGCCTTCAACACCCCCTGAAAGAAGTGCAGTGTGGAGAGCAGAAATGAGGCATTCTGTGCTCTGGGAAAAGCTGGAAGAACAGGTCTTCAGAGAGTTAGGTATTTTCGGGAGCTGACCCCATTAGCCCAATTGTACATCTCCTACAACTAGAAAAGCACAAAAATCCTTCACGGTGGTGTCCACTCCTTGTGACTAGCAGTAATCCCCACAAGACTAGCAGAAACCTTCGGCAAAAGGACATGGGCCTGATTGCATATAGAACTCCTTCAACAAAATCTCATATGTACTGACCTTCCGCCTGCCTCCTTGGAACAGTTTCTTAGAGCTATCTGAAGTGCAGTCCTCATTTTGCCCCAAATAAAACTTAATTCATACTTCTCACACTGTGCCTTTGTTTCAGTTGACACAGACTACTCTTTAAGTGAAAAAGGCTAACAGCCACAGTCCAATAACTGAAAACTTACCATGACCCCTAAAATGGCTTCATTTTTTATCTCTGAGTGTCATGAATTGAAATTCGCCCTCATCTCAAATTCATATGCTAAGGTCCTAGCCCCAAGTACTTCAGAATGTGACCTTATTTCAAAGTAAGGTCATTGCAGATGTAATTAGTTCTAATTAGGTCATTTGAGTGGGCCCTAATCCAGTATGACTGGTGTTCTTCTAAAAGGGGGAAATTTGGGTACAGAACTACACACACATGACGAATACCATGAAGATGAAGACAGCGATAGAGGTGATGCTTCTTCAAGGCAAGGAATTCAAAAGTTCACCAGAGAATCCACGCAGTTTGTATCAGCAGCCCTAGCAAACTGATAAGAAAACATGTCTCTGTAGAAGGAATATTGTACCACATGTCATCCTTGACCCTGATTTAATGAGAGGTTCCTAAAGTGTCCCTTATCTCTGAATGTTTTTCCCTTCCTCCCCAGACATAGCTTTCTTTTATCATCATTAGCATGCTTTTGTGAGCTAGTGTCTGGGATATCCAGTCATCTGGGCACCAAGAAAGATCAATGAAGATGGTATTCTGTTCTTTCCAACTTGAATAGACCCACTGTTGTGACTTTCTGGGCCTCAACAGGAAAATGAAGCTGGGGAAAAAAAGAAAACCTTGTATCCCGCTGTTACTTTTCCCAACAATTTTAAACTGTTAAAAAGCTCACAAATGTTGTCATGCTCTAGATATGTATATGGATGTGTACTGAACAAGTCCTAAGGGCTTTGCTCTATTTCTTATTTTTATCCCCTTTCTCTGATCAGAGAAGCAGACTAGAGAACTGCCACTTCCGCAGCTGTCACTGACATTTTAATGCCATTGTAGTTTCTTTGTCACACCTATCCAGGTACTTAGTATGATGTCTGGCTATGACTGATGATACTGAAGACCTCTCCATCATCTGGCCTACAGTAACATATAGCTAGCATCTGTTAGAGTAACATATAGTTAGTGTATATTACTATAATATATAGTTAATGTGCATTACTGTAATATATTTAGCATACTCATTTCTCTTTTAGATAGATGACACATATGATTAATTAACTGCTCACTCAGAAAGAGACACTAAGATTTATAGGAAATCTGAGTCCTTATTTGAAAACAGATGAAATATACTTGAATACCACATGAATGACTGTTATTATAACATGTCCAGAACCTTGTGTCGAAGCAAACACTGCAATGACCAAGGTTAAACAGTCATGGGAGATTTTGTTGAAGGCTACTACAACAGAGGAGAGAAATCAGAACTCAGAGCTCAGCTCCACGGAAATAAAAAGCTGGAGAGTTTATAAGACCTGGGGAAGAGGAGGGGAAGATAGGACTCCTGTGCTTAGTAATTATCCTTGCCCAGAGGAAACAATGGCAACCCACTCCAGTACTCTTGCCTTGAAAATCCCATGGACGGAGGAGCCTGGTAGCCTGCAGTCCGTGGGGTTGCAAAGAGTCGGGTGCAACTGAGCAACTTCACTTTCACGCATTGGAGAAGGAAATGGCAACCCACTTCAATATTCTTGCCTGGAGAACCCAAGGATGGGGGAGCCTGGTGGGCTGCCGTCTACGGTGTTGCACAGAGTCGGACACGACTGAAGCGATTTAGCAGCAGCAGAGGAAAACTAAATTTTCTCATACCTTCATGATGGAAGTAGGTTTTACAACTAGCAGCAAGGTATCCTCAGAAGTTAGGTGCATACCCTCCCAAAGAAAGTAGGAATCCTATTCTTTAAGGATTATATGTCAAAAGGATGACTCTCATGTCCTTGAGAAAGAAGTTCACAGTTGTAATACTGGCAAGAAGCTATTTATAGGATTTATATCTCAGATAGAGAAACCATTTACAATTACAAGTTTTCTAACACAGATGAAGAGCTTCCCTGGTGGCTCAGATGGTAAAGAATCTGCCTGCAATGAAGGAGACTCGAGTTGGATCATAAAGAGGGCTGAGTGGCAAAGAAATGATGCTTTTGAACTGTGGTGTTAGAGAAGACTCTTGAGAGTCCCTTGAACTGCAAGGAGATCAAACCAGTCCACCCTAAAGGATATCAACCCTGAATATTCATTGGAAGGACTGATGCTGAAGCTGAAACTCCAATACTTTGGTCATCTGATGGTAAGAGTTGACTCATTAGGAAAGACTCTGATGCTGGGAAAGATTGAAGGCAAGAGAAGAGGATGACAGAGGTTAAGATAGTTGGATGGCATCACCAAATCATCACCAACTCTCCTGAGGAAGGACAGGGAACCCTGGCATGCTACAGTCCATGGGGTCACAAAGAGTCAGATATGACTGAGTGGCTGAACAGCAATAACACAGATGATCTAAGGAAAGTAACATCAGGGACCTAGAGGGAAGGAGAAGCCTGTCTGAAGTTAGGCAAGTTGAGGGAAATGGTAATGATGTCCTGGCCACCTGAAATGCATGTGGCTAGACTTCACAGCACAGGTTTATATTGATAAAGTTGGAAATCACGAGGAGGCATTGGAGACCACAAATGTAGTGCTCCTGAAATTAAGTCCAGATGTGTTTGTTTCAAGGTGTTTGTTCCCAGGTGGTACTAGTAGTAAAGAACCTGCCTGCCAATGCAGGAGACATAAGAGATGTGGGTTTGATCCCTGGTCTAGGAAGACCTCCTGGAGGAGGACATGGCAATCTGCTCCAGTATTCTTGCCTGGAGAATCCCATGGACAGAGGAGCCTGGAGTGCTACAGTCCATGGGGTCATGAAGAGTCACACAAGACTAAAGTGATTAAGTACACATGCACGTTCCTCAGGCTTCGGAATTTTGAGGTGGAAAGGAATGCTTCAGCTAATTTTCTGGACAACTTGGAGTTCCAACTGTGCCTCCCACCAGTACATTTAATTCTTCAGATCTAAAATAAATATATCTTCACAAGACAAAATTCTAGGTACCCTAGAAACAACTGTTGGTTTTTTTTGCTATTAAATATCTAGGAACAGTTTGCTGCTGCTGCTGCTGCTGCTAAGTCGCTTCAGTCGTGTCCGACTCTGTGCGACCCCATAGATGGCAGCCCAGCAAGCTCCACCGTCCCTGGGATTCTCCAGGCAAGAACACTGGAGTGGGTTGCCATTGCCTTCTCCAGTGCATGAAAGTGAAAAGTGAAAGGAAAGTCACTCAGTCATGTCCGACTCCTAGCGACCCCCTAGACTGCAGCCTACCAGGCTCCTCTGTCTATGGGATTTTCCAGGCAAGAGTACCTAGATGCAATTAACCTACTAACAAATCTCCTGTATGGATCAGTAAAACCCAAATTGGGTTAATCATCAAGATCAGTTGAGGACTTTTAAAATGACAAATTCCCAGACTCTATCCCTGGATATTCTGATTTCATAAGTTTGAGGTGGTTCAAAGAACTTGTATTCTTTTTTTTTTTTTTTAGAACTTGTATTCTTATAAAATACCTCAAGTTACAAATAATTAGACATAGTAGGGAACTAGTACTTGAAATTAGCATTGTGGGAACAATATGTATTATGAGACAATTGTCAGATATACAGAATTTGTTCCCATACATTACAGTTTCTACATTGTTTTTTTTTTTAATATTTCATGGACTACATTGATTCAACTATTGGTACACTGACAGCAAAAACACTTTATGAAAAATTTCTTGCCCACTATCTATAATCATTCTTAATGGCTTCTAGTTTTACAACCTAATATTCCCAAAATAGAATTTATCAAGTAAACAGGAAAATTCATCTCTTGACTTTTTTGTACATTTACTGACATGTCTTTTAATATTTACTTATTTAGTTGGTTGTATTGGGTCTTAGTTGTGGCATGCAGGATCTCTGTTGCATCACATGGGGCCTTCCATTGTGGCACATGATCTCTCTGGTTGTGATGCATGGGTTTAGTTATCCCTATAGCATGTGGAATCTTAGTCCCTTGACCAGGAATCAAACCTGTGTCCTTTGCATTACAAGGCAGATGCTTAACCACTGGAACACCAATGGAAGGGAAGTCCCTATTAATATCTTTTCAACAGAAAGAATGAATGACTTTGACCTGCGTTTCCAAGCCACCCAACCAGGGCCTGTTTTATTTGGTGAACAGGCCAAACAAATTTGGTTTGTTTTATTTGGTGAACAAACCAAGAGAGGCAGCTTCAGAGAAGGGTCAGGTTTCCAACTCTTCGCCACAGCTTCAATTCCATCAGTTTGAGACCTTGCAACTACATCTGTTTTTCCTTATGAAATTAAAACAATTGCCTAACCTCTTGGCTCTCAAGTAAAATGTTCAAGGGCTCACATTTGTTGTATAAATACAACAGCACTTTGTTGTATAAATGAATGAATCTGTTGCAATTATATAATCTGTTGTGTATAATTAAATTTAAACTGTTTGTGCAGAAAGAGGAAAGAGATGGAATAAATAAATGCCTATAAAACATCTGGTTAGGATCTGCAGAAGGTTATGCATTTTCTCTGTCTCCAAAAGGTTTGTTCTGTCTATCACTCATTGCTTTGTTTGAGTTTCTTCAGGCAACAAAATTATAGAGAAGTCTTGTGGATAAAAATACAGTGTCTGGGGCCTACTATGCCTTCCTGTTTGCCTGGAACTGAGCTTAGTCCATAGACAGGCAGAAAACAGCTGTATAAGAATGTGTTTAGAATAGGGTCACTTGATAGACACAAAGGAAACTCACAGGGCTCTGCAACATATCTCTATTGAAATATTACACAATGTGCAAGTTTATTTGTCCAAGATTCAATTGTAGAAGTGTAGTAGGTTGTATAAACAACAGAGGGAATGGAAAGATAAGGTGAGAAGGTTCAAGGAAGAAAGTCAGTGCTTTATAGTTTGCTCAGTTATAACTAATTATGTGCCAGAAGCACTTGTTTTAATGTCGTGTGTGTATGTGTGTGTGTGTGCGTGTGTGTGTGTAGATACAGTGTAGGTCTTTGTAACCAAGGTGAACAGGAGACTAAGAATTTAAAGGATGAAAAAACTTCAACCACTTAAAACAGAAACCTGCATTTCTGAAGCATTAAATTTTAAAATTAATTACATGAAAATAAATATTGATTAGTTTCATCTTATAGATAATTCTTTTACATTTGTCAACATACAGGGAGAAATGTATAGTTATGATATTTTAAAATAGTCAGCATTGGGACTTCCCTGGCAGTCCAGTGGTTAAGACTTTACCTTCCAATGCAAGGGGTATGGGTATGATACCCAATCAGGGAGGTAAGATGTCACATGCCTTGGGGTCAAAACAACAAATATAAAAAACAGAAGTAAGCAGGATTTCACAGGATGCCCTTAATGGAACAATAAGAGCATCAGCTTCAATTCAAAGGTCATAAAACTTTTGAAATTTATTTCATAAGCCAGTATGTTCTTAACTAATGTATATTGGACATTTTCTTTAAGTCATACATGAGTGCTAAATTGCTTCAGTTGTGTCCAACTCTTTGTAACCCTATGGACTATAACCCACCAGGTTCCTCTGTCCATAGGATTTTACAGGCAAGATACTGCAGTCAGTACTGGGAATATACTTTGAGAAAACCATACCTGAAAAAGATGCAGTGTTCCTTGTAGCACTTTTTTTTTTTACAGTAGCAAGAACATGGAAGCAGCCTAGATGCCCGTTGGCAGATGAATCATAAGAACTTGTGGTATGTATATACAATGCAATGTTACTCAACTTTAAAAAGGAACTCATTTGAGTCAGTCCTAATGAGGTGGATGAACTGAGAGCCTGTTGTATAGAGTGAAGTAATTCGGAAACAGAAAAACAAATATCGTATATCAACATATGTGTATGGGATCTAGAAAGATGGTACCAAAGAAACTGCAGGGAAGCAATGGAGATACATAGAGAACAGACTTGTGGACACAGTGTGGGAGGGAGAGGGTGGGACGAATTGAGAGAGTAGCATGGAAACATATACACTACAGTATGTAAAAGAGAGAGCCAGTCGAAATTTTCTGTGTGACACAGGGAGCTCAGCCCAGGGCTCTGTGACAATCTAGAGGGGTGGGATGGTGGGAAATGGGAGGGAGGTTCACGAGGGAGGATATATATGTATACCTGTGGCCGATTCATATTGATGTATTGCAGAAGCCAACACCATATTGTAAAACAAATATCTTACAATAAAATATTTTTTAGAAAAGTATGCTGGAGTGGGTTGCCATTTCCTTCTCCAGGGCATCTTCACAATTCAGGGATCTTATGTCTCCAGCATTGGCAGGTGGGTTCTTCACCACTGAACTATCTGGGAAGCACATTAATAATATTCATACACTGTGCTATCTTGCAATTGTGATTAGAAGTGGGACATCATGAAATAGTCTAAATGTTTTATGTGCATTAACTAATTAAACTCTCATTGCATGGTATTATAATAGGATTATTGCACCCATTTTACAGATGAGGAAATCAAGGCTCAGGGTGATTGATACTTGGCCTGTGTACTCATTCGCCTTTGACGCTGTGCGACCCCATGGACTGCAGCCTGCCAGGGTCCCCTGTCCATGGGATTTTTCCAGGCAAGAATACTAAAGTGGTTACCATGTCCTCCTCCAGGGGATCTTTTTGACCCAGGGATCAAGCGCCCATTTCCTGCATCTCCTGCATTGCAGACAGATTCTTTACTGCTGAGCCACCAGGGAAGCCCGATTAATACTTGAACAAAGTCAGAAGCTTGTAACTGACAGAGCTGGATTCACTCTTCAGGCTTTTTACCTCTTTTTGACCCTAACCTGACTTCAGTGTTTGAATTTTGTGAATCCATCCCTTCCTTTTAAGTGCTTAAACCCAGTCTGGTCATTTGAAAGACAAAAACATACTTACTGTACTTTATGCTCAGAGTAAACCAATACCACTTTGATAATCTTCTGCCTACCTTGTGTCTATGAATACTGATGAAAAATGGATTACAATTTTAAAAACTCACATATTTTTATATGACAAAAGTTTTCTATGAAATGTCAGGGAACAGATTTAATTCTTTAGTGAGTGAATAATTCACATGGGGGCAGTCTAAATTATTACTTTCTAGATTAAATGAAAAGTGACATTGATGCTTAGCATGTCAAAATTTCAAAACAAGAAAGGGAAAAATTTTTTGTAGCTAGACATTTCACTAAGTTATTTGAGTTGACTGGCTTTGCACAGAGTTGCCATGTTGATTTATTATTTGTGCTGATGTGATATAAATATAGGGTGAGTAAAAGTATATAATAAAAGCTTAAATTTAATGTGTATTACTACAGAGATATAAAGACAAAATGGTCCTCATCAATCAATTGAGTGAACCCCACTCAATACAGGAACCCCTCTATAATGATTTGTGTTCTAATCATTCCATTAAACACACAAGGAAACTAAGGTTAACTCAGTTAAGTGATTTAAGGTTAGAAAGGGGTTAGGCCTCAGACTTCCCAATTCTCAGCCCACTGTTCTTATTTTAATTCTAATCCCTTCATGGTGACCTCAACTTTACTCAGTTAGTGTCTTATACAATCAGCTACAGAATGGAATGCATGTTTGTATGGCTGACTCTTTGCGACCCTTTGGACTGTAGCCCATCAGTCTCCTCTCCTTGGGATTTTTGGGCAAGATTACTGGAACAAGTTGCCATTTTCTCCTCCAGGGGACCTTCCTGACCCAGAGATTGAACCCATGTCTCCTGAGTCTCCTGCACTGCAGACAGATTTTTTTACTGCTGAGCCATCAGGGAAGCCTAACAATATTGAAGGCCAAAATATCTATATATCAAACAAGATAGCAAGGTGGACTCCAAGGGACATCTCTGTGGTGTTAGTGAGTACTTAGTTTGAATTTGGGGTTCTTTAAGATTTTACAACATTTCCCTCCTGCCAAGAAACATGACACCCTATGAGTGCTCACAACACACAAATCACAAAACTAATCTCCCATCCTGTGTTCAATCTGCTTTTTGTTCCCAATCCCTTTCATAATCCCCATTGCTTTTTCCATAGGCATAGTGGTGTTTTTCCAGGATCTCTGAATCCATATTTTCTTCCTGGTCATAAGTTACAGTAGTTAACAGAGTAAGGACAGTAGTAGACCATTCATTCCATAAGACCTATGATAGAAAATACTGAGGTTGACCAGATGCACGGTCAAGATGAGTCATGCCTGTCAGGCTGTGCAAGTAGTGAGGACAGACACCAGCACATAAAGCTCAGAACCTCTCAAAAATTCTGCATCCCTCATTCCTTCTCTCCAAACTCCATCCTGCTGAGGCTATTAACAATTTGCTAAAACTTAATTTTATTCAAGATTCGAGCAATAAAATTGATCTAATAAAAAAAATAACAAACCCTTACCCCCAAGTCCCTATCATTATTAGATTCTTCTTCAAGTTGATGGCTTTGCATATTTGTGATGCAGAACTACCCTTGTGGGAGTAAGGCTTAAAATGAGCTTGGTGACACATAGTTTTTCTTTGTAGTCAAAGATGCTGCTGATGCTGGCATTGTTTCCTGCACGTTGCCTCTTACTATTAGCTGTATTTACACATGACCTGTTTTTAACAGAACTTGGATGTAATTTCCAGCACTGTTTGCATGAACTTGTGACTTTGGGAATTAATGACAACTTGTAAATGTTACTCTCTAGAGAAAGACATTTTAAGGCAACCATAGCTTCTAAGGCTATATTTTTGCTAAAGTTTGTGTCACAGTGCAGATGTCATTAAGCACATCATTTATAGCCACAGAAAAGTTCATTAGCAGAGTTTGGACTTCAAGGTCCTGTTGGGTGTCTTTCTGTTCCATGAATATTCAGCCTCTTTTTTGGGAATCAAGTTCACCTTCAAGTTGGTGAGGATATTAATTTCTTTGTGTCCTCAACTACTGTAGCAGCAAGGTGCTATCTGAGGAAGGTAGTTAACATTATGATTTAAACTTTATGGTGAGGAAATCAAGTGTAAAAGGAGTGAAAGGACTTGCTTTCATTCGTAAACATAAAAAACTAAGCCTTCTGATTTTATTTCCATGTTCTCTTTAGGTCTGGCTCAAGTAAGCAACTAATAAGTGTTGATTGAATAGCTAGATCTTTTCATTCTTTAAAAAAGTAATTATTAGGAAAAATTTCAAAAAATACAAAAGCAGAAAGAAAAATATTATATGATCTAGTGATTCTACTCCTAGATATATATCTAGAAAGAAGTGAAAAGTGAAAAAAGCTATAATTCAAAAAGATATATGTACTCCAATGTTCATAGCAACACTATTTATAGTAACCAAGACACAGAAGCAACCTAAATGTCTATCAAAAGACTAATGGTTAAAGAAGATGTGGTATATATACACAATGCAATATTCAGTTCAGTTCAGTCGCTCAGTCATGTCTGACTCTTTGCGACCCCATGAATCACAGCATGCCAGGCCTCCCTGTCCATCACCAACCCCCGGAGTCCACCCAAACCCATGTTCATCCAGTCAGTGATGCCATCCAGCCATCTCATCCTCTGCCATCCCCTTCTGCTCCTGCCCTCAATCCTTCCCAACATTAGGATTTTTTCCAAAGAGTCAACTCTTTGCATGAGGTGGCCAAAGTATTGGAGTTTCAGTTTCAACATCAGTCCTTCCAATGAACACCTAGGACTGATCTCCTTTAGGATAAACTGGTTGGATCTTCTTGCAGTCCAAGGGGCTCTCAAGAGTCTTCTCCAACATCACAGTTCAAAAGCATCAATTCTTCAAAGCTCAGCTTTCTTCACCGTCCAACTCTCACATCCATACATGACTACTGGAAAAACCATAGCCTTGACTAGACAGACATTTGTTGGCAAAGTAATGTCTCTGCTTTTCAATATGCTATCCAGGTTGGTCGTAACTTTCCTTCCAAAGAGTAAGCATCTTTTAATTTCATGGCTGCAATCACCATCTGCAGTGCTTTTGGAGCCCCCCCAAAATAAAGTCTGCAACTGTTCCCATAAAGTGATGGGATCAGATGCCATGATCTTAGTTTTCTGACTGTTGAGCTTTAAGCCAACTTTATCACTCTCCTCTTTCACTTTCATTAAGAGGCTTTTAGGTCCTCTTCACTTTCTGCCATAAGGGTGGTGTCATCTGCATATCTGAGTTTATTGAGATTTCTCCCGGCAATCTTGATTCTAGCTTGTGCTTCCTCCAGCCCAGCATTTCTCATGATATACTCTGCATGTAAGTTAAAAAAGCAGGGTGACAATATACAGCCTTGACGTACTCCTTTTCCTATTTGGAACCAGTCTGTTGTTCCATGTTCAGTTCTAAATGTTGCTTCCTGACCTGCATACAGATTTCTCAAGAGACAGGTCAGAAAAATGGCTAACAAACACATGAAAAGATGCTCAACATCACTCATTATCAGAGAAATGCAAATCAAAACCACAATGAGGTACCACTTTACACCAGTCAGAATGGCAGCCATCCAAAAGTCTACAAGCAATAAATGCTGGAGAGGATGTGGAGAAAAGGGAACCCTCTTACACTGTTGGTGGGAACGTAAACTAGTATAGCCACTATGGAGAACAGTGTGGAGATTCCTTAAAAAACTGGAAATACAACTTCCATAGGACCCAGCAATCCCACTGCTGGGCATACACACCGAGGAAACCAGAACTGAAAGAGACACGTGTACCCCAATGTTCATCGCTGCTTTGTTTACAATAGCCAGGACATGGAAGCAACCTAGATGTCCATTAGCAGACGAATGTATAAGAAAGCTGTGGTACATATACACAATGGAATATTACTCAGCATTAAAAAAGAATTCATTTGAATCAGTTCTACTCAGGTGGATGGAACTGGAGCCTATTATACAGAGTGAAGTAAGCCAGAAGGAAAAACAACAATACAGTATACTAATGCATATATATGGAATTTAGAAAGATGGTAACGAGAACCCTGCATGTGAGACAGCAAAAGAGACGCAGATGTTTAGAACAGTCTTTTAGACTCTATGGGAGAGGGCAAGGGTGGGATGATATGGGAGAACGGCATTGAAACCTGAAAATTATCATATGTGAAATTAATCGCCAGCCCAGGTTTGATGCTAGATACAAGGTGCTCAGCGCTGGTGCACCGGGATGACCCAGAGAGATGGAATCGGGAGGGAACTGGGAGGGGGGTTCTGGAAGGGGAACGCATGTATACCCATGGCGGATTCATGTTAATGTATGGCAAAACCAACACGATAATGTAAAGAAAATAAATAAAAATTAATTATATGCCTTAAGAAAAAAAAAAAAGAGAGACAGGTCAGATGGTCTGGTATTCCCATCTCTTTCAGAATTTTCCACAGTTTATTGTGATCCACACCATCAAAGGCTTTGGCATAGTCAATAAAGCAGAAATAGATGTTTTTTATGGAACTCTTTTGCTTTTTTGATGCAATATTAGTAATCCATAAAAAAGAATAAGATAATGCTTGCAGCAATATGAATTGACCTAGAGAATATTATACTAAGTGAAATAAGTCAGACAGAGAAAGACAAACATCATATGATATTACTTAAATGTGGAATCTAAAAAATGATACAAATGAACTTATTTACAAAACATAAATAGACTCACAGATATACAGAAGAAATGAGGTTACCAAAGGGGAAAGGACGAGGGAGGGATAAAGTAGGAGTTTTGGATTAAAATATACACACTATTATAAATAAAATGAATAACCAATAAGGACCTACTGATAGCACAGGGAATTATACTCAATAATTTATAATAACCTATAATGGAAAAAATTTTTAAAGAAAAAATATATTGATATATATGTATATATAGATATAGATATGTATCAATATAACTGAATCACTTTGCTGTATACTTGAAACTAATACAGCATTGTAAATCAACTATATTTCAATAAAATTTTTTATAAAATAAAAATGAGTCCCCACATACCTGTTACCAAACTTCAACAATTTTAATATTTTTCTGATCATTTCTCTGTATTGCCCTATCTTTTTTACTTAGATTGTTTAAAGAAATTCTCAGATATAAGCTCATTTTGCTTATAAATACTTGAATATGCACAGTAATTTTTAAGGAATGTTTTTACTATAATCACCACTCCTGATCTTTGCTAACAAAATTTTTTAAAATTCCTTATTGGTATTTAAATTTTCCTGAGTTATCTCAACAGTATCTTTTTTCAGTTTATTTGTTTGAAATGAGATTCAAACAAAGTCCCTATACTGACTGTACTTGCTTTCATATCTCTTATGGATCTTTCATTCTGTAACAATCCTCTTCCCTTTTGATTTCATGCCACTGGTTTATGAGAGGTATTTTAATTTTTATGTCATAGAGAATGGTCCATCTTCTGAAGTTAGCTATACTTCTTCATGGTGATATTTAACCTGTTCTTCTATTGACTCAAATTTACCATTATTATAGATTCTTGATTAGATTCTGATTCAGATTTTTAGGTAAAAATATCTCATAGGTATGAGATATTTAAAGTTTACCTTCTATCATCCCCTCTCCACACACTTCTCTTCTTGATTGCATTTTTTCATCTCTTATTTTGTTCTGACTTCATCTGCTGATGGCTTTACCCCTTGCCAGAACATGACATTCCTTCTTCACTTCTCCAGTATCGGCCTTAATATTGCCAGTCCCCACTACGGTTTTGGCTCTCCTTGGCTTTGTATTGTGTAGCTTATGTCACATCTTTGCTCCATGAAGCATCCTACAGAATCTTCTGAAGGATATTTTCCAGAGTCTTAATTTGAATGGAACATGCACAGATGCCCGAATGTTCAGACTCTGTATTTATAGTGTATTTTTCAGAGAGATATCAATTTGTGTTTTATTCTGAATATATCTCTCAAATGTTGCCCTCTGTACAACTCCAGAAATTTCTTCATGTTGCCTTCTCCTATGCAGTAGTCTGCCTGGGTAACTCTATCTGCCATAGTCTCCTTGAATTCCCAGGTCTATCTCTTCAATTCAGGGTGTCCACTGGACTCTGTCTGAATCTCCCTTTCCGCTCCATGGTCAGAAAACTCTTTCCAGGCAGTAAGCTGGATGCAACTGTAGGGCTCATCAAATTTTTCTCCCATCTTTAAGGAATTTTTATCCTTCCTTGTCAGTGATATTCAGTGTCTTGAAGATCAATGAGTTATTTGTTTTGTTTGTCTCTTGGTTATCTCAAATGTGTGAGTAAATCTAGTCCCTGTTAAACCAAATTTAAAGCAAAAGTCTACTGTCTACTACATGAAGACTCTTGAATCAAACTTTGAGGGTAAGGGGATCTAAATTGATAAAGAAGATGTTACTTTGCTTCATTTTAAACCATGAGAACAGGACATACAATAGCAAGGATAAGATTGTATAGCTGAATGAAGCACTAGAATTTTCCTTTCCTATTTTGATGAAGTTTTGGTTGTTTTCCTTGTGTGCTGTCTGTTTCAGATTCTTGGTGGAATTAAGCACAGTGTGAAGGAGGTACTACTGCTTAGAAGTAGTCAGTTGTTACATTCAACTGACTACTTGCAAGCATACAACACCAGTGAAGACCTGGGAGATACTGAATACTGAGACAGGAAGCTAACTGCAGGCCACAGCACAGATTCTAGAGACTCTAATACAGGGCTCCATGTCTTATCACCAAAAGAATGATGAAATGATATTCCAAATAATAGCTGTTTTCTTCTTTATAGCCCTAATATTTGCTCCTGTATTTTTCTACACAGTGAAAAATATGTACATGTTATAAAGCAATAGTTATATAGATCATGAAACATTGCAAAGATTTTGTTCGTTCTGTGACAGTGCAAAATAGACAATATGTTTTGCATCAAAAGATAAAATAAAATCACAACAAACAAACAAAAATAATGAATGACACAATTATCAATGTTTAATTGCACCATCCTATCCACATAAACCTGCTTATTCATTTCAACATTATATGTCTCAGAAACACTTTATTTTTGCTTTCCTCTGTCTTTCAATATTTAGACATTTTGTCCAGCTTATTTGTAACTGTATGTATTTTCTAAACAGCTATAATTACTTGGAAGCAAAATTAGAAGCTTCTAATGAAAATGAATACCTAGAACATGTAAAAAAGGAATGTATATTTGAAGTGATTGATTTTGGAGTCAAAATGGATTTTGTGATGAAACTGTTGCAGATAAATGATTTGCTCACAAAAGCACATTGAAGGAAATGAAAGATACCTGAAATTCAGAGTTGAAAATATTTTTTTTTGTTGGGAAATAGGGTTTACTATTAAGAAAGTCTGCTTCATTTGTAAAGAAAAGTAATTTTTTGTTGAAAATCAGAAAAGAATGAAAGAAATGTTTTATATATGAGCCCAAAGATTGATCTGAACAGTTCTGTAGGCAGAAAAACAATAATGTCCAAAATGATGAATGTGTGAATGCATTGTTTCCAATAAATCAACAGAGCATCAATCAACAAACAATGAAGCAAAAGTGGTATGGCTGTCAATTCATGTAAAATGCTATCAAAGAGCATCAGATATTCTCTTAAAAAAAGAGAGCATTTTGATTTTCATTACATTGGAAAGATGACTGAGACTAATCTAAATAGAGTTATAAAAATTTATCTGCAGTAAATCAGAGTTCATTTTAACTTAATTGAGCAGGCAGAAATACAATAGTGCTGATAATATGGGTGGAATGTTTAATATTTTTTTCAAATTTTAGGAAGGACAAGAAAAGACCTTTTTGTATATACTGTCATGATAACCATTTAGTGTTAATTTGGAGGAAGTTCTATCAGCAAGTGGAACTCTAAAACTCTGTAAATGTTAATAACTCTTTGAACAACAGTATCAGGCATCTGTGAATTACAGTATTTCAGTACACTATAAAGGAGACAAATATAGTATATTGAGAAAGCTCTGTGGTTTCTAAATTAGATTAACAGACACCAGAGCCTGTCTAAAAATGTTCATATGATGTTGAAATATTGGAAGTGATATCTAAATTGAATGGTTTGCTGAATTTGATTTCCAAATTGGAGATTATTATTTTTTTTTAAAAATTTAGCACATGTTAAGTATAAATATTAGGAAAATTCTTTCTGAAGAACTTCAAAATAAACTATATATTTTTATTTAAAACTGAAATAATACTGTACAGTTTATCATCTTAGAAAAATGGTGACTATTTCAAAACAATCTGTGGACAGCCAGAGTAGGGATTATACTTTTTGACTTCCCTTTCTAAATCTAAATTGCTTAAGATTTAGAAGAAAAAAAAATTTCCAAAGAAGATTTCTAAATTATTTCACACAGTTGTTTCTTACTTCATCAGACTATTACACAACTCATATTCAGATTTCTGAATGCTTTAAGTGGAATGAAAATGTAGTTCAAACAATAATTAGATGTGCCTAAAAATTTTATAGAATTTATGCAAATAAGATCACATATCTTTGACTCTTACAGGTATTATGCCAAATTGGCCTCATCCTTGAACTTGACCCTAGTGCTCTTTGCTTCTTCTGATAGCAAACGAGTGTTGTATTGTCTTAACCAATCTCTACGTCGCAGAATGTTCATTTTCTACTCTGTGGTGCCATTCACTACCATAAAGGCAGAAGAAAGAGTCAGTGGTCTGGAATTGAGGATTATCAGGTGGAAACTGGAAAACAGTTTATCTAGCCTGAAAGTCTCTCCATCCCTAAAGAAAAAAAATTACAGTATCAGTTTGAACAGGGATAATACAGTGTTTTTCAAAATGCAATCAAAAACTTTTGCACTACATGCTTCACATATTACCCTGTTGAAATTTCCAACTGTTAATTATGAGTTTAAAATCTTCTGTTTTGCTTTTGGTTTTATGCAATGATGACTCCTTTGGGGTCCATGTACTGGAATTAATATGCTATTTTATGAAAACAATGCTTTATTATTCAGGATAATCAATTTAAAAATTTTAGCATGAAATTGTTCACAAAGCTCCTTGCTTATTAGTGGTCATTCATGGAGAAATATATCTGTATAGCCAGCAATTCCTATTACCATTTCAATAATGCTAGGCTTTTTGTCCTACAATTAAAATATTGGCAGCAGAAGCATCTTCAACTTCCATACACCATTTGCTATGTTATGGACTGAATTGTGTTCCTGGACAATTTATATGTTAAAATCTTAACTCCCAATGGAACTGTATTTGAAGATAAGTGTCTTTAAAGACAGAATTAAGATTAAGTATGGTAATGGGGGGAAGGCTAATCTGATGGGACTGGTGTTCTTATAAGAAAAGAGACACTAAGGGTGTGAGTGAGTACATGGGGAAAAGACCATATGAGGACATAGAGAGGACAGTCTCCAATCGGCCAAAGAAGGGAGGCCTCAGGAGAAACCAAACCTGCCAACACCTTCACCTTTGGCTTCTACCCTATAGAACTGTCAGAAATTAAGTTTCTATAGTTTAAGCATCTTTGCTGTTTGGTCGCTAAGTCATGTTCAACTCTTTGTGACCCCATGGCCCACCAGGCTCCTCGGGGAGCCTGTCTATGGGATTTTGCAGGCAAGAGTACTGGAGTGGGTTACCATTTCCTTCTCCAGGGGATCGTCCCGATCCAGGGATCAAACCCTGGTCTCCTGCATTGCAGGTAGATTCTTTTCCACTGAGTCCCTGGGGAAGCCCTAGTCTGTATTATTTTGTCATGATAGCCCTAGCAGACTAACACACGTATCCCAACAACTGCTACCATATTTTTTTCTGTTAACTGGACTTCTTTCTATTATATCTTATTGATTCACTTTGCTGTACAGCAAAAATGAACTAATGCAACATTGTAAAGCAATTATACTCCAATAATATTTTCTTATAAAAAAAAAGAATATGTTGGGAGAAATGCTTCTTATTCATGATAATAAATTTACTAAAGTGTAAAGTGGGAATACATAAACCAAACAAACTAGGCTGTTCCTAAACTTAATAACTTTGTTTCAAGTTGGGTAAATTATAATTGTTTAAAAATTGAACCTTTTCAATTACCTCCTTTATTTCCTTAACCAGGTACTACAGAATCAAAATTTATTTTTGCAGACTGCATTTCCCCAACACATGGATTAAATTCACAAGTTGTCCTAGACGTCTCATGCATAAAAATTACCAAAAATGATACTGAGTCTTGTTCACTCTTATGTTTCCAGTATAGAATATATGTCAAGCAGTTTCCGTTGGTATTTTTATATGATGTGTTATTTGTTAGGCACTCATATAAATCTCAATTCTCTCTGTGTCTATGCAGTTTCATTTCATATCACAAAGGTATAAATAAAGGAAAGAACAGTCAAAAATATATAGTACACAAGAGAGAAGCTACAGAAATAACCTTCCTAATCTCATTGACGCCGCTCAATTTCATTCTCCTATATTTGGTCCCAGCTCAAGTTACTCTGATCTTAATGTCATTTCCCTTCTTAATGAGAGTTGTCAAGATTGGGTTTTTTATTAAATGTTCCTTTTGTGTGAAGATTTGGCTAGGCCTTTCAGTTCAGTTCAGTCGCTCAGTCATGTTCAACTCTTTGCAACCACATGAACTACAGCACGCCAAGCCTCCCTGTCCATCATCAGCTCCCGGAGTTTACCCAAACTCATGTCCATTGAGTCGGTGATGTCATCCAACCATCTCATCCTCTGCCATCCCCTTCTCTTCCTGCCCTCAATCTTTCCCAGCATCAGAGGCTTTTCAAATGAGTCAGTTCTTCACATCAGGTGGCCAAAGTATTGGAGTTTCAGCTTCAACATCAGTCCTTCCAATGAACACTCAAGTCTGATCTCCTTTAGGATGGAATGGTTGGATCTCTTTGCAGTCCAAGGGATGCTCAAGAGTCTTCTCCAACACCACAGTTCAAAAGTGTCAATTCTTCAAAGCTCAGCTTTCTTCACAGTCCAACTCTCACATCCATTCATGACTACTGGAAAAACCATAGCCTTGGCTAGACAGACCTTTGTTGACAAAGTAATGTCTCTGCTTTTTAATATGCTGTCTAGGTTGGTCATAACTTTCCTCCCAAGGAGTAAGCATCTTTTAATTTCATGGCTGCAATCACCTTCTGCAGTGATTTTAGAGCCTCCCCCAAAAAGTCTGCCACTGTTTTCCCTGTTTCCCCATCTATTTGCCATGAAGTGATGGGATTGGATGCCATGATCTTAGTTTTCTGACTGTTGAGCTTTAAGCCAACTTTACACTCTCCTCTTTCACTTTCATCAAGAGGCTTTTTAGTTCCTCTTCACTTTCTGCCATAAAGGTGGTGTCATCTGCATATCTTAGGTTATGGATATTTCTCCTAGCAATCTTGGTTCCAGCTTGTGCTTCGTCGAGCCCAGCGTTTCTCATGATGTACTCTGCATATAAGATAAATAAGCAGGGTGACAATATACAGCCTTGACATACTCCTTTCCCAATTTGGAACAAGCCTGTTGTTCCATGTCCAGTTCTAACTGTTGCTTCCTGACCTGCATACAGGTTTCTCAAGAGGCAGGTCAGGTGGTCTGGTATGCCCATCTCTTTCAGAATTTTCCACAGTTTATTGTGATCCACACAGTCCAAGGCTTTGGCATAGTCAATAAAACAGAAATAGATGTTTTTCTGGAATTCTCTTACTTTTTCAATGATCCAGTGAAAGTTGGTAATTTGATCTCTGGTTCCTCTACCTTTTCTAAAACCAGCTTGAACATCTGGAGGTTCATGTATTGCTAAAGCCTGGCTTGGAGAATTTTGAGCATTACTTTGCTAGCATGTGAGATGAGTGAAATTGTATGGTAGCTTGAGCATTCTTTGGCCTCACCTTTCTTAGGGATTGGAATGAAAACTGACCTTTTCCAGTCCTGTGGCCACGCTGAGTTTTCCAAATTTGCTGGCACATTGAGGGTAGCACTTTCACAGCATCATCTTTTAGGATTTGAAATAGCTCAACTGGAATTTCATCACTTCCACTAGCTTTGTTGGTAGTGATGCTTTCTAAGGCCCACTTGACTTCACATTCTAGTATGTCTGGCTGTAGGTGAGTGATCACACCATCGTTATTATCTGGATTGTGAAAATCTGTTTTGTACAGTTCTGTGTGTTCTAGCCACCTCTTCTTGATATCTTCTGCTTCTGTTAGGTCCATACCATTTCTGTCCTTACAGAACATCTGCCCATCTTTGCCTTACCCTCCAATATAATCTTGTTCTAGAGCAGGGAAGGAGTACATCAAGGTTGCATATTGTAATCTTGCTTGTTTAACATATATGCAGAGTTGTCATTATTCAGTTGCTCAGTCATGCCCTATTCTTTGTGATCCCATGGACTGCAGCATGCCAGGCTTCCGTGTCCTTCACCATCTCCTGAGTTTGCACAAACTCATGTCCATTGATCGGTGATGGAATCCAAACCATCTCATCCTCTGTCGTCCCCTTCTCCTCCTGCCTTCAATCTTTCCCAGTATCATACTCCTTTCTATTGAGTTGACTCTTCTCAGCAGGTGGCCAAAGTATTGGAGCTTCAGCATCAGCCCTTCCAATGAATATTCAGGATTGATTTCCTTTAGGATTTACTGGTTTGCTCTCCCTGCAGTTCAAGGGAGTCTCAAGCATCTTCTCTAGCATCATAGTTCAAAAGCATCAGTTCTGCAGTGCTAAGCCTTCTTCTTCTTTTTTTTTTTAATTGGTTTTGCCATACAATGACATGAAACCCATATATGGGTTTACATATGCTCCCCCTCCAGAACCCCCTCCCTCCCCCCTCCCAATTCCTTCCCCCTGGGAAATCTCGGTGCACCAGCCCCAAGCATCAATCCTGGGCTGGCGATTGATTTCACATATGATAATTAACATGTTTCAATGCCATTCTCCCATATCATCCACCCTTGCCCTCATCCACAGAGTCCACGAGTCTGTTCTATATGTCTGCGTTCCTTTTGCTGTCTCGCATGTTGGATTCTCGTTACCGTCTTTCTAAATTCCATATATATGCGTTAATATACTGTATTGTTGTTTTTGCTTCTGGCTTACTTCACTCTGGATAATGGGCTCCAGTTTCGTCCATCTGAGTAGAATTGCTTCAAATGAATTTTTTTTAATGCTGAGTAATATTCCATTGTGTATATGTACCACAGCTTTCTTATCCATTCGTCAGTTGATGGGCATCTAGGTTGCTTCCATGTCCTGGCTATTGTAAACAATGCAGCGATGAACATTGGGGTACACGTGGCTCTTTCAATTCTGGTTTCCTCGGTGTATATGCCCAGCAGTGGGATTGCCGGGTCATATGGCAGGTCTATTTGCAGTTTTTTAAGGAACCTCCACACTGTTTTCCATAGTGGCTGTACTAGTTTGCATTCCCACCAACAGTGTAAGAGGGTTCCCTTTTCTCCACATCCTCTCCAGCATTTATTGCTTGTAGACTTTTGGATGGCAGCCATTCTGACTGGTGTAAAGTGGTACCTCATTGTGGTTTTGATTTGCATTTCTCTGATAATGAGTGATGTTGAGCATCTTTTCAAAATGTCTAAGCCTTCTTTATGGTTCAACTCTCACATCCATACATGACTACTAGAAAAGCTATGACTATATGGGCCTTTGTAGGGAAAGTAATGTCTCTGCTTTTTAATATGCGGTCTAACTTTGTCATAACATATGCAGAGTACATCATGTGTAATGCCAGGCTGGATGACTTACAAGCTGGAATTCAGATTGCTGAGAGAAATATCAATAACCTCAGATATGCAAATGATACCACTTTAAGGGCACAAAGTGCAGAAGAACTAAAGAGCCTTTTCATGAGGGTTAAAGGGAGAGTGAAAAGCCTGGCTTAAAACTCAGCATTCAAAAAACTAAGATCATGGCATCTGACCTCATCACTTCAAGGCAAGTGTATGGAGAAAATGTGGAAGCAGTGACAGATTTTATTTTCTTGGGATTCAAAATCACTGCAGACAGTGACTGCAGCCATGAAATTAAAAGATGCTTGCTCCTGGAAGGAAAGCTATGACCAACCCAGAGAGCATATTAAAAGCAGAGACATCACCTTGCCAACAAAGATCCAGGCAGATGTGAGAGTTGAACCAGAAAGAAGGCTGAGTGCCAAAGAATGGATGGTTTCCGGTTGTGATGCTGGAGAAGATTCTTGAGAGTCTCTTGGACCGCAAGGATATCAAAGCAGTCAGTCTTAAAGGAAATCAACTCTGAATATTCATTGGAAGGACTGATGCTGAAACCGAAGCTCCTGTGTTTTGGCCGCCTGATGCAGCATGCTGACTCATTGAAAAAAAACCCTGATGTTGGGGAAGATTGAGTGCAGGAGAAGGAAGTGGCAGAAGATGAGATGGTTGGATGGCGTCACTCAAAGGACATGAGTTTGAACAAACTCCAGGAGACGGTGAAGGACAGGAAAGCCTGGCTTGTTGCTGTCCATGGGGTCACAAAGAGTCAGAGACAACTTAGGGTCTGAATAACAGCAACGACTAGAGCAGGAGTTGACAAACTACCATGCAACCCATATCTATCCTGCTGTCTGTTTTTGTAAAGCGAGTCTAACTGGAGCACAACCAGGCCATTCCTTTTGTTTTGTATTTGACGGCTTTCTCAGTATAATAGCAGAGTTGAGCAAATGCAACAGAGACTTGGGCCCCACAAAGCTTAAAATATGTACTCTATGGCCCCCAAAATAAGTTTGCAGCCCCCTGTCCAATATTAAGTATGGGGATTAAAGAAGACTTGGAAAAACAGGATTGAGTCTCAGGTCACCATTCAAGAAAAAAGACTAGACAACATTTGCAGATAACTTCTGTAGCATGCTACTAGACTGCATCTGAGTATGCAGGGCCTGCTTCCCCTTGGCCTTTTTATGCCCATGTTCTCATATTAGTGGTAGAGGTTTAGTTCCTTAGAACACCTAGTCTGCAGAGAGGACTTTAATTTTAAATTTTATTAACTTAAGGATTTAGTCTCACAAGAGGGTAAGAGATCATTAATAACCTGCCATTAAAATAAGTTGAGCTCTTATTGAAAGTGCTTTTTAGCTCACATCTGAGTCTAATACAGACAACATGAGTATTCAAACCTAAACAAGTATGATTCTAATTTTTTTCCTTCACAAAATGAATGGATCATAACAACATATTTTGAAAAATTCATCTGTTTACCTAGGCTAACACTTATTCCCACTTTGTTAGCCTGCAAGAGACACATAGTCAAACAGAATTTTAAGGAGCTTCTTAGAAACCTACTAAATAAACTGAATATAGGAAAGTGGTTAGTAGGCCGGGAAGGAAGCCAAGACTTTCTGATATAAGACAAATTAAGCCATATTCAAATGAGCTTGAGTTGTATGCATTTTTTCCTACTACCTGCAATGCCAGCCTCCTTTTCATGTCTGAAACATTAATTTTGCATACCATAAAGTTTAGGGGAAAAATCTACATAAAGTGAAGGGCACTGAGCATGAATTCATAAAATAATATGAAAATCTCCTATCCTTACCAAGTGCAAAAACTATAGCAGTCATGCAGAGCTAATTAATGAGCTACAAATTGGCAATCCAAACTCTTAACTCAGTCTACCAAAACTGACTTAATTTGGAGTTTGTTTTGTATTATCTTTTATTGTGATTGTTTTTCACCTGCTTAAACTTAAATGTGAGTGCATGCTCAGTTGTTGTGTCCAGCTCTTTGTGACCCTATGGACTGCAGCCGTCAAGGCTCCTCTGGCCATGGAATTTTCCAGGCAAGAATATTGGAGCAGGTTGCCATTTCCTTCTCCATGGGACCTTTCTGACCCAGGGATTGAACCCACGTCTCCTGCATCACTTGCATTAACAGGTAGATTCTTTAGCACTGAGCCACCTGAGAAGGCCCTAAACTTAAACACTTACAAATAAATCTGTAGTAACTTAAGGAGGGTAGTAGTGGTGGCATAATTTCTAAATCCATATAAATTGTACCAAAAAACTGAGAGCCATTAGGATAACAAAATTGAAAACCTATAATCAACAGGTACAACAAAATTAAGCAGATGTATGACTGCACACTCCAAATCTGATTGGATGGAAATGAACTTTTGACAGCAACAAAACTCACAAGGAATCAGAAAGTGAGCAGGAAAAATCAAAGAAAAGGCAATGTAATTACAGCCACTCGGAAACCAAAGACCCTCTTGTCATAAAAACTATACACTGGAAACCTTAGTGGGCCAATCAGAGAAGAGTAACAGACTGAGGGAGTAGTGGACAGCCAGAGCAGACAGGTCAGATAGCACTGAAGTCATCTGGGCTCCCAAAACCCAGGAAACGAACTCAAGCTCTCTTTTGGGATAAATCCCTATGGAAAGAAACAGCTAACAGGATAATTTCTACTCTGCAGTAACTGCAAAAAGTCTACCAGAGGAATATCAAGGAAAAACAAGTGGTTTTATCTAAAATTGGGAGGGGACAAAGCCAGCATAGTTCAGAAATTATAGAGTCATAATTTTATTGCCTGTGATTATATCAGAAGAGAAATCTAAAAGTTGTAAGGCTAGGAAAACTCTTTTGGTTCATTTTCCTCCTAAAATTACCAAGAATAATTATTTCAACTAAAAAGAACAAAGGCAAATATTGCTGCTGAGTCCCATACAAAATTAAATTAGGAAAAAACAAATTAAGAAGCAGAATAGCCATACTATAGAAATGAAGGCAATCCAGAAGGCAATCCAAAAAGAATACTCACAAACTGGTGAAAACAATAATCGAATATTTAACAAAGCATTAAAAGCAAGTTTAAAATAGTAAGACTAGATAAAGGAATAACATAACATAAGGAATAACATAAACTAGAAACAAACTCAAATATAAGGTGAATAAAGAAAAGGAAGATTTGAGAAGACAAGGTTACCTGGAGACAGGGCCTAAGACAGAGATTTGCATGTATGTGATTCTATTGCTAATGTGTTCTTCAAAAGAAACAAAATCTATGAAGGAGTTGAGGGGAGCTGGGTAGGAAAGGAGACTAATCTGAGAGAGGATGTGGTCTCAGATCAGACCTTGGTCTGGTCCAAGGTGTGCAAGATGATGAGAACCAAGGAGGATGTATGCACAGTAGAGCTATTTTTACCAGTAGGCAAGAAGTCTAGTCTTTCATGCCCCACATCAGACAGTCATGAGTTACTGGCCATTTCCCAAGATGTATGTGATCTCCCAGCAAGATGGGCCCATTAGCTATGAACACTCTTCTGAAGAAAATAACACTTGTGAGTTTTCAGTAGCCAAAGTTCACAGCAGCAAGGGAATAGGTGCATCGGCTTCTTAAAGACATCTAGTGTCTCCCTTAAAGCTAGTTTTAAGGAAAGAATATCACATTTATTATTTTTTGACAGCAACATTTTATTCCAGAAGACAATGGAAGGACACATTTAAGATATTCCCAAGGAAGAAAATAAATTTTATAGCCTGACAAAATGTTCTTCAAGTTCAAAGACTCCTAAGAAACTGTGATGAACATAAAGAAATTTAGACAATATTGTTCTAATGAGTATTTCCTAGTATGATTGGAGAAATATCAATATTCTACACATATGGCAAGATCAAAAGATGGTGACAAGGGAAGAAGTATTACAGATAATAGTATGATGTAAAACATATCTCTGGTGTGTATGTGCTCAGTCGTTTCTGACTCTTTGAGACCCCATGTACTGTAGCCTGCCTGCCAGGCTCCTCTGCCCATGGAATTTTCCAGGCAGGAATACTGGAGTGGGTAGCTATTTCCTACTATAGGCGATCTTCTTCACCCAGGGATCGAACCCCTGTCTCCTGAGTTGGTAGACGGATTCTTTATTACTGTGCCAACTGGGAAAATGTACAGTTAAACAGTCTGGAATGAAGAGAATGTATGGAAAAAAACAACTGCACAAATTATGATTCTTAAACATATTATTTTAAAGAAGAAAGGTCGAGGAAATAAAATATTATTTACTAATAAAAATGGCACTTCCCAGGTGGTGCTGGTGGTAAACGACGGGTTAGAAACACGGGTTAGACCCCTGGGTTGGGAAGATACCCTAGAGGAGGGCATGGCCATCCACTCCAGTATTCTTGCCTGGAGAATCCCATGGACAGGAGCCTGGTGGGCTATAGTCTATCCTTCCTCCTGGATATTTGAAATCTGTCTTTCTTGCAGCCTTTGGATGCTAATGTCTCTATACAGTTTTGAAATATTATTTATATTTTCAGGTCTGATAACCTATAGATCAAACTTCTGTCTGAATAAACAAATGGTCAGTCAATGAAATGGGCCGGGTTTACATTTCAACACCTTGTATGCCTGAGCTTTCCACTCCTTGTAGATCAATTTTGTGGAATCTGGTATGTACATTAAACTTCTTACCCAGTTTTTAAATCTGTCTTGCCTTTTATTTATCCATGATCTTTCTAGGCTCTCCTCCATGTATGTGTATAGTTTTCCCATCTGTCAGGGATGTATGAAGAGCTTATCTCAGCACTTTCATTGCTCCCTCATTTTCATGATATCTTGGGACCATAACAACAACTAGCAAAGCTGTAAGTTTTCCCCATGTATTTTGCAACAAATCCACCATATTTAGTTGTCAAAGCCTGGGCTCCAAATATAGTGTCTTCTCCCCGGCACCAAATTTGTTGCTTTTCATGGCCACACTCATACTGCAAAGCTACAGTTCTAACAAACCAACACTAGACTGGTTTTCTCATCTCTGTAAGAGATGAGAGCAGCTGCAGGCAAGAACACACACTTCTGCTGTTCTTATGTAAAGCCTTAGCAGTTATTAAAGACTGAATGCTTCTCAATTTGTTATCTGCATTTCATTTATTCCCACAGCTTCAAATTCTTGCTTTTGACAACTTATTCAGTTTTATACTGTTTTTTTGTTTATTTTTCAAAAATGATTTGCCAATCCCTCTGTTCTACCATAATCAGAATTCTTCAGTTTTTTAAAATTTATTTTTATGTGTGATAATATAAAAGTGTTGGCATGATTTTAAAGTCTTTATTTGCATGAGACAAATATTGAAATATTTATGATAAAATTATATGATGCTAAAATTTGCATCTAGAAGAATAGCCAGAGAAACAAATGAAACAAGATTGGATGTGAGCTAATAAATGTAGAAGCAGGGCAATGGGTAACAGGAGATTCATCACAGTTTTCTCTAGTTTTGTGTATATTTGAACTTATTCATAAAAATTCTTTAATTAGAGAAAATAATTAAACACTTGAAATCCTATTATTTATGTGAAGCATCAGGAACAGAACCAGACAAATATACCTTGTTCTGTTGCAGTGTATTATAATGAAAGGCTACACTGATTATTTCTCTTCTCAGATTAATTTAAACTCCTTTCAAAGGCAAGCTATCAGCCTACTGAGACTGCAGTAGAGATGACTATCATCTCCATATTTGCTTTTTTCTTTATCAAAAACTATATAATAAAAACTATAGCTTTACATTTATCTAGTGCTTCCTTTTACCAGATACTATATTTCACATTTGGCATACCTTGCCAAAAGCCAATGCTTGGTGTTCAAAATTCTGATAGATGTGTGGCTACTTCCTGCTCTTCTGTCTCGTGAAGTTTAGAGGCGAAAAGAAAGTAGCAGAAAATTAAAAATAATAAATTTGATCAAAATTGTGAAGAGAGAGTCCAAGCATAGCCCAACATCACTGCCGTGTTCCCAAGAACCTTGTGCTTGTATGGGCAGTGGTGGTAAACTCACAGATGACACAGCATGCAGAGAGCCAGAGCATGGGCAGCTCACGTATGCCTCTGTATTGCGTGCATGCTCAGTTGCTCGGCTGACTCTACAGACCCCATGGATTGTAGCCCGCCAGGCTCCTCTGTCTGTTGGATTTTCCAGGCAAGAATGCCGGAGCAGGTTGCCATTTCCTCCTATAGGGGATCCTCCCATTCAGAGGTCGAACCATGTCTCCTGCATTGGCAGACGGATTCTTTACCACTGAGCCACTTGGGAAGCACAGGCCTCAGTATTAGGCATATGTAAACTGTTCTTAAAATGGCTTGGCTATGCATGCCTCAGTGACCATGAGGCAGGCCACCAGTTTTCTGTGTTGAGATCCCACAGGGCAAGAACTAGAGTCTAAGTGGGATTCCTGGAGCCATGCTGTCTGCCTGGGCAGGGAAATGGATCCATTAGCCATGGGGATCTATTGCATTGCAAGGGGTTGATTCTATATATGCTCTTTCCTCTGGTTATGAGTAAACACAGTACTATTTCAGTTTGCTGTACATGTTTTCTGTTCTTAGCAACCTTGCCTCATGCACTAGAGTCTTCCCTGGGTGGTATTTACCTGCCTTTTGATGCTGGCCTCACCCATGTCATAGCCTATTCTGTGATACAGCCCGACCACCTAGTGAAACAATAATCTTACATGGTATCTTTGCTATCAGTTAAGGAGTCGTTGGAAAAGCTTGAACTGCTATAGATTGAGACAGATAAAAACAAGAAAACATTCTAATATCACTAGAGTAGAAGTCCAGGGATTGTTGCAACTCCTTAGGAGTTCCTCTTTCTGAATTTAGGGGACTGTTCCAAAATGCTTCCCTCATAGCTCGGTTGGTAAAGAATATCCTGCAATGCAGGAGACCCTGGTTCGATTCCTAGGTTGGGAAGATGCCCTGAAGAAGGGAAAGGCTATACAAGCCAGTATTCTTGGGCTCCCCTCGTGGCTCAGCTGGTAAAGAATCCGCCTGCAATGAGGGAGACCTGGGTTCGATAGCAAAAGGTCACCCACTCCAGTATCCTGGCCTGAAGAATTCCATCGACTCTATAGTCCATGGGGTCACAAAGAGTTGGACACGACCGAGTGACTTTCACTTTCCAAAATGCAATTAGGGCCCTAGAAAAAAAATTACAGATAGATACAGGTCCTCGGGGCTTTCTAGATAGCACTGGTGGTAAAGAACCCACCTGCCAGTGCAGGAGACACAAGAGATGTGAATTTGATCACTGGGCTGGGAAGATTCCCTGGAGGAAGACTTGGCAACCCATTCCAGTATTCTCACCTGGGAAATCCTAGGGACAGAGGAGCCTGGTGGGCTGCAGTCCATAGAGTCTCACAGAGTTGGACACAACTGAAGCAACTTAGCATGCATGCATTCCCAGGTCCTCAAGGTCTACCTTTGGGTCACTCACATGTTTTAATTTTAATCTTGATAAATTTCTCCTGCAATACAAGTCATGTATCCTGGGTATGGTGTAGACATTGTTTGTCAAGGAAACAATGAGCTGTTAGCTGAGCACTGGGCTTTCAGCACCTACATTGGGATAGCCAGAGAATGAGGGGATCCGCTCTTATGACCACTGATTCAATTTCCACCTTATTTCAGAAAGGGTTCTGCTCTATCAAAGTTTTAAATTTTTTACAGTGGCTTTAGAAATAGACATCTTTGAAAATCTCCTTCCCTGCTGACACAGAACATGAGTCATCAGTCTATATGAGGACACACTGTCATATTCATGTGAATATTTTGACTTGACTTACAATTTGCCAGCTAATATTTTATGGAGTCATTTCATCATTATTACTCTGCTCATACAGACCTGGGAACTTGTCCGCAAAGTACTCAGTTTGGGTGAGGATATACCCCTGTTACCTTCTTGTAACCCAAGAATGTCCTTCTAAAAATTCATGTCTGAAAGCATGCTATGAATAGACAAATGAGGCAGGGAAAGGACTAGACTCATTTGATCAGGGACACTAGAAATCAAATCTTCTCCCTGTAAGATGACTGCCTTTGTCATATTTCACAGAACAAACAGATATTTTCCAAAAGCCTTGATAATTGATCATGTGAATTCTGGACTTCAGATGAGAAACACAGAGGGAAGCAAATGGAAATCAGACCCACTCAAGTTCCCCAATAAATACACAACCTTCTGCATTTATTTAACCTGGCCACCTGACCCACTGAAACCTTATTATCCTTTTTTTTTTCTTTAGTGGTAGAAGAGGATTTATTTAAATCCTTTAAATTATATCCTTATTACCTAAGCTTCTGAATTTGAGATTTAATAATCTTCACTCTTTGAAATCGAGATCATTTTGTTTTTGCTTGTATAATCATCCCAACTCTTGCATCGTTGACTAAGACCAGCTGAAAAGTTTGGTGTTAGGTCTCATTTTTTGGTGTACATTTTGGATTAGCAGATGTTGTCTGAGAGAAATGAGAGGGGTCACAGCAATGTGAAACCATTTTCTTTGCATACTGCCAAATAGTCATCATTACTTAAAAGGTTCAAGAAGGCTGGATGATGGAAAGTATTTACTTTGCTTTTTAAGCTCTGCTATTTTCATAATAGCAGCATAAGAATTTCATTTGGGAATACAAGGATCTACTGGTACAAGTATACCATGTATTACCTTTAGAGTTTACTTTGAGCTGTTTGATTTAATGCACCAAAATGGTTTTTTGCACCTTTGCTGAAGCAACACATCCATGAGGCTACTTGATATACTTGATCTTGCTACCCTGATCTCATTTTTTCCCCATAGCATTTATTGCCTTTTAAAAACAGTATAGCTTACACTGATTTTTGTTTTAATGTTTGTCATTTATTTTCTCCTACTCTGCCAGAATGTAAATGTCATATAGGCAAGGATATTTGTGTGTTTTGCTCTCTGATATACTGTAAATCCACAAAAACAAATCCTGCACGTAGTTGGTATTCAAAAATAATTTTTTAATTATTGAAAGCATCCATGATGCTAACAGCACAAAGGTGACTTTCTATTGCTCCAGAGTTGATTGGTTTTACACAATAAATATCTAAAAGCCACCAAATTTTGAAGTTTAGTTAGTCTAATTCCTTTAATTTCCTTAGTCCTTCTTAGTAATGCTAACTTATTCAGAGCATGTGTAATTAATATGGCTTATATACTAGATAAAGTATGCTTCTGGGACTTCTTAACTTGTCCTTTCTTTAGTGAACTTAATTATTTTTAATTCTTTTTCAAGTCCATGTAAAAATTTCTAAATGAGAATCATTTATGAATTTTTCCCAACTTTATATTGTTACATCTGAGAAATTTTTTAAAATATATTTATGTTCTTGTGTCTGTGTGTTTTACAACATAACCTCTGATAAGAGGAAAAAGAGTTCCTTATCAGAAGAAATACTACATATTAGATGTTTTATATTAAGTATGAAAAGAAAGTGAAAGTTGCTCAGTCCTGTACAATTCTCTGAAACCCCAAGGACGATACATTCCATGGAATTCTCCAGGCCAGAATACTGGAGTGGGTAGTCATTCCCTTCTACAGGGAATCTTTCCAACCCAGGGATCAAACCCAGGTCTCACACATTGCAAGCAGATTCTTCACCAGCTGAGCCACCAGGGAAGCCCTATATTAGTTATACAAACATTGTATCATTCTGTTTTCCTGGTAAGATCCAGTTGTCTTTCTCAGCTTCTTTAGAGGCTTATTAAAGAAACAGCACTGGTAGCTTTGAACTACTCTGTAATCTCATCCTGGTTTGATTCAAATTCTCTAAGTCTTTAACATCAGTCTCTAATGGCTTCTTTCTCCCCAAAATAATTTAGACTCTTCAAAATTGTCTCAGTAATGTTGGGATATCCACAGCATCCTGGGACATATGTGCTTGCAAACAAATCTACCCTTGTTCTCTATGGGCTACTGGTTCAGATACCTTGTCACTGTTTCCTGGTGAAGCTTGCTTGCTATTATTGCCCACTATGCATCCCTAAGCTGTGTCATGCTATATAAGGAGGAAAAGAATGAATGGCTCTTTTGAAAAACAAGGTGGTATTGTACTTGGTCCTAAAGCCTCCAGAAGCTTTAATGAACACAGCTGGTTCAAAAAGCAATGCATCATGTTAGCGTGGGATTGCAGGCTAGCAGCATGCCTCACTGAGTCACCTCCATCCTTCTCATCTATCTTGTGTACTCTTTCTTATACCTGAAGTTGCTACATTTTGTATTTTATTCTTTAGGAAAGAGCAACCACCCCATACATAGATTTTGAGTCACCTTTTTGTAGCAGTTGCAAAAACAGCCATCTAACTTGAGCTTAACTAGGACACCAAAGGCCTTTCCAGGTGGTGCTCGTGGGAAAGAACCTGCCTGCCAGTGCAGCAGACCTCAGAAACGTGGGTTCCATCCCTGGGTAGGAAGATCCCCTGCAGGAGGGCACGGCAACCCAGTCTAGTATTCTTGCCCGGAGAAGCCCATGGACAGAGGAGTCTGGTGGGCTACAGTCCATGGGGTCACACAGAGATGGACACGACTGAAGCGACTGAGCACACACACAGGACACTAGGAATTCTGTGATGGGCATTCCTGCTGTAAAGGAGAAGTGTGGTCTGGATGCAGAGGACATTTACAGAGGATGAAGGACCGCATTAGTTAACCCTACTGCAGCAGAACACCGCAGCGGGTTGACTTAAACAACAAACGTTTATTTCTCTCAGTTCTGGAGAGAACTTGGTCTAAGACCAAGATGGCTAAAGACCCAGGGTCTGGTAAGAGCACTCCTCCTAGCTTGCATATGGTCACCCTCTCACTGTATCTCCACATGGCAGAGAAGAGACAGGGGTGATGCAAGCTCTCTCATGGTTTTGAAGGACAATCAGCAGCTACAGAGTCAGGCAGAGAATGTCAGGCCGATGTGTGACACGCTCATATGTGACAGGCTGAAAAAGCCCTCAGTGTTTCTTGAGGATTTCACCCTCATGACATAATTACCTACCAAAGGCCCCATCTCCTAACACCATCATACTGAAGGTTAATATTTCAACATATGGATTTGGGTGGGGGAGACACAATCATTAAGCTCATGGTAAGGCATGAAAGAAATTGAAAGTGAAAATTGCTCAGTCATGTCTGACTCCTTGCGACCCCATGCAATAGTCGATAGAATTCTCCAGGCCAGAATACTGGAGTGGGTAAGCAGTTGCCTCTCCAGGGAATCTTCCCAACCCAAGGACCAAACCCAAGTCTCTTGCATTGCAGGCAGATTCTTTACCAGCTAAGCCACCAGGGAAGTCCAAGAACACTGGAGTGTGTAGCCTATCCTTTATCCAGGGGCTCTTCCAGACCCAGGAGTTGAACCGGGGTCTCCTGCATTGCAAGCGGATTCTTTACCAGCTGAGCTTTCAGAGAAGAGGTGTCAACCTACTAATCCAAGAGAGATGAAGAGCCAAAATATTACTTTTAAAGCCACCTTTTCTTTCTTCAATTTTTCAATAGAAATTTACAGTTGTGAGTATGACAAGCAATGATAACTTTTAACAAAATTTACTGAGTTAGTTATGGGTATGCCACTATATGGGGCTCCCTCGGTGGCTCAGCTGTAAAGAATCTGCCTCTAATGCAGAAGCTTCAGAAAATGTAAATTCAGTCCCTGGGTCAGGATGATCCCCTGAAGAAGGGTATGGCAACCCACAGCAGTATTCTTGCCTGGAGAATCCCATGGACAGAGGAACCTGGTGGGCTACAGTCCATCGAGTCACAAAGAGCCGGACACAACTGAAGTGACTTGGCACACATGCACATACATGTTGCTGTATAAATGCAAGATAATACTAACATGAACTCAAAGTAACCAAAACCTGAAATTATGACCAAGTTAAGATCAAAACAGGGCATTTATTTATTCAATGCATACTCACTGAGTGCTTAATATATGACTCGGTAGCAGATGACTCTCTATCATTGTCATCACAGATCTAAGTATAGAAGAAGCCATGTGACAGTCAAGTATTGATTACCAGCTGACCAGTGTATCTGTGGCTTGCACAGATAATACCCACAACAACAGTCCTGAACACCAATAAATACATATTTGGCCACCTGTTACTTGACAGGCATTGTGCTAGACGTTTAGTGTACAAGATACGGATTATCCATGGTCATTGTTCACGAAGATGGTGTGACATAAAATAAAAGAATGAATAGTTACTAGTGAGGCTGAATGGACATCAGGTTTCTTAACTGAAGCCAGTCAAGTAGTGGACAGGCCTTTAAAAGCAAAATAAATGAAAGGCAAATAAATATGATTCTTAAAACCTAAGAACTTTTCCCATTTTTTTCTAAGTGGTTTCAAAGGAAAATCAGAAGCTACAGAGTAAGGCAAAAAATGTCAGGTCGACGTGACAGGCAGGAAAAACCCTCAATGTTTCTTCACAATCAGTCATTGAAAACATGAAATAGCATGAGGCCATCTTTTAAAGCAGTAATAATTTACCTGAAATTGATCACTTAGGGAAGACAAAGTATTACTGAGCTCAGATGTGTCTATCCACACTTGCTGAACTATCTCCAAACAAAATCCACAGAGGCAAAGGATGAAACTAAATTGATATATACACAGTCCACAGTCACATGAATCTTCAGTCAATCCAGAGACAAAGAACAATTTCACAGTTCTCTAGGCTATTTAAATATTAATCTGGAAAGGAAGTAAAAGACTGACAATGTTTTTTATGTGTAAAAACAATTATTGAAGAAAGAAAAAATTTTAAAAGATTGTGAAATTAATATTAGCCTTAAAATCACTCAGTTAAAATGTCACTGAAGGTTGATTAATGAAAACATATGAAAAGGGCATGGAATTAATATAAAGAAACTACATTTGTGAAGGTGACATTACTCTCTTTATGACTGCTATTGTTTATTTGTCAGAAACAAAATACAGTTCATTAAAAAATGTCTTGAAAATGTGTTAGTGAAGGCATTTTTAAAACTTAAAGGAAAAAGTACAGAACTATGCAATATGTCTCCAAAAATAAAAACCATTCAATATTAATTATCTTTCAAACCTTAAAGAGCAGTAAATAACAGTCAGTATGGAAAGGTCAATGTAGAAATTATTCTCATGGTGCAGGCATGACTGATATTTCTTCAGAATTCTCAGGTATGTTACAGAAAGAAGCTCTGGTGGGTAGGGTAAGCTTTAAGTCAAGAAATAAACATAGTCAAAAACTGTCACTTATGTTCCAAAACTAAATATGAAAAGTGTGTAGATGTTCAACTACCAAAACTCAAACATAAAATGACAATGGAAGATGCCTAAAAGCAAAAATCCCCTGACCAACATGGGGCTGCATGTGTTATATCATTTTTATCTCTCTTTCGTAATTGTTATTTGTAATTCTAAGGCAAAGTCAGGTTTTAGAGCACTTTGAAAAAATTTCAGAGCCACCTCCACAGTGAGTTGAGAGGAACTACCTGTAGAGCTGTGAACAGAGGACAGAGAGGTTCCACCTGGTTCCCCTTGTCCTTGGGTCCTGCCCCCACCATCTGAAGCAATGGCTCGCTGCAGGGAAGGTCAGTGTTGGTGCAAAAAGTCCTGTGGATTACATTTAGGAGAAGCAACAGCAGCAGCATTACTCACCAACCTTGAGAAATAGGTTAGCAGGGCTGATAGATAAGTCGTAGTGTATACATGGTCCATTATAAACCATGGAGGAAAATTAGTTTCTCATCCAAAGGTAAAACAACAAGTGTTTATTACTTCTCTGAATAAATTTCATTCAGACCACGTCCTATGCCATATCACATTTGATTTAAATCAAAAAGCCTTGTCTCTTTGAAATTCTACTTTAAAATAACCCCTATTCTTTTCAGTTTCACCATGGCAAATGCCTGATTCATGATTGGATGTTTTATAGTTTAATATTCTCTAAAAAGACTAAAAAGATTTTATGACCTGTCTAGAAGGATGAATTAGACAACTCTCAACCATCTCTTTAGATAGCCAATGGAATTTTAACATTGTACAAAAAACAAGTTGTACTTTTTAACAAAAGGGGGCCTTAAAAACTAAAAATCAGTCAGAATCCTAGAGCAGCCTCAGTGACATGGAAAGTCCTCAGAATCATAATATCTCCCTCATTAGCTGTCAGAACATCACCAAATGTCATTTAAGAGTCTCTTCTCCTTTTAAAAAAGAATAATGTACAAAACAGCATCATTAGGAAGGGTTCAGTAAGATTAGTTTTTCTAAAATTTTATATCATGAAAGAGAATTTTTCATCTCACCAAAAGAAAAAAATCAGTATTACTTTTAAAGCTGTGAACTATAGAGGGAACGTCTGCAACAGGTGAGGAGGAGAAAACAAAGAACAATGTTGTCTGGCTTCATCACCTGTCTAAAGAAGCACAGTAACAGTCGGCCAAAGGGAATAAAAAGTATTGCATGGACGCTCCTAGGATATCTCTCAAGAAAGTTGCCTCTGATACATGGAGGGCTTCCCTGTTGTCTCAGCGGTAAAGATTATGCCTGCCAATGCAGGAGCCATAGGAAGCACAGGTTTGGTCCCCGAGTTGGGAAGGTCCCCTGCAGAAGGGAAATGGCAACCGACTCTAGTATTCTTGCCTGGGAAATTCCATGGATAGAGGAGGCTGGCAGGTTATAGCCTATGGGCTCGCAAAAGAGCTGGACATGACTTAATGGCCAAACTGCAACAAATGATATATGGACAACAGGGGATAAGATATCACTGAAAAATGCTGCACAGTCAAAATTTGTATATACATCTGTATATACAACCTTTCTTAATGGAAGAGAATATGTATTTAGAGCCTCACAATGAAGAAAGGTATCTAAACCTGCATCTTGTTAATAGGGATATATAAGCAGCTACTAACTCCCCTGGATATTTGGCCTTATCAATTGTGATAGTGGAAGAGTCCATGCATAACACAGCCTTCAGTGTAATCAGCTGCCAGCCTGGGGTGGGTAATGACAGGCCAAAGCAATGGGGAAAGCCATTCTAGAAAAAAAATCAGAAATAAATCTTGCTTTGAAGCTGAGCTATAAACATTTGGGAACTGAGCACAGAGATCAAAGTTGAAGATGTGCTTGTGGAGTTCATGAAACTATCCTTGCTGTGCCACAAAATGGAACCAGGCTGATGAAAATGTATATTAACTTTGCTCAAGTGCATCTTAAAAACACATTGCCTGATAAGAAAACTGTGGTAAGGCCATTTCTTCATCTTTTGATAAACAGTTATGACACATTCCATCAGATTATTTATATTTCTCAAATGTGCATGCATTATTCATGCAAAAAATCATTTTCAAAGTCTGTAACTCCTAAAGGAAGATTATCTTCCTTTATTTGGGGAAAAAAAAGTGTATATAATCCTTCACATTTCCTTTTGTGCTTGCTCAGTTCAGTTCAGTTCAGTTCAGTTCAGTCTCTCAGTGGTGTCCGACTCATTAAGACCCCATGGACTGAAGCATGCCACACCTCCCTGTCCATCACCAACTCCCAGAGCTTAATCAAACTCAAGATCATTGAGTAGGTGATGCCATCCAACCAACTCACCCTCTGCCGTCCGCTTCTCCTCAAGCCGTCAATCTTTCCCGCATCAGAATATTTTCAAAAGAGTCAGGTCTTCACATGTGGCCAAAGTATTAGAGTTTTGCCTTCAGCATCAGTCCTTCCAATGAATATTCAGGACTGATTTCCTTTAGGATGGACTGGTTGGATCTCATTGCAGTCCAAGGGACTCTCAAGAGTCTTCTCCAATATCACAGTTCAAAAGCATCAATTCTTCAGTGCTCAGCTTTCTTTATAGTCCAACTTTCACATACATACATGACTACTAGAAAAACCATAGCCTTGACTAGATGGACCTTTATTGGCAAAGTAACATCTCTGCATTTTAATATGCTGTCTAGGTTGGTCATAACTTTTCTTCCAAGGAGCAAGCATCATTTAATTTCATGGCTGCGGTCACCATCTGCAGTGATTTTGGAGCCCAAAAAATAGTCTGTCACTGTTTTCACTATTTCCTCATCTACTTTCCATGAAGTGATGGGGTCAGATGTTATGATTTTAGTTTTCTGAATGTTAAGCTTTAAGCCAACTTTCCACTTTCACTTTCATCAAGAGGCTCTTTAGTTCTTCTTTGCCTTCTGCCACAAGTATGGTGTTATCTGCACATCTGAGGTAACTGATAATTCTCCTGGCAATCTTGATTCCAGCTTGTGCTTCATCCAGCCCAGCATTTCTCATTATGCACTCTGCCTATAAGGTAAAAAAACAGGATGACAATATGCAGCCTTGACATACTCCTTTTCCTATTTGGAACCAGTCTGTTGGTCCATGTCCAATTCTTACTGTACTTCTTGACCTGCATACAGACTTCTCAGGAGGCAGGTCAGGTGGCCTGGTATGCCCATCCCTTTAAGAATTTTCCACAGTTTGTTGTGATCCACACAGTCAAAGGCTTTGGCATAGTCAATAAAGCAGAAATAGATGCCTTTCTGGAACTTTCTTGCTTTTTTGATGATCCAACAGATGTTGGTAATTTGATCTCTTGTTCCTCTGCCTTTTCTAAATCCAGCCTGAACATCTGGAAGTTCACGGTTCACATACAGTTGAAGTGTTGTTTGGAGAATTTTTAGCATTACATTGCTAGCGTGTGAGATGAGTGCAAATGTGCAGTAGTTTGAGCATTCTTTGGCCTGTCCTAGGGATTGGGATGAAAACTGACCTTTTCCAGTCCTGTGGCCACTGCTGAGTTTTCCAAATTTGCAGCACTTTCACAGCATCATTTTTTAGGATCTGAAATAGCTCAATTGGAATTCTATCACCTCTACTATCTTTGTTCATAGTGATGCTTCCTAAGGCCCACTTGACCTCTCATTCCAGGATATCTGGCTCTAGGTGAGTAATCTTGGCTCTTGTTTTGTTGGAACAGGGTGTTTGCTCTGACCATTATGTTCTTTTGCCAAAACTCTATTAGCCTTTGCTCTACTTCATTCTGTACTCCAAGGCCAAATTTGCCTGTTACTCCAGGTATTTCTTCACTTCCTACTTTGGCATTCCAGTCTCCCATAATGAAAAGGACATCTTTTGGGGGTGTTAGTTCTAGAAATTCTTGTAGCTCTTCATAGAACTGTTCAACTTCAGCTTCTTCAACATTACTGGCCAGAATATAGACTTGGATTACCATGATATTGAATGGATTGCCTTGGAAACGAACAGAGATCATTCTGTCATTTTTGAAATTGCATCCAAATACTGCATTTTGGACTATCTTGATGACTATGAGGGCTACTCCATTTCTTCTAAGGGATTCCTGCCCACAGTAGTAGACATAATGGTCATCTGGGTTAAATTCACCCATTCCAGTCCATTTTAGTTCACTGATTCCTGAAATGACAATGTTCACTCTTTCCATTTCCTGTTTGACCACATCCAATTCATCTTGATTCATGGACCTAAGATCCCAGGTTCCTATGCAATATTGCTCTTTACAGCATCGTAGTTTACTTCCATCACCAGTCATATCCACAACTGTGTGTTGTTTTTCCTTTGGCCCCGTCTCTTCATTCTTTCTGAAGTTATTTCTCCATTGATCTCCAGTAGTATATTGGGCACCTACCGACCTGAGGAGTTCATCTCAGTGTCCTATCTTTTTGCCTTTTCATATTGTTCGTGGGATTCTCAAGGCAAGGATACTGAAGTGGTTTGCCATTTCCTTCTCCATTGGACCATGTTTTTTCAAACTCTCCACCATGACCTGTCTGTCTGAGGTGGCCCTACACAGCATGGCTCGTAGTTTTATTGAGTTAGACAAGGCTGTGGTCCTTGTGAACAGATTGGTTAGTTTTCTGTGATTGTGGTTTGCTTGCTCAGGTTACTTTAATCACAATAATGACATAACCTAATGATTTGGTTTTACTCTTTGTCTCTGAATACAATTTTTTAACTTCTGTTTTGATTTTAATAATTTACTTGGTAGCTCAGATGGTAAAGAATCCACGTGCAAAGTGGGAGACCCAGGTTCAATCCCTGAATCAGGAAGATATCTGGAGAAAGGAATGGCAATCCACTCCAGTATACTTGCCTAGAGAATTCCATGGACAGTGGAGACTGGCGGGCTACAGTCCATGGGATCTCAAAGAAACAGACGTGACTGAGTGACTAACACTGATTTTAATGGTCCAATTAAATATGTCTAGAGTTATAAGATAGATCAATTTCTTCTCAGAAATAAAACAGTTCAAACAATAATTATTGTTTTACCCTGAAATTTAAGAATATTTGGCCTTTCCCTATCTGCCAAAATTTACTGAACAAATTTTTAGAGATTCCTTGGGTTTCTCCAATATTTGGAGTGTTCAGCCTTCTAACACTCTAATTGTGTGTGTACTAAATTCTGTGTTTTGATTTGTATCACCTTGCCTCATCATGTGATATTCTAGGTAGTTTCTTTTGACCTATCAAATTTCCAAACTGTGAATTTTCTTTGTAAGTATGTCAAAATGGCTAATGTATTTAGCCATTTTGTTTTCAATATTAGTCATAGTTTTCATTTCTAGAGTTTTGACTTTTTAAAAAGGAAATAAAAGGCATATACATCATAAAGAAAGAAAACTGTGTCTATAATTCAGCTGACATGGTGGATGAGGTAGAAAATTCTGAGGGATTTGCCCAAATTAAAAAAAAAAAAAACACTTGTAGAGTAAGTGAGTTTAGCAAGTTTACAGGAAAGAAAGTTAATACACACACACACACATATACACATACACACAAATCAGTTGCATTTATATATACTAGCAATGAACATGTGGAAACTGAAATTCAAAATAAAATACCAGTTACAGTCACTGAAAAAAAAAAATGAAGTACTTAGATGTGACACTAACAAAGCACAAGCAGGACTTATACTGAAAACTAAAAAAAAAATTAACAAAATTACTAACACTGTACACACAAAATAAATAAATAAAAAAAAATCTATAACATTTTCTTATAGATATATGTACCTTGCTTGCTTTTAGTTTTTGAATGTAGTGAGAATATTTGCTTTCTCTTTTCTTAATACTGACAGTGTTTGAAGTCTTTCAGGTCTGTTTCTATGTCTATTGTTTCTGCTGTTTCCCACAAAAATGCTTTGCTTCCATTTAAGTTCACAGCTTAAGGGACTTTAAAACAAACAAACAAGCAAACAAACAAAAAAACCTGGGAGAGAAATTTGGGCTGTGTGTCCATAGGAAAAGTCCCCGTGATTACAACTTCTTGGTGATGATGTCCCCTCACACTGTATCCTGGTCAGCTCTGTTCAGTGTAAGATGTTAGAATTTTTCCTTCATGCAAAATACCACCCAAACCAAAGTTCCAGTTCTCAATGTTGGCAGTGTGCCCTCAGCACAACAGCAGTCACAAAACCCTGCTTACCTGTCTTTGTTCCCACTTTCGTTCATATTTTCATTCTTATCCTCTTCCTCTGTGGCCATTTCTTCAATACCTTAAAAAATAATAAAAACATATTATATAAAGCATTTATCAATTTTTTCCAGTAGGGTACATTGTCTAAATAAGCTAGCTCATTATGTGATTGGAAAGGGAATTTCTTCTTCTTTTTTTGTCTGTATAGAAGTTTTCTTTTTAAATTTTCTGCTCTGGACATTATTTTCATTTTTTAAATTTTTTATTTATTTATAATTGGAGGATAATTGCTTTACAATATTTTGTTGATTTCTGCTATACATCAATATTATCAGCTGGAGGTATACATCTGTCTCCTTCCTCTGGAACAACCCTCCCACCTCCCATCCCATCCCACCCCCCTAGATTGTCACAGAGCACTGGACTTGAGCTCCCTGCATCATAAAAGGAAGGCATTTAAGTCATTTTTAATGAGGTAGATGAACTAAAGTCTATTTTACACAGTGTAGTTAGTCAGAAAGGGAACAGATATCATATAATGCATATATACAGAATCTAGAAAGATGGTATCGATGAACCTATTTTCAGGAAAGCAATGTTCTTTCTAGACATAAAGAACAGACTTGTGGACACAGTAGGGGAAGGAAAGGGAATTTCTAATGCCTAGATTATAAAAGTAATATGGTAATGATTAATTTTAGAATCATAGACATTAAAACTTTTATAGAGTATGGTTTGGTATGGGCCACATCAAGATTATCAAACAAAACAGATATATTATTTATAGTTTTGTCACTAACAAATTACAGCCCTTAAGTTTCTGAACATTTAATTGATCATTTAGATATTGAAAATATGGTAATTCTTATACCCTTGCTTGCACTGCATAAATAGAGCTATAACCTAAATGGAGAGAATGAAGTATCCTTTTTATTGAAGCACATATTCCTGTTTTTAAACTAGCACAACTGAGTAACAAAAATATCCCAGATATTTCAAGAAAGAAATATTAACAAAAGGTAAGGTCTGAGTCTGTCACACAATAATCTTAGATAAGCACATCTTAAAGCAAAATTTGACATATTAATGTGAATCTTCTCATAACAATAATACTGGTGGTGGTGGTTTAGTCACTAAGTCCTATCTGACTCTTGCTACCCCATGGACTGTAGCCTGTCAGGTTCCTCTGTCCATGGAATTCTCCAAGCAAGAATACTAGAGTGGGTTGCCATTCCCCTCTCCCCGGGATCTTCCTAACCTAGGAATTAAACCTGGGTCTCCTGCATTGATGGTAGATTCTTTACTGACTGAGCTACAAGGGAAGTCTAACAATAATACTAGATAATGCATAAGTTTTTATACAGTTCATGAGGTTCTCACAGCAAGTATAATGGGGTGGTTTGCTACTCCCTCCTCCAGTGGATCACATTTTGTCAGAACTCTCCGCTATGACCAGTCTGTCTTGGGTGGCCCTACACCGCTTTTGCTTGGCTCACAGCTTCATCGAGTTAAGCAAGCCCCTTTTGCCATGACAAGGCAGTGATCTGTGAAGGGGCAAACCTGGACAGTATGTTGAAAAGCAGAGACATTAACTCTGCCAACAAAAGTCCTATATGAAAGTCTTCTCATTGGTCAATTATGGTTGTGAGTGCTGGATGGTAAAGAAGGTGGAGCCCTGAAGAATTGATACCTTGGAACTTCCCTGCTGGAGAAGACTCCTGAGTCTCTTGGACAGCAAGAAGATCAAGCTAGTCAGTCTTAAGGGAAATCAACTCTGAACACTCATTGGAAGGACTGATGCTGAAGTGGAAGCTCCACTATTTTGGTCATTTGAGGCGAACAGCTGACTCACTGGAAAAATCCTTGATGCTGAAAAAGATTGAAGACAGAAGGAGAAAAGGGCATCAGTGGATGAGACGGCTGGATGCCATCACCAATGCAATGGACATGAAGAGTTCGCCCAAGCGAACTCTGAGAGATGGTGAAGGACAGGGAGGCCTGGCATGCTGCAGTCCACGGCATAGCAAAGTGTCAGACACGATTGGATGACTGAACAATAGCACATACATTTATTATATCCACATTCCAGTATGAAAGAATTAGTATAAGCATTGGGCAAGCAAATGCTCATCAGCTACATCATTCTTATTGGGCAGGAAATGAGGTAGCCATGAGCTTTGCCTTAGGATGTTCATAATTATTATTTGGCATATGATTGACTTTATCCAGAAAGTTAGTCTCAAGAGCTCTCTCCCTATCAATTTAGTAACTGTTTAGTAATCTTGAAAAGGAAGAAAAGAGCAGAGGTCACCATATAGAAAATGTAAGACAGATTATCTGTTCATTTAACCTAGTTGCAGACCTATTTATTTTAACTACAGTACAGTAGTTTAAACCACTGTACAGTGCCTCAGGAGGAATGAAGGAAATATGGTTCCATCTATATTTTCTGAGTTTTTCTTATCAGTCTTCTTTCTTCTCTTGGTCAAGATTTTATCCTCATAGAACATTTTGGTTCTGTTGAGGACAGGGCCTCTATATGCACAAAATTCCTTGTTCTCTTATTTATTTAATCATTTATCTACTTAATAAATATCTATTGAGAAAATATTGTATTTCAGGCAAAGTCTAGGAGCCAGGGTCTTGTGACAGAAAAGACAGACCCAATTCCTGTTCTACAAGCTTACTTTCTAATGTAACAAAAGAGAAAATAAACATAGAGAGTGGCGAATAAGTAAGACAATTTCAAAGAATGAAAAAAAAATAATGCTGCAAAGAAAATAAAACAGAACCCTGATAGAGAAGTAGGAAGATAGAGATAAGGTTTGTGGATTTAGCTGTGGGGATCATGGAAAGTTTGTCTAGAGAGATAATATTTGGGCTCAGACTATAGTGATGTGGAGGAAACAGCCTTGAAAGGATAAACTTAGATGTTAAATAGAAATCACTTGTCTCAGGAACTGTGCATGGTACACACTATCTTACCTTCTCTTCTCTCTAACTAGGTACTCTATTTCTCTCTGTTCTCATAGTTCAAAGGGGAAAATAACATCCAAGGCAGACAATAGTAAGAGTAAACTGGGAAAAGAGAAAAGATTATTTTGTACGTGCAAGTGCCAACAGGAATGTTGAACTTCTGCAGGAGAGTAGAGATACAGGATAGGTATCAAGGAAAAATTTAAAGGAGAGATACAAGTGTATAGGATGGATAAACACAAGGTCCTACTATATAGCACAGGGAACTGTATTCAGAATCTTGCAAAAACCATAATTGAAAGAATATGACAAAGATCATAACTGAGTCATGTTGCTGTATAATAGAAATTAACACACATTGTAAATTAACTATCCACAGTGGAACTTTAAAAAATTAAAGCAGAGATACAAGCATTTTGTTTTTAAAAGTCCTGTATCGAAGGGTGGGCTTCCCTGGTGGCGCAACGGTAAAGAATCTGTCTGCCAGTACAGGAGTCGCAGGAAATGTGGGTTTTGATCCCTGGGTCAGAAAGATTCCCCGAAGGAGGAAATAACAACCCACTCCAGTATTTTTGCCTGGAAAATCCCGTGGACTGAGGAGCCTGGTGAGCTACAGTCCATGAGGTTGCAGAGTCAGACACGGCTGAGCACACATGCACCAAATAGAGAGGTAAAGGGGCTAGAAATATTAACCTTGTAACAAAATGATAATGTGTGTTGTCAAGCAGTTATGAAACTACTAGAGGACTGCATTCCCTCTATCTAAAAAATATGTTTGCAATGGTGTATGGGGAAGAAACGTGGGGACCAATGTACTGACCAGAATTTGCCTAAATTTCTTTCACTTTTCACTGTCATGCACTGGAGAAGGAAATGGCAACCCACTCCAGTGTTCTTGCCTGGAGAATCCCAGGGACAGGGGAGCCTGGTGGGCTGCCATCTATGGGGTCGCACAGAGTTGGACACAACTGAAGCAACTTAGCAGCAGCAGCACCTTTTACAAGCAAAAATACTTCTGTTTCTCTTTTAAACTTTTACAACTTTCCTTTCCACCTAAAAACTTATAGCCGTCTATTTTACAGCGTGTTTTCACTTGAGCGTCAAAATCATGAAGCTGTCTATGACCTTCTGAGGCCAGGGGCAGCATCCCACTGCGAGAGCACAATTATGGAACAGTGCTTTCAGATTTATTTTTAAATCATTTACATAACACTTGGGAGTGGGCTGAAGAGAGCCAACTTCAAATGTACGTTACATCCATTTCTATCTTGGTGACTTTCCACAAATTACTTAACTTCTTTGGGCTTTCATTTTGTCATCTGAAAATGTAGCCAGCCATAGTACTTATCTCAAAAGATTTTCTGAAGGAGAGATAAAGGAATACACAGAAAGTACCTGCTTGTTTGCTGGAGTGTGTGGTATCAGAAAGAATGCAGATTAAACTTCTAGAGGAAAAAAGATCTTGAGAAAGGCTATGACATCTTAATCTATTCAAACATGTTCATTAGGAAAGAGCAACTAGGAAGCAACATGTTAAACAAAGTTAGATGAAAAATGTCCTTCCAGTACCAGAGTACAAATTGTTGGGAGAAAACTACCTGAGTGGTTTAGTCTCTGACAGAGGAGGAAAAGGATTGTTGTTGTTGTTTGCTGTTTTTAATCTCAAGAGCTCGGGAATCCAGAAATGGCCAACATGTACCCCAAGTGAATCAGAGCCTCTGTAAGTGCAATTCTTAGCAAAATGGATCAAGCAAACTGAAAACTGGGAAGTAAAGAAGCTTTAAAAGAAGAATAACCAAAAAAAAAAAAATCTTGGAAATGAAATGATCAAACAGCAAGAAAAGAATATGGAAAGTTGACAGCAGTGAGTATAGAACTGCAAAAACAATCAAACCAACCTTAGAAATAATCAGTTTTATTTCCTGCCGGTGAGAAATCTAGAGGCAAGGCTGGTATTGAACTTCCATTATAAAAACAGAAATATAGGCTCTTTTGTTTTTCTATTCCTCTGGGCTTGATGAGGACTTGCTATTCCAAGTCAAGTTCATTCAGCTGCATGGTTACTGATGCTTCAGCCCTTGTATCTTTGTTTCAGGCTGAATCCTTCATTTGTTCAGTGGCTAAGTCCTGTTCTATTCTTTGCACCCCCATGAACTGTAGCCTGCCAGGTTCCTCTGTCCATAGGAAAATACTGGAGCAGGTTGCCATTTCCTTCTCCAAGGGACTGACGCATAGCTTCCTGCACTGCAGGCAGATTCTTTACCACTGAGCCACCAGGGAAGCCAAGAGGAAGTCTTTCCCTAAAGACCAAGTGAACTTTTACTTGCTTCTCATTGATCAGATCTTGCTCATTTAACCATCATATCTGGAAGGGGATCTGGGGACGTCATGGGTCTTTTTGTTTTTATTTTTATAGAGCATATTTCTGTCTTCACCCAACAAATCAGTCCTATTGGTAAAAATGAATTAGCAAAAATGAACAAGCAACTAGCAGTGTGTTCAGTTCTCAGTAAAGCTGAACTCTCTTCTCAGGTAAGAATTACAATGCATGGCAGAGCAGCAGGTAGCAGATCCAGAAATTCATTTATTTTTTTAATTTTTGCTGGAAACCATGAGTAGACCACAAAATTTCCAACCTGATAAAGTAGCACTTGAGCTAAGTGGGGAAATGAATGTGCAGGTAAATTTAGACTTAGATGCTAAACTGGATCAGCCTTGTTCTGTGGTCTGTCTATGTTCATTTTCTCTCATCCAAAGCTTCCCCATTATTCACAGATTCCAAATATGAGAATTTGCCTAAATGCTAAAATTTATTTGTAACCCTAAAATCAATACCCATGGTGCTGAAAATTTCAGTTGCCGACTTGGATGTTCTGACCTGAACAAGAGACACTCTTCCTTCCAATTTCAACTCTCATACTATAAACAAATGTCCTTTACACAAATTTATTGCTACTTTTCCCTCCTCATTTTTGTTGGTGATTTTGCTTTTTAAAATGACCCAAGAGTAATGCTGACTTGCCGTCTAAGTGTTTCTAACTTGGGATGTGCCTTAGGAAGGAAATGTATGCTAGTTAGACAAGCTCTGCTCAGTCATGAATTATAGTGCTGTTGGTCATAAGTTCAATGTTAACAAAGTGTCTTTAAACAGTCACATATTTAAAACAAGGTTATGGATTGCTCAGTTGATGAAACTATTGTTATCAGAGACTTGCAGAAACCCAATCCTGTATGTTCTGGTTCAGAATTCACTAATTGAGTGTTTTCAACAAGTGTATAGAGCATTAGCTACCAGGAATGTGTATGTATGTGCATTTTCTCAGTTGTGTCTGACTCTATGGACTGGAGCCCACCAGGCTCTTATGTCCATGGAACTTTCCAGGCAAGAGTACTGGAGTAGGTTTCCATTTCCTTCTCCAGGGGATCTTCCTGACCCAGAGACTAAACCCACAGCATCTCTTGCTACCAAGAATTATGAGAATCATTTATAATCTCTACCTCTTTACACTGTAACTTTATAGACTGAAGTCCAAAGAAACACACTGAACCAGTTAGTAGACTGGGCAGCAGTGTATTACACAAAAGACATAATGAAGGACCTTATCCTACACAGATGCAAGGAACTGTGGGGACGCAAGATGCCCAAAACCCATCCTTTGCCCTTTAGTTTACTGAGACACAGACAGTTTAATGCAAAGTAGACTGTGATAAATGCTTTGCCTTGAATGCAATGAACTTCTGCCTTTTAATTATAGACAAAAGTGGGACTGGTGCATTTCTTCTCATTTTTCATTTAAAAATAAATATTTAAAGGTCTTATTGGATATCTTTAACAAAAAGTTTTTCTATAAGATTCATATCACTGATATTTATCCTTGCAAGTAACAATGGGCTCATTGTTTAGGAAATATAAATCAAGTGACGTATTTGTTTCTTAAAATACTTGTGTAGGTGTATTTCCATAAAAGTAACATCTTTTCTCTTTCATCAAGCTAAACTTTGATTCTGGTATTGTCTTTGATTTGTTCAAAATCTTCTACGTGTTACATTTTACATCATTTCTAACTCCTGAACACTTTCCTTCTTTCAGTCATTTAATTCTTATTTTTGACTTCCATTTGTCCCTACTTCCTTGTTATCCCTAATCAGTATCACTTCTCCAACTCCAGAAGCTTGTATCACCTCATAATATGAATCTAGTTATTCCAGTTACCCTCAAATAATATCATAAGTTTCCCTTGCCAACTTAATCTTTTACATACAGGCAAAATATCAAAAGTCATCCTTGACTAGGTGTCATATTGAAGGACCTTAGATAGGACTCTGTAAATAATGTTCAGAATCAATCTCAATTTATTTGCTGAATATCTTATAATGGATAAGTTGTTAGCAGAACAACTGAACTAAAATGTTTTTTCCACATTTCTTTAGTGATATTTTAAATTGCAATGAATCATTCTACTTTTTATAAATTTCCCATTATAATGGGAAGAAAATCTCAAGTAAGTAATGATACACTATAGCTATGTTTCAAACATTAATTGGACCATGATACAAATTGTCTCCCAAAGTATAAGTTTTGTTTTCTGAGATATGTTCATTTTTGTGTCTTCTAAACACATGAATGCCTAGCTAGGGAAGGCGTTTATCCACCAATAACAGGGTTTTCTATTTCACCAAGAGCATAGTCAGCACTAAATAGGAATGACATCAGTGTAGAAAGGATATAAATTGTGACCAAATTAAATGTCTTATTTTGCCTTAACTGTTAGAGACACAAACTATATGGCCTCCATTTGAATGTCTGGATTGATAAAACAGAAGATTACGGATGCCTCATACTGTGCCCTGTTGACACACAGACTTATGAAAGAGCTCCCAGAGCTTACAGCAGAAACACAAACACAAAGGATTCTAACATTGAATTCTCCCTGAGCTAACAAGAACTGGTATTGAGGGATAAATCCAAAACGAATAGTCTTCCAACTAAATCCTGACAATTGGATCTCTGTTTCTAAAAGGATGTATCAATAATAATGCCTCAATTGTTAAGCATTATCTGAACCCCATATTTCTTCTGTCTCTATCTCTTGTTAAGTGTCCAAGTTTCTTAACACTGTTGCCTCTTCTGTGAGTGAGTTCCCACAAGTGAATTCTCTAAATTATACATTTAAACATTTTTGCTACAAAAGATAAAATATATTCTACTTTTCACTACTTTTTAAGCAGAACTTTGGGAATATCTTTCGGTCTTTGTGAATGTGAGGATTGTGCAGCTCTGAAAGGCAGAGATAACCCTAGCTTTTAACACACTAATAATGCGTTTGGTGTACTACCCTTCTTTTGCATTTGAGACTGGGAAATTTAGATGGTGCAGGGAAATGGAAGGCGCATTACATAGAACTCACAGAAAGTTTATATTGATATGAATGCCCGTTGATCAGTCCAACTATTTGAAAAACACTTTTCCAAGTATTCATCCAAGAAAATTAGGGTGTGGGGGGGGTCGCTTCCTCCATGGTCTAGTGGTTTAGAATCCACCTTGCAATTCTGGAGACACCGGTTTGATTGCTGATCAGGGAAGATTCCACATACCATGGAGCAACTGGGTCTGTGAACTACAACTACTGAGCCTGCACTCCAGAGCCCAAATGGTGCAGCTACTGAGGCCCATGTCCCCTAGAGCCTGTGCTCTGCAACAAGAGAAAGCCTATGCCCAGCCACAAAGGCCCAGCATAGCCAAAAAATAAATGAATAAAATATTTGTCAAAAAAAAAAAGGAGGCAAGGAGTGTAAGTTACAAAGAAGGAAAAGACATGACTTTTGCTCTTAGAAAAATTAAATATACAGTAGTAGGAAAATCAAATATGTAGAAAGATGTGAAACAAGTTGGGGGGGGAAAGGAAATGTCAAAATAAAGTTGCAATATAGAACTGTAGAAAGAAACAGTTTTATTTTTTCGTTGTAGTTTTTTGGACTTTTTTTTTAAATTAGGGTATAGCCAATTAAAAATGTTGTGATAACTTCAGGTGAACAGCAAAGGGACTTAGCCACATATATATACATGTGTCCATTCTCCCCCAAACTCCCATCCCATTCAGGCTGCCATATAACACTGCCCTGGGTTCCATGGGCTATGCAGTAGGTCCTTGTTGGTTATCCGGTTTAAATACAGCAGTGTGTGCCTGACCATCCCAAACTCCCTAACTATTCCTTCCCCAGAGCAACCATCAATTCGTTTTCTAAATCTGTAAGAGACATGGGTTTTAAATCCTACCCTAGTGGCACTCAGGGGAGAAGGGTAGGCACGGATGGAAGAGATGTGAAATGGGCAGTAGTCAGTCAGTCCTGTGTTTCCTCTATCTCTATTCTGTTTTCAGCCACCACTGCCTCTTCTACTGCCTCCTCTTTTTTTCCCATTTTCTTTTGTTTTCACCTGTCTCTTTAGTATCCTTTGACTAGTTTCCTTTTCTTGTAGGTTTTCCTATATAATGAGAATCTTAATTTGTCAGAACCCTCGGAGGCCAAGAGAGGAACGTATTTCTTTGCATTTTTATAGCGGCAGACATGCTCTTAGGAATATTGAGTTATTGTTTCATAACCAGAGTTTTACTTGCTTTCTCATATCTAACAGAAAATGTCTAGTTTTAGCATTCTTTACATGTTTGACTTTGCAAAGTGTAGTCTAGTGGATAGCTGTATTACTGCTGACTTTCTATTTTAAAGGAAGGCAAGAAAGAGAAGAAAAGAAGATGCAAAAGTTAGTTGTGCTTTACACTTGAGGGGAAAGTTCTTTTCACAGTTGAAACTTGGCATTATTTTAACTACAAAATAAAAAAATTACCTTTTCTGAAAATTAAAGTTGCATATATCCTTTATAAATACTTTAATGACAATGTAATAAAGAAAATTCCCTCATTAAAAATTAAGCTTATTTTTATTTCAGTCTTGTTTTGACTGATTATCTGTTAGCCTGCATGGCATTTTTATATAAATGGAACTAAACTATGAACATTTTATATTTTGCACCTTTAAACAGCTTCATTAGGTACATACTATAAATTTACAATAAAATACTTGTTAGAGGCATACAAGTTGAAATATTTTGGCAGATAAATACATTGGCAAACTGTCACCACAATCAAGATAATTAATATATGAATATCACTTCCCTCCAATTCTTGACGCTCCTTTGCCTTCTTTTTGCCTATAACTCCCACCCTCCCTATAACTAATGATCTGCTTTCTGTCACTATGGTTTATCATATATTCTCTAGAATTTAATATAAATAGAATTATGCACAATGTGTTCTTTGTTGGAAGCAAGGATTATTGTTCTGGCTCTTTTGCTCAGACACTCTAGCCAATGCGTGGTAGTATCTTATGGTGGTTTACATTTGAGTTTTCCTAATGACCAAAGATATTGGGCATGTGCTTTTATTGTCAGTGATATATCTGTGTGGGTGAAGTGTCTATATGTAAACTGCCCATTTTGTAATTGGGTTGTTTTCTTACTAGTAAGTTTTGAAAGTTCTTTTTATATTTTGGATGCAAATCCTTTTATAGACATGTGATTTGCAAATATCTTCTCCAAGTATGAAATACATCTTTTGAATCTCTGAATAGAGTCTTGAAAAGAGTGGAGTTCTTAATTTTCATGATGTCTAATGGTTTGTTAGTGGTTTGTTTTTAATTTATAGCTTGTCGTTTTGGTGTTGTTTCTAAGCAATATTTGCTTAAGCCAAGCTAAGAAACTCTCCCCTGTTTTCTTCAAACAGTTTTATAAAATTAGATTTTCAGTACATGACTCATTTGACCTTTGTTTTAGTATACAGCACAAGATAAAAGTTAATGTATTTTTATTTTTGCATATAGATATACAATTGTTTTATTCCATTTGTTGAAAGACTATCCTTTTCCACTGTATTTCCTTTGTATCCTTGCTCAAAATCAACTGTCCATAAATATGTGACTCAATTTCTCCATTTTCTATACTATTCAGTTGATCAGTTTCCTTGTTTTGACACCACTGTGTGTGTGTGCCCATTTGCTCAGTCATGTTCAACTCTGCAAACCAGGCTCCTCTGGCCATGGAATTTTCCAGGCAAGAATACTGGATCAGTCTGCCATTTTGTTGCTCTAGGGGATCTTCCCAACCCAGGCAGTTCACTCACTTCTCTTGCGTCACCTCCATTGGCAGGCAGACTCTTTACCACTACAGTGCTTTTACTTTTCATGTAGATCCCTATTTCTATCTGGTATAATTTTTCTTTTTGCTGTGAAAGACTTTCTTTAGCATTTCTTGCATCACATTTCTGCTGGTGATGAATTCTTCCAGCATTTGTATGTTTCAACAAGTATTTTTGCCTTTGTTTCTGAAAAATCTTTATCCTAGGTATGGAATTTCATGTTTCCAGGGATTTTGTATACAATAAAGCATATTACCTCTCTGTTTCCAAAACAAAAATTTGCTGTTACCATATTTTACCTACTGTACCTACTATTTATTTTATGTCACTGTTTTCAATCAATTTTTTTTTCTCTTCATCACTGGTCTTCAGCAACTTGATAATGGTGTACCTTGGTATATAGTTTCTTCATATTTCTTGTGCTTGAGGTTCATAAAGATTTTTGGATCTACATATTTACAGATTTAATTGAATTTAGAAAACATTTTTATCTTTATTTCTTTGACTAAATTTTCTCCTCCATTCTTTCTCTTTTCTTTTGAAACTCTAGGTGCATATAAATTTAAATTCTGGAATTTATTCCACATTTTATTGATTTTCTGTTCCTATTTTTTTTTCAGATCTTCCTCACTGGGTTTCATTTTAGACAGTTTCTATTGCTATGTTTTTAAGCTCATTAATAATTTTTTCTGCAATTCTAATCTCATTCATCTTACCCAGTGAAGTTTCCATGTCAGACACTGCCGTTTTCATCTCTACAAGTTTAATTTTTTGTTTGTTGTTTAGTGACTAAGTTAGGTCTGATTCTTTTGTGACTCCGTGGACTCTAGCCCACCAGGCTCCTCTGTCTGTGGGATTTCCCAGGCAAGGATACTGAAATGGGTTGTCATTTCCTCCTCCAGGGGATCTTCCTGACCCAGGGATCAAACTGCCATCTTCTGCTAGGCAGGTAATTCTTTACCACTGATTTCTCTGGGAAGCCCTATAAGTTTAATCTGGGTCATATTAAAAATACATGTATATATCTATCATGTTTCTACAAAGCAAATTCAATATTCCAGATTCTTGAACATATGGAATACAGTCATAAATTGTTTTAATACCTTTATTTACTAATTTTCCCATGTGTCATTTCAGGGTCAGTTTCAAATGATTGATTTTTCTTCTTACTATGAGTTTTATTTTTTTGCTTATTTGAATGCCCAGTAATTTCTGATTAATTAAATATGAGACTTTGTGCTTTACTCTTCTTGAATGATTTTTTTTAATATTTCCAGCAATATTTATGAGCTTTATTTTGGGACATCATCAAGTTAATTAGACACAGTTTGATCCTTTCAGGTCTTTCTCTTAAGCTCTGTTATTTAGGCTAGTATCTAATTTAATCAAACATTTATTTTTTTTCCCACTACTAAGACAAGATATTTCTTTGTGTTTTAACTGATGATCCATGAATTCAAAACATATACCTACGGTTGATCCATGCTGAGGTTCAACAGAAAACAACAAAATTCTATAAAGCAATTATTCTTTAATTAAAAAATAAATAAATTTATTTTAACAATCTCATTGAGAGAAGTTTGAATCCTATTCTTGTCCAGTCCGAGTACTATTTTTTCAAGCTCTTTCATGAGATTCTTTTCTCTAGCTACTGGAAGTTTCTTCACAGGTATGACCTAATCAGTACCCACTAAACACTGTGGCGAGGACTGTCTCTGCGTCTCAGAGTTGACTCTCTGTGTTGTTTTGTCTGTGATGCTTCATACTGGATTTCCCTAAATTTTGAAATCCACTCTTTAAAAAAAGAACACTTAAATATATTACTAATTATTGTTTTATTAATGAAAGTAATAATGGTCTATATGAAAACAGAAGCAACTTAGTTCATATGTGGAGATACAGAAAAGGTTATCTGAAGAAGGGAACTTTAAGCTAATGAGTATTTTAGAAGCTTCAAAATATACTTATAGCACTTTTTCATTCCCCTTCTCTGAAGTCTTTAGTGTCACTCTGGGCTTGCTCTGGATTAGATATTTGCTTTCCTTTTCAGTTGTGTATTGGCCTTTCTTTCTAAATGAACCTTTCTTTAGCTTATTTGTCTCTTTTCAAACCTGCTTTAACAGGCTAATGTTTTAATAGCATTGTCTCTTTTCTAACAGGAAATGAACTTTATCAGCAAATGAAGTATGTATGATTTTCCCCAAATTGAAGTGAACTCTATTAACAAGTGTTATTTTGAATAGCATTTGTTTTAACGTCTTTAAAATATTAGCAAACAAAAGAAGTCAGGTTAATTCAGATAACTGCATATTCAGTGACTATTCCCATTCATATTTCTATAGGTGTATCAGGGTATGGGTATAACTTGAACTAGAACTTATAAATATATGCAAAATTCTGCACAATATTTACATAAATTTCTGCTGAAGAAAGCCACCAAGAACTGATTTACATAAAGATTTGTAACTAGATATCAGTGAAAGTGTCAATTCTAGTATTAGAGCAAGGAAGATAAGAGATAGGGATGAGAAAATTGTAACTTCCTCTTCTTACAATAACTGTTATTATAGTAATGCTCATATCATCCTACTACTGAGTTTGGGAAAACTGGCTTACCATGGTAACCAAAAATAATTTGGATATGTTTATTCAACAAGACTTAATAATTATTCTATTGTAGAGTGCTAGGACTTACATAGTATTTAAAACAGAGCCTTGGTCTCCTAGAATTTTAAAATCTATTCAAGAGGCAAGTATGAGCAAAGCAAACAAACAAACTTAAATATGCTGTTAATTATTAATGAATTGTAGTGGTCTATATGAAAACAGAAGCAATTTAATTTAATTTAAATTGGAAGATATGATAAAGATTTTCTCAAGAAGTGAACTGGAAGGTAATACCTGAGGAATAATAAGGCATTTGCCAGGAGCAAGTGGAAGGAAAGGTATTTCATATAGAAGAAATAAGGCATGAAGACACTGATGCATGAAAGAGCCTGACACATTCAAAAAATTAAAAGACAACGTGACTGGAATATAATAATAAAAAGTAATGAGATTAATCTGGAGAGCAAGGTGAGGATATGATTGTGTAAAACATTGTCAAGACATGCTTATAATTTGGGATTTTATTCTAAATATAATGGGTAGTAATTTTAAAGTGTATAAAATAAGTGTGAGACAAGATTAATTGAATGATTATGAGAGAATGGATGATGAAAAACAAAAGAGGAAGCAGTTGAAGTGGGGCAAAGTATACAGATGCTGCATATAGTTTTGAGGAGCAGTGGAACCAGAAGGAAAAAGAGGAACCACTTTTAGAGTTGATGTATCAAGTGAAGAGAGGCAAAAGAAGATCCCAAAGAGCTTCCTCTCCTCTGGATAAAGTAACTGGGTATTTTGATATGAGTTACTTATAACTGGAGGATAGAGGAGACTGGAGGGCTACAGTCCAAAGGGTCACAAAGAGTCAGACATGACTGAGTGACTAGGCAGGAGAGTTTAGGTTTAGATAGGTGGCACTAGTGAGAAAGAACGGGCTGCCAAACTGGAATCAAGATTTCCAGGAGAAATATCAACAACCTCAGCTATGCAGATGACATGACCCTTATGGCAGAAAGCGAAGAACTAAAGAGCCTCTTAATGAAAGTGAAAGAGGAGAGTGAAAAAGTTGTCTTAAAACTCAACATTCAGAAAACTAAGATCCTGGGATCTGGTCCCATCACTTCATGGCAAATAGATGAGGAAGCAATGGAAACAGTGACAGACTTTCTTTCCTTGGGCTCCAAAATCACGGCAGATGGTGACTGCAGCCATGAAATTCAAAGACGCTTGCTCCTTGGAAGAAAATCTATGACCATCTTAGATAGCATATTGAAAGGCAGAGACATTACTTTGTCAACAAAGGTCTGTATAGTCAAAGCTATGGTTTTTGCAGTAGTCATGTATGGATGTGAGAGCTGAACCATAAAGAAAGCTGAGCACCAAAGAATTGATGTTTTGAACTGTGGTGTTGGAGAAGACTCTTGAGAGTCCCTTGGACTGCAAGGAGACTCAACCAGTCTATCCTAAAGAAAATCAATCCTGAATATTCATTGGAAGGACTGATGTTGAAGCTGAAACGCCAATACTTTGGCCATGTGATATGAAGAACTGATTCATTAGAAAAGACCTTGATGCTGCGAAAGACTGAATGCAGGAGGAGAAAGGGATGACATAGAATGAGGTGGTTTAATGGCATCACTGACTCGATGGATATGAGTTTGAACAAGCTCCGGGAGTTGGTGATGGACAGGGAAGCCTGCTGTGCTGCAGTCCATTGGGTCGCAAAGAGTTAGACATGATTAAGCAACTGAACTGAACTTCACTGCCAATACAGGAGATCTAAGGGATACAGGTTCGATCCCTAAGTCAGGAAGATCCCCTGGAGGAGGACACGGCAACCACTCCAGTGTTCTTAGCTGGAAAATCCCACAGATGGAGGAGCCTGGTGGGCTACAGTCTGTAGGGTTGCAAAGAGTTGGACATGACTGAAGCAACTTAGGATGCATCCAAGCATGTTAAGGAATCTGAGTGGCTTATTTCTTATCTCTGAGATGAGAACAAGAGTTGACTATAAACGTCTAGCTCACAAGAGTGGCTTGAGCTAGGGTCACAAATTTGAGAGTTACCACCATGGTCTTGTCTAACACTTTGCCACTGCATGGACTGTAGTCTGTCAGGCTCCTCTGTCTGTGGAATTCTCCAGGCAAGAATACAGGAGTGGGTAGCCATTCCATTCTCCAGGGGAGCTTTCCAACCCAAGGACTGAACCTGAGTCTCCCTCATTCCAGGCAGACTATTTATCATCTGAGCCAGCAGGGAAACCCTTGTATAAATGTTACCAAACACCAAAGAAATACATACTATCACCCAGTGAGAAAAATCTAAGATGAAAACTGAAGACAGTTCAAGGCCAACTTTTGTAGAACTTCCCAATCCAAGCAATTGCTTAGAAAAGGAAGCATAAGTTAAGAGAACTGCGAGGAGAACTTAGAGGTCAGAAGACAACAGTGGACAAGGAAGTATGGTGTCTGAAAGATCGTTGTTGTTGTTCAGTTGCTAAGTCATGTCCAACTCTTTGTGACCACCTGGACTGCAGCAACCCAGGCTTCCCTGTCCTTAACCACTTCCTAGAGTTTGTTCAAACTCATGTCCATCCAACCATTTCATCATCTGTTGTCCCCTTCTCCTCCTGCCCTCAATCTTTCCCAGCATCAGGCTCTTTTCCAATGAGTTGGCTCTTTGCTTCAGGTGACCAAAGTATTGGAGCTTTAGCTTCAGCATTAGTCTTTCCAATGAATATTCAAGATAGACTTCTCCTAGGATGGAATGGTTTGATCTCCTTGCTGTCCAAGAGATTCTCAAGGGTCTGAAAGATAAAAAGAGAGAGATCTAGTCACTAAGGGCTAAGAGGTCCATTGCATTTTGGTTATGGAGAAGAGTTCATGACTTTAACAAGAGCTGTTTCTTTGAAAAAGTGAGGTTAGAATTGCAAATGGTGTGAATAAAAGAAGGAAGGATAGGTAAGAAGGTAGAAACAAGACAGCAGATGATGCTTATGGGATTCATGGTTATACAAAGAGACAGAAAAGCACAATAGGGCTGAAAAAAGGGATGTGAACTCAAAGAAAGCTTTGGCATTTGTCTTTTTTAAAGACCTGAATTATCAGAACTTGTTTGCAAGTTGTTGGGGTAGATTCTGTTAAGTAAAATAGACTGGATATGCAAGAGAAGAGGGAATAACCAAAGAACAGAAGTTAGAGAAAAAGAGCTATTGGATTTTGACAGAAATAGAGCTTTCCCTTTATCATTAGGAGATGGAAATGGTCCAGACAGATGAAAGGTGGTACAGAATGATAAGATTAGTATGAAAAGAATGAAGACCAAAGATTATCTAATTACTTTCAGTTAACATGATGTGATTATACTAATGATAAAATATTTTAAACTATGCATTATATAATTTACATATATAAGCATATATTATATTTTCAATAAAATAAGATGTAAAAAAGACAATAAATATAGTTAAATATACAATAAATTTAGCAATGGAATTTTCTCCTTTTACACCTTGTCTTTAAAGCAATTGGTAGGTCTTGTTGCATAATAGCAAATGACAATCTTGCCTTAAATTTTAAGGACAAACATAAAAACCCAATTTATATGAATGTCTGAGAGTACATTTGATAAAACATCTTGCTAGAAACCATCAACAGTTGAAAGGCTTATGGCACTAATAGAAAGCTTGTTTCATTCTGTCTGTAGAAATCTGGCAATACACGCAATAAAATATAAAAGCCCCAATAAAGGATGATGTTTTCCATTGCTTTCCTCTCCCAAATCTTGTATTTGCAGAAGATTTCTGTTTGGTCTCTCTGTTTAGTAAAATACATAGGTTCCTTGCCAATTTATTACATAATATTTATCATGAAAAGCCAGAAAAAGGTAGCTTCTTTCTCCGTTGTTTATTTTAGGGGGTTATTCTATCCTTTTCATCCTCAGATTCTGACTGAAAAACTCTAAAATTCAGTTTTAGTTCCATCAAGAACCAAATGACTCATTAGGATTTGTTGTTGTTGCTGTTGTTTAGTCGCAAAGTTATGTCTGACTTTTTTGTGACCCCATGGACTGTAGCTCATCAGGCTCCTCTGAGCACGGAATTCTCCAGGCAAGAATACTGGAGTGGGTTGCCGCTTCCTTCTCCAGGGGACCTTCCTGACCCAGGGATCAAACCTGCAGCTCCTGCATTGGCAGGTGGATTCTTTACCGCTGAGCCACCTGGGAAGCCCCCTCCTTAGATTTAGGTGTTGTGGTAAGAGATTTTCTTCCTCCCTCCTGCACTTCTTCGCTTCTTTCTTTCTTCTTGTCCTCTTGCTCCTTCCTGCTCTCCTTTTCTTTCTTTTTCCCTTCATTTCTCTTTTTGACCTTTCTGCCAGCCTGCCTGAAGATTTGAAGATGAAAAGACTTTTATTCAAAATACTGGTCAGAAAACTCTCCTTACTGAATATTAGCTTCCTAAAAAGCAGGCATGAATATCCTCCAAGGTCACTGTTAATTCTCTGACTCAACATCATTGTAAAATGATCACTATTCTGTTATATAAGTTTGAATCCAGGAAAAAGAGAAAACTTGTCAGCAACTGTGTGTATAATACAATTAGCCAAGGCAGCCATGTTACCTTCCAGCTGAAGTTACTGCCTGGCATTTGTTTACAATGACCATCCACTAGCTTTATTTTGGAGTTGCTCTTGGAAAATTGCCCAGTGTAAAGATCCTAATTATAGATCCAGTGGCAGTGGTAATATCAGGAGATGGCAGCATAGCTTTCAGGACAAGAGATACATTAGGCCTGTAATGTGTTTACTTGTTTGTGGCTTTGGGAGAAATTTAAAAAATAAGTAAACTTTGAATTATTGAAAGGAAAGCTAATTTTTTCCAATTCATTTTATTAAACTTTAATCATTACCAACTGACACCACAATAAATTTTAAATGATCTCTTTCCTATTTTAAAGATATTCATTAACCTATATGCTTCTATGCAATTGGCAAGTATGTTCTTAAATTATATTATCAATATTCTTCAATGTCTTCAGAAGTGGTAAGCATGCAATTTCTTTCTTGGCTGCTCCAGAGATTTCACAGGTAGGGTGTTCTCCTACTTATATTTATCAAACCTTTCCTTGTTACAATGTAAACTGACTCCTTATTCTGACTTTAATGAGGTTTATATTTCTTAAAAATTATGGCCCATTATACAGAATCTCATCAGAACAAATTCAAAACCAAGTCAAATGAGAATAGTCAACATATTTCTATAGATGTGCAAAAGAAATGCTTTTCTCTGCTTTTATAAAAAATTGAATTTTCAATAACTGTCAACATTGGTAAGGAGGAAATTATTACACTCGTACATAGTTTATGATTTATCTGAAATGAAATAATCTCAGACTTGAATATTTGTCTTGTCAATTGGTAAGTTTGCATCAAGATTAAATACTGGCATAAATTATACTTTTAGAGAAGCTAAAGCTTCAGGAAGGAAAGATTCTTGAGCTAGCTTGCAAAAGAATAAGAAAGGTTCAGAAAGCAGAAATTCTGAATGCCATTCACAGCTGAAGGAACAATGATGATTTAGGGTCAAAATGAATGTTTCTTAAAAACCCATCATCACAAGTCCATTCTTTACATCTGTATCTCTATTCCTTCCCTATGAAATGGTTCATTAGTTCCATTTTTCAAAGATTTCATATGCATGAATTAATATATGATATTTGTTTTTTTCTTTTTGACTTACTTCACTCTGTCTGATAGACTCTGTGTTCATCCACACAACTACAAATAGCCCAATTTTGTTCTTTTTAATGGCTGAGTGTTCCATTGTATATATGTGCCACATCTTTATCCATTCATCTGTTGATGGAAATACAGGTTGCTTCCATGTCCTGGCTGTTATAAACAGTGCTGCAATGAACATTGGGACTCATGGACACAGGCAAGGAATGAGAGGGTGGGCTCAACTGAGAGAGGAGCACTGATATATATACACTGCCACGTGTAAAAGGCTTCCCTGGTGGCTCAGTGATAAAGAATCTGCCTGCCAATGCAGGAGATGTGGGTTTGATTCTCGGGTTGGGAAGACCCCCTGAGAAGCAAATGACAATACATTCAAGTATTCTTGCCTAGGAAATCCCACGGACAGAGGACCCTGGTGAGGCTACAGTCCATAGGGTGGCAAAAGAGTTAGATATAACTTAGTGACTAAACAACAACAACAACAAAAACCCCAACGATATGTGTCAAATAGATAGTGGGAAGCTGCTATATAGCACAGAGAAGGCAATGGCACCCCACTCCACTCCTCTTGCCTGGAAAATCCCATGGATGGAGGAGCCTGGTGGGCTGCAGTCCATGGGGTCGCTAAGAGTCGGACGCGACTGAGCGACTTCACTTTCACTTTTCACTTTCATGCATTGGAGAAGGAAATGGCAGCCCACTCCAGCGTTCTTGCCTGGAGAATCCCAGGGATGGTGAAGCCTGGTGGGCTGCCATCTATGGGGTTGCATAGAGTCGGACACGACTGAAGCGACTTAGCAGCAGCAACAGCCGCTATATAGCAGAGGGAGTTAAGCTCGGGCTCTGTGATGACCTAGAGGGGCAAGAGGTGTGTGCAAGGAAGAAAGTAACTTTTATACAAAAATAATTATACAGCTTATATAATTAATTATTTATGTTTATAGAATTATGTATAGAATATAAACAGTTACATTCACAAAAGACTGTATATGGCTCATATACAGATATGGTATATGGCTCATATACAGATATTTTAAATGATAGCCTAAAAATTATCATTACTTCCATTTTCAGAATACAAATAAGTTAGCTCCTTTTCCTAAGTTAAACACAAAAAAGGAATTTTCTTCTTCACTGTAAGTGGAAAGGATTTCACAGCATCCCAGGAGACAGTCTTGGCAATGACAAACAAAATCTAAGTCCACAGCATATGATGATACAATTGTCATCAAGCTGACTTTTGACCATTTGTGTCATATTGTAAATAAAACAGCTTCTTGACTGGCTTCCTGAGATGAAAACCAGCTGTGTCATGGTTGGTTATTCATTACATTTTAATTATCACTTGCTATCCATAGAGAGGATTAAAATTGTTGTACATGTGTGCTAACTACCTCAAAAAAAGGAAAAACATCTTATTTTTGGAAATATTTTTGACAGAGTGCATGTTGACATCAGAGAGAAAGAGAAAAAGTTCCACATGACAATCTCCCTGGGCTATTGTCAATTAAATCTCAATTAAAAATGTAAAAAAGGATACTCTCAGTTTAAATTACAGGATTACTTTCATTTCCAACAAGTCTTGAAGTTTACAGCTTACAGACCTGAGTCACATCTCAGCCAAAAAAAAAAAAACAGTCAAAGAGTTCAAACCATTTCACTGAGAAATTAAAATTAGGCTTTTGTGCAAAAGGAGCAGCTAAATTGAAATTTTAGGAGCCTAATATGTATATTAAAGGCAGTGATATATCCTATTATGAATGGTTTTGCATTGCAGAAATTGAGGAGCAGCCCAGATCTATTTCTATTTCATTTATCAGTGCTATCACATAACAACCTGATAGTTCTGAACAATTAGCTGTTACACACATTTGAAAAATATGATTTCTCTTTTATTTTTCAACCGATGAGATAACTTGAAAAATAGCTTTGTTAAGAAAATACCGTGAGTATAAAGGGAAATGAATTAAAGTTCAAGAAGCCTGAATATGCCTCCTAGTCTCTCCTTGACTTTGCTCTGGATCACATGGAATAAGCTTTAGATGATTTGCATTTAGATGATTTCTCAGTAAGAGGCCAGATATGCTCTGTCCTAGTTTAAAGAAATATTTTGGATCTTTAGGTCTAATTTAATTTGTGTGGAATGAGTAAGCCCTTTCCTAATTAGAAACACCATTAAAGTTAACTTCTCAACATTTGTGTTTGTGTTTTTAATTATTCATGTATAGGGTCTTTATATTTGTATTGCCATAGGGATTCCTTATACTTGAAAAGGTCCTAAAGTTTTCCTCCCATTTTTTATATAATCTTTGTGACATCAAATGGTGATATGTATATATGGATGGCTACAGTCTCTATTAGCAGAGACACAACTTGATGTTTTGTTCATTTTCGCTTTGCTTAAAAAGAAAAAGAGAATCAGGACCCTCAAATAATAATAATGATTTGGTTCACTTTCTTATATTACAAATGAGAAAATACACTCAGGAGATTTGATATGCTTATCCAAGGAGATGTAGAAGGATGGTGAGTAGCTGGCATATGGCTGAAGACAAGGTCTAGTGGGTTTTGCACTGTCCTACAGCATCATTCTCCTGAAAGAGATCTTTGTTGAAAAGAGTCTCTCCTGGTTCCAATATGACCAGTCAAATTATTTTACTGAAGCGATAAAATCCTGTGAAAGTTCTAATACATGAATATTTGGAAACATCTTTGTACGAAGTTTAGCTTCATGATAAGACTACAACCACCTGGAGTCAGCCCAAAGACAGTAGAAACAATGATTCTCATTACAGTTCCCAGAATGTAACCTCATGAAGTCACTGGCTCAGATAGCAGTCAATAAATAGCTATAATACAAGGTCACAACAATGAGGAGTGAGACATTCCCTTACCTCCAGCCAGCTCTTATCACAGAAAATCAAACCTAAACCTGAAGACATATGAAGGGTGACCTTTGATGTAGGCCAGATTTTAAACTGCCATGGATGCATGGCAAAGACCTGGTGCTGGGAAATATTGAAGAGAGGGGGACAACTGAGGACAAGATGGTTGGATGGCATCATCGACTCCTTGGACAAAAGTTTGAGCAGACTCCAGGATATAGTGAAGGACAGGGAAGCCTCGTGCGCTGCAATCCATGGGGGTACAAAAAGTTGGACACAACTGAGCAACTGAACAACAACAACAAATTGATGAACTAAGTATTCAGTTCTAGAAGATTTTAGTAAAGTGGCAACACTATGTATATTATTCAACAGGCATGAATAAGTTCTAACAAAATATAGAGACTATCCAGAGAAATATTAGGAAATGAAACATTATTCTGGAAGATGTTTTTCGAAAGTATTCTTTAGTATTCTTAGTATAATTGCCCCATCAGAGAGTTGAAAGTAATAATAATAATAATAATAAGCTTATGCTCTTTAATATTTGATCATGTGTCACGATTTTAGACATGCTAGAGAAATCTATCTTCCAATTTATCAGTTGATAAAAAGTTATATTCAAAGACACAGTTGTGTTATACTATTCATTTCTTGTGAGACGATTTAGCCATTCAATTTACATTTAATAGCTTACATTTTTCCAAGTCATGACAATGATACTTAGATCTACTTGTTAAATAAGCCAATCTCCCTGTTTCAATTTGAGTTTGAAAATACTGCTCTTGCTTCTTCTCTTGTTTGTTTTTCCAGGATGAATGATCAAATAATTCATACAAATGACTTTGATTTCCCTCATTAGTATTTGTTCATGGTTGAAAATATTAGAAATTCAATGATTAATAATGAATTATTTCTGCTTAATGTTTAGGATGTGGACATGTACTTGGAGTTCTATACATGGGCATTCAAATACATTTTAAAAATCTCTTTTAAATAGTTCATGTAAATTTAAACCTTAAGTTAATTTTGTGTCATTTAATATTTATTAATTATTTCTAATTTAGACTCTGAGTATTTCCAGAAACGATGGAAGACACCTCATAATGGAAAATATATATTAAAATATAAAAATTAAAGTAATACAATGCCAGAATGAAGAAGTTAAATGTTAAACACAATATGGGAGGAAATGTGGCCCAAAAACCATTCCAACTGAATACTAAGTTTGGTTTCAATTTGTACTATCAGAAAAGTGAAAGCCTGTGTAAAGCAATACCATATTGAGGCTTCTCTCACTGGCATCCTCAGAAATATACACAATCAGATACTTTTCCAATCATAAGTATGGAGTAATTGCCAGGGCGCATTGTGCTTAGTCACTTAGTCATGTCTGACTCTTCGTGACCCTATGGACCATAGCCTGCCAGGCACCTCTGTCTATGGGGATTCTCCAGTCAAGCATACTAGAGTGGGTTGCCACTCCCTCCTCCAGGGGATCTTCCCAACGCAGGGATGAACCCAGGTCTCCCGCATTGCAGGCAGATTCTTTACCATCTAAGCCACCAGGGAAGCACAGCAATACTGGAGTGAATAGCCTGTCCCTTCTTCAGGGGATCTTCCCAACCCAGGAATCAAACCGGGGTCTCCTGCATTGCAGATGGACTCTTTACCAGCTGAGCTACCAAGAAAACCCAGGGCACATTAAATCAGATGAAATCCGAGGCTAGAAATATTCAGGATCAGGTTCTCTTGCCTCAATAGGAGCAACGGGGGTGAAAAATATGACTCTGGATGGAGTTTGGTTAAAAGGTAGCTGATCATTCATAGCAAAGTGAGGTAGGCTCACTCCAAGCCCACATTAACAATATTTAAAAAAAGAAAGAAGGGAGAATCAAAGACAGAAAGAACAGTTGTTGGCTTCAAGCATATTTATGTTGCCTTCAGGTTAAATGAGACATATAATTCAAATACCTGATTGATTTTCTTTTATGTCCATATTTGCATGAAACTCTGGTTTAGTTTCATTTGCATATACATGAATAAGCATAGATAAGCTACAGAAAATATCTCTTTGAAAATATTACAATTTTAATATGTTTCAAAAGCCTCTGGTTACTGTGAAATAATAAAAAGCAGGCTTTTCTTATCTTACAGCATAGGTAAAAATCAACTCAAAATGGATGAAAGACATAAATATAAGACATAAAATGGTAAAACACCTAGAAGAAAATGTAGGGGAAAGCTCTTTGATTGATTTTAGCAATGGTTTCTTGAAATTGACACCAAAAGCACAAGCAACAAAAGGAAAAATAAATGAGCGGGACTACATAAAATTAAAAAGTCTCTGTACAGCAAAGGAAACAATCAAAAACCTGAGATGGAAACTTATGAAACTGTAGAAAATATTTGCAAGCCACATATCTTGTATGAATTAATATACAAAACATACAAGGAAGCAATAAACTCAGGAGGGAAAAAAAGAATAATTCAGTTAAGAATTGGCAAAGAATCTGACCAGATGATTTTCCAAAGACGTACAAATGGCCAACAGGTATATGAAAAGACCCCCAACATCACTAATCACCAGGAAAATACAAATCGAAACTAAAATGGGATACCACATACTTGCTAGAATGGCTATTACCCTAAAGGCAGAAGTTAACATGTATTAAAGACGTTTTGAGACAGAACTGTGTTTGAGCATCTCCTGTGGAAGTACAAACCAGCAGTGGACTGCCGCAGGGACAGGGGCTCTGGGTGCATCAGGCCTGGGTACGGCATAAGCCCTCATGGAGGAAATCGCCATTAGCCTGACCATAGAGCTGCCAGAATTTACACAGGACAGGGAAACAGACTCTCAGAGGGCACAAACAGAACCTTGTGTTCACCAGGACCCAGGAGAAAAGAGCAGTGACCCTTCAGAAGACTGACCCAGACTTGCCTGGGAGTGTCCAGGAGTCCCCAGCATAGGCATGGGTCGGTGGCGGCCTGTGGTAGGGGTGGGGTCAGTGAGTATAGCAGCACATGCCTGGAATCTTTTGAAAGAGGTCACCATTATCTTCATGACCTGCAGGAGAGTTTGACGTCAGGTCAAACAACAGGGAGGGAACACAGCCCCACCCATTAACAGAAAATTGGATTAAAGGTTTACTGAACCTGTCCCCTCTTATCCTTCTCCATCAGAGGGCAGACAGACTGAAAACCACAATCACAGAAAACTAACCAATCTGATCACATGGATCACAGCCTTGTCTAACTCAGTGAAACAGGAGCCATGCTGTGTAGGGCCACCCAAGACAGACAGGTCATGGTGGAGAGTTCTGACAAAATATGGACCACTGGAGAAGGGAATAGCAAGCCACTTTATTATTCTTGCCTTGAGAACCCCATGGACAGCATGGAAAGGCAAAAAGATAGGACACTTAAGGATGAACTGCCCAGGTCGGTAGGTGCCAAATATGGAGTATAATGGATGCCAAGTGAGGAGAGAATTTCAAGAAAGAAATTAATACCAAAGTTTATATTGAGGCAGAAGGAAGAAGAGTAAACCTTGTTAAAAATTCATTATGAGACAGGCATTTAAAGGTGTTTTGCAAGCAGTAAATTATTTTGGAACTTTATAATTGTTCCCCTTTTACAGATAAGAAAGATGCTCAAATGAGGGCACTCTTACCCAAAGTCAGAATGTGTGAATGTGTCAGAATTCAAATATAGATCTAATTCCAATCTCTTCCATTTTCCACTAATACATAATAACTCACTGACTTGTATAGGATAGTTTATAAAGCTTTCAAATATAACAAACATATTTAGACTGAAATGAAATCTCTGTGAGGAGGATAGGAAATTCCTCTCCAACCACTGAATGGAATTCATGCTTTACCATTTAATGTTCCTGAAGGAACCGTGTTCTCTTAGGACCCTGCACATTCTGGAAGGATGCCTTTTCCCTCCTACCTTTGTGACTCCTTCCAGGTACTATTTAAGCCTTACCTCCTCCAACAAGGTCAGTCTCCTATCTTAGGTGAAGAAGGTGATCAAAACTCAGATATTAGTACTTAACTCCATATCAGCACTTACTATGCTCTGTTTGAGTTGTTGTTTCATGTCTCCATCTCTTCCATCATAAGCTGTGTATACCCTTTTCTTCATAATTTCTGTCAGTTCAGTTCAGTTGCTCAGTTGTGTCCGACTCTTGGAGACCCCTTTCTTCATAATTTCTGTCAGTTCAGTTCAGTTGCTCAGTTGTGTCCGACTCTTGGAGACCCCATGGACTGCAGCATGCCAGGCTTCCCTGTTCATCACCAACTCCCAGAGTTTCCTCAAACTCATGTCCATTGAGTCGGTGATGCCATCCAACCATCTTATCCTCTGTCATCCCTTTCTCCTCCCGTCTTCAATCTTTCCCAGCACCAAGGTCTTTTCCAGTGAGTCAGTTCTTCACATCATGTGGCCAAAGTATTGCAGTTTTGACTTCAACATCAGTCCATTCAAAGAAAATTCAGGACTGATTTCCTTAAGAATTGACTTGCTCGATATCCTTGCAGTCCAAGGGACTCTCAAGAGTCTTCTCCAACACAATTTCTCTCCAACATAATTTCTCTTTGCCTGATTTATAATAAACAATAGATATTATCAGATAAAGAGTGAATGAATAAATGAATGAAAACCCACTGGTTAAATCCTGAAGACCGAATAAGAAGAGAAAGGTAGAGGAATGACAAGCAGAAGTAAGAACATATATGAAAGTCTGATAGCATAAAAGAACATGGGGTATACAGAAGAGAAAACATTTCCATAAGGAAATTTAATGCTCATTTCATCACACATAGACTGAATTCAGAGCCATATGGTTATGAAATTTGCTACAAGGAGCAGAAAAAGAGATGGGAAAGCTAGGGGTTGCAGCAGACACCGTTGGTTACTGTCTAATAGCCATACTATAAGAGAGGAGAACAAACCTGACCCCATATTAAGCTGATTTCTGTAGCTTTAACCCTTGGCTCGTTGGGAAAGAATTCACCTGCCAGTGCGGGAGACCTGAGTTCGATCTCTGGCTTGGGAAGATTCCCTGGAAGAGGAAATGACAACTGCTCCAGAATTTTTGCCTCAAAAGTCTCAGCCTCTGCCTGCTCCACCCAAGCTTTGAGCATACTGGCTGCATGACGCACCCCGTCTCCCCAGCTGCTGGCAAAGCTGTGCCTACTGCAGGCTGGGAGTAGCCGCAGTACCAGGCAGCACTGTCCGGGACACTGTATCCTATTACAAAGGACAGTATGCACCTTAAGATCCTGAGAAAAAAAGGGCACAAAATGTTCAAGTAAATTTTAGAAATAACTTGTGCGAGTATTTTGGGAAACCATGTGGTTATCAGGACATTGGCTGGCAAGATGGGGAGCATCATCCTCTCCAGACTGAAATGACAATTAAGATTTTTCTGCCTCCTCCTGCTCACAGGCAGATGTGGCCACCAGAGTCTGGTTCATCCGAGAGGTCTGTGGCAGGATCTGTGCCTACATCACGTGGCTCCTGTTCACCCACAAGGACTTCCTGGTGATGTTGGTCATGCTGCTGACAGTGCCCACCCTGCTTGTCTCACCTGACGACCATGCTCATCCACCCCAGGGCAGAACCAAAGGAAATGCTATTAAAGAATACATGGATTTCTCTCGGTGCATGCCCAGTAGTGGGACTCCTGAGTCATATGGTAGTTTTATTTTTAGTTTTTTAAGGAACTTCCATACTATCTTCCATAGTGACTGAATCAATTTACATTCTTATCAAAAATGCAAGATGGTCCCCTTTGCTCCACACCCTTTCTGGCATTTATTGTTTGTATCATATATTGGGGCTTCCCTGATGGCTCCGTGGTAAACAATCTGTCTGCCAATACAGGAGACACAAGTTCAATCTCTGGGTCAGGAAGACCCCTGAAGAAGGAAATGACAACCCACTCCAGCATTCTTGCCTGGAAAATTCCATGGTAGAGGAGCCTGGTGGGCTATACTCCATGGGGTCACAAAGAGTCATACATGACTTAGGGACTAAACAACAATAATCATATATAACCCATATGTGTGGAATCTAGAAAAATGGTATAGATGATCTTATTTGCAAAGCAGAAATAGAGACACAGATGTAGAGAACAAACATATGTACACCAGGAGGGGAGGGGATGGGGGATGAATTGGGAGAGTTGAGTTGACATACATACATTACTGGTGACTACGTATAGAACAGATAACTAATGAGAACCTAGTGTATAGCTCAGGGAACTCCACTCAGTGCTCTGTGGTGACCTCAGTGGAAAGGAAATCCAAAAAAAGAATGGATATATGTAAACATGCAGCTGATTCACTTTTCTGTACAGCAGAAACTAATACAACACAGTAAAGAAACTATTTCAATAAATAATTTAAAAGAAAGAGTACATGGGACTTGCAACTGAAGCCTGGAAGAAAAATCTACGCATGTCCAACTACCACTGTATCTGGCTTGAGCATGCCCACCACTGCAGTATTTCCAAAAGATGTATTCAGAAGCTGGACCATCACTGCCCATGCTGATGTAGGAGAATCAGAGATTTTTGCGGTCTTTACTCTATACACAATGCAGTCCTCAGCATGTGTGCTGATCCTCTGTGGGCTCCAGAGGATCATCTCTTGCATTCATCTCTTGCATCTGAGTGTACTGGACAGAAATACAGTCATTCTGCGCCTCCTTAACTACAATCCTGTTGATCTCCCTGTGCCTTCAGGGCCTTTTGTTTACACCTTCACTGCAGTTATGTTCAGCACCCAGCTCCTCTCAACATGTCATGATGAAACGGAGATGGAGAGGCTGAAAAGTAAGAAGCTGACATGGGAGCAGAGGCTGCGATGGGAAGGGATGAAGTCTGTCTTGGCGGGCAGGGGCTTGATGCTTTGGATGAACCACTTTGTCAGCGTCCAGCTTCGTTGACTGCAGACAAGACCCAGGAAAGGGGCTCTGAGCTCTCAGTGTGAGGCCTTCTCATCATGCTGGAACTTGTTCACGGACTTTATTTATTTGAGGTCAAAAAGGGTATCAACAGCTTATCTGTGACCAAGAGGACAGATGGAACCTACAGAAATCGATTGCCTGCTCAGGCAGAGATTTCATATTTACAGGCACAGTTGGCGCATCTCCCACCCTAATAACTGGGTGATGCTCTGCTCAGTGTCACTGTCCAGTAATGAAAGCTACCCTGGAAGTTGTTTCATCAAAATAAGGGGCTCATTGTTCATTGGCTTCACTACCAGGATCCCCTTGCACTTTTCAACCTGGCTGAACCGTGGGGCTGGTCCTCTGCATCCCATGTTCCTTCAGACCAAATGGCTCTTCCTCAAGATATCTCATGATGCATTTCTTCATGGCTTCCAATTGACCTAAATTTTATGCTACCAAAGTAACCTGATGTGTTTATCGTAAGTTAGCAGTCCTGTCACACTGGGATCTTAGCTGAGTTACTTTTGATGATAGAGCTTGTTGCTCTGTCACTTTATCCTATTACATTTTTGCCCTGGGTTGCCTCAACTGGAAGGTAAACTCCCTACAAAAGAGATTTCGCCATTCTTCTTCTTCTTTTTTTTGGTTTTGCCATACAATGACATGGTATCGCCATGGGTTTACATATGCTCCCCCTCCAGAACCCCCCTCCCTGCTCCCTCCCCCCAGGAAATCTCGGTGCACCACCCCAAGCATCAATCCTGGGCTGGCGATTGATTTCACATATGATAATTAACATGTTTCAATGCCATTCTCCCATATCATCCCACCCTTGCCCTCATCCACAGAGTCCACGAGTTTGTTCTATATGGCTGCATTCCTTTTGCTGTCTCGCATGCTGGGTTCTCGTTACCGTCTTTCTAAATTCCATATATATGCGTTAGTATACTGTATTGTTGTTTTTCCTTCTGGCTTACTTCACTCTGGATAATGGGCTCCAGTTCCGTCCACCTGAGTAGAACTGATTCAAATGAATTTTTTTTTTAATGCTGAGCAATATTCCATTTTGTATATGTACCACAGCTTTCTTATCCATTCGTCAGTTGATGGGCATCTAGGTTGCTTCCATGTCCTGGCTATTGTAAACAATGTGTCAATGAACATTGGGGTACACGTGTCTCTTTCACTTCTGGTTTCCTCGGTGTGTATGCCCAGCAGTGGGATTGCTGGGTCATATGGCAGGTCTACTTGCAATTTTTTAAGGAATCTCCACACTGTTTTCCATAGTGGCTGTACTAGTTTGCATTCCCACCAACAGTGTAAGAGGGTTCTCTTTTCTCCACATCCTCTCCAGCATTTATTGCTTGTAGATTTTTGGATGGCAGCCATTCTGACTGGTGTAAAGTGGTACCTCATTGTGGTTTTGATTTGCATTTCTCTGATAATGAGTGATGTTGAGCATCTTTTCATGTGTTTGTTAGCCATTTTTGTGTCTTCTTTGGAGAAATGTCTGTTAAGTTCTTTGGCCCACTTTTTGATTGGGTCGTTTATTTTTCTAGAATGGAGCTGCAGGAGTTGCTTGTATATTTTTGAGATTAATTGTTTGTCCGTTGCTTCATTGGCTATTGTTTTCTCCCATTCTGAAGGCTGTCTTTTCACCTTGCTTATAGTTTCCTTTGATTGGGTCGTTTGTTTTTCTAGAATGGAGCTGCAGGAGTTGCTTGTATATTTTTTAGATTAATTGTTTGTCTGTTGCTTCATTGGCTATTATTTTCTCCCATTCTGAAGGCTGTTCTTTCACCTTGCTTATAGTTTCCTTTGTTGTGCAAAAGCTTTTAATTTTAATTAGGTCCCATTTGTTTATTCGTGCTTTTATTTCCAATATTCTGGGAGGTGGGTCATAGAGGATCCTGTTTTGGTTTATGTTGAAGAGTGTTTTGCCTATGTTATCCTCTAGGAGTTTTATAGTTTCTGGTCTTATGCTTAGATCTTTAATCCATTTTGAGTTTATCTTTGTGTATGGTGTTAGAAAGTGTTCTAGTTTCATTCTTTTACAAGTGGCTATCCAGTTTTCCCAGCACCACTTGTTAAAGAGGTTGTCTTTTCTCCATTGTATATTGTTGCCTTCTTTGTCAAAGATAAGGTGTCCATAGATGTGTGGATTTATCTCTGGACTTTCTATTTTGTTCCCTTGATCTATATTTCTGTCTTTGTGCCAGTACCATACTGTCTTAATGACTGTGGATTTGTAGTATAGCCTAAAGTCAGGTAGGTTGATTCCTCCAGTTCCATTCTTCTTTCTCAAGATTGCTTTGGCTATACGAGGCTTTTTGTATTTCCATACAAATTGTGAAATTATTTGTTCTAATTCTCTGAAAAAGACCTCTGGTAGCTTGATAGGAATTGCATTGAATCTATAGATTGCTTTGGGTAGTATACTCATTTTCACTATACTGATTCTTCCAATCCATGAACATGGCACATTTCTCCATCTATTTGTGTCCTCTTTGATTTCTTTCATCAGTGTTTTATAGTTTTCTATATATAAGTCTTTTGTTTCTTCAGGTAGAAATACTCCTAGGTATTTTATTCTTTTTGTTTCGATGGTGAATGGAATTGTTTCCTTAATTTCTCTTTCTGTTTTCTCATTGTTAGTGTATAGGAACGCCAGGGATTTCTGTGTGTTGACTTTGTATCCTGAAACTTTACTATATTCACTGATTAACTCTAGTACTTTTCTGGTAGAGTCTTTAGGGTTTTCAATATAGAGGATCATGTCATCTGCAAACAGAGAGAGTTTTACTTCTTCTTTTCCAGTCTGGATTCCTTTGATTTCTTTATCTGCTCTGATTGCTGTGGCCAAGACTTCCAAAACTATGTTGAAAAGTAGTGGTGAGAGTGGGCACCCTTGTCTTGTTTCTGACTTCAGGGTGAATGCTTTCAGTTTTTCACCATTGAGGATAATGTTTGCTGTGGGTTTGTCATATATAGCTTTTATTATGTTGAGGAATGTTCCTTCTATTCCTGCTTTTTGGAGGGTTTTTATCATAAATGAACGTTGAATTTTGTCAAAGGCTTTCTCTGCATCTATTGAGATAATCATGTGGTTTTTATTTTTCAATGTGTTAATGTGGTGTATTACATTGATTGATTTGCGAATATTGAAGAATCCTTGCATCCCTGGGATAAAGCCTACTTGATCATGATGTATGATCTTTTTAATATGTTGTTGGTTTCTATTTGCTAGAATTTTGTTAAGGATTTTTGCATCTATGTTCATTAGTGATATTGGCCTGTAGTTTTCTTTTTTTGTGGCATCTTTGTCGGGTTTTGGAATTAGGGTGATGGTGGCCTCGTAGAATGAGTTTGGAAGTTTACCTTCGTCTGCAATTTTCTGGAAGAGTTTGAGTAGAATAGGTGTTAGCTCTTCTCTAAATTTTTGGTAGAATTCAGCTGTGAAGCCATCTGGTCCTGGGCTTTTGTTTTTTGGAAGATTTCTGATTACGGTTTCAATTTCCATGCTTGTGATGGGTCTATTAATATTATCTATCTCTTCCTGGTTTAGTCTTGGAAAGTTGTACTTTTCTAGGAATTTGTCCATTTCATCCAGGTTGTCCAGTTTATTTGCATATAGTTGCTGATAATAGTCTCTTATGATCCTTTGTATTTCTGTGTTTTCTGTTGTGATCTCTCCGTTTTCATTTCTAATTCTGTTGATTTGGTTCTTCTCCCTTTGTTTCTTGATGAGTCTGGCTAATGGTTTGTCAATTTTATTTATCTTCTCAGATTTCGCCATTCTGCTCCTTATTTCCTTAGAGACCAAACTATCTGGCACCGAGTTGGCGCTGAATTAATAGCACTGATGAGCAAATAAATTTTATTTATTATAAAGATAAAATGTATTAAACTGAAAAAAAATTAGTTTCTTAAGTGTTTGGTATATGTTTTAAACCACTAGATCTTAAATATTAGCATGTTCTGTGTTTTCTTTCTCAAGTATTTCTATGTTGGGGGAAGAGAGAATGTTCTTAAATTTTTTAGCCTTCTTGTGGCTCAGCTGGTAAAGAATCTGCCTGCAGTGCAGCAGACCTGGGTTCAATCTCTGGGTGGGGAAGATCCCCTGAAGAAGGGAAAGGCTACCCAATCCAGTATTCTGGCCTGGAGAATTCCATGGACTGTATAGTCCAAGGGGTCGCAAGGAGTCGGACACAACTGAGCGACTTTCACTTTCACTTCACTTTCACATTGTAGAAAATTGGGCCTTGAGATTCACATTCTTCTTTAAGACCCATCTAGCACTCTTCCACATGGTGTGCTGCCCTTGGCACTTGAAGGTTTATCTGGCAGAAAAGGAGAGAGTTGTAGCACAAGAAACACCTTACTTAACTCTAGTGTTGATCTGCCCTTGGTGCTTTCTCAGCTTCGTGGTTGTTGTTTGGCTTCACTACCGGGATCTCCTTGCACTTTTCCACCTGGCTGAGATGTGGGGCCAGTCAGGCCCATGTCTGCCTGCCACTGAACAAGACACAGGTTCAATTTGTGATCCAGGAAGAGCCCATATGTCTCGCAGCACCTAAGCCACTGTGCCATAACCATCGAGTCTGTGCTCTGGGGCCTGGAATCTGCAATGACTGAGCCCATCAGCCGCAAGGACTGAAGCCCACACACCCTCGAGCCTGTGCTCCCCAACAAGAGAAGCCACCACACCCACATGCTGCAACTAGAGAGTAGTCCCTGCTTGCTGCAACTAGTGAAAAAGCCCACACAGCAAGGAAGGGCCAACACAGCCAACACTAAATAAATAGATACAATCATTAAAAAATGACTACTCTTTCATAGGGAGTGGCCATAGTTTCTTCAGATGCCACTCCTGTGTTGCTAGGCACCTCTCACTGCACACACTTTGGTGCAGACAGTCTTCCCTCAACGTTACTCACACATCTCTGCTGTCCCAGCCTCTAGTTTCCTTGGTCCACTCCTCACAGGATGTCATCTGAATCAGGATCTCATCACCCCTCTAGGCAGCCCTCTGGAATCACCCTCACTCAGCCTTCCTAGGCAGCTATAGCTTCTCACTGTTAAGCTTTATCAGATTTTGAACCATCCTTCTTTGCCGGACAGACTCCAGGTAACACAGTCAAAGCTATATGAGTTTTCTCCCTGAAGCACTGTCCTAAACAATATCTGGGACAAATGCAAAATATCATCTAAATTCCTAAAAATTCCTGGAGAGTTACTTTACATAGTCCCTTCTTATTCAAATCCCATTGTCTCTGCATTTGCCCTTGAACTGTACTCTAATTGAATCTGAGTTTATGCCAAGAGAATCCTCTTATACCAAAGCTTTCATGAACCATGTACACTTTATTCAGGATTTTGTAGGGGTGATAGAGGCAATATTGAAATCATATGGCTGACAGTAACCAACTCAAACCACATCCTATATACAAACATTTTTCTATCATGCAAAGAAATTCAGGCTTCTCAGACTATAGCTCCCTAACTTGCTTACACAAGATCAAAATTTTTCAACATAACACATGTTGTTCAGTTGCCAAGTTGGGTTTGACTCTGCGACCCCATGAACTGCAGCACACCAGGCTTCCTTGTCCTTCACTATCTCCCAGAGTTTCCTCGAGTTCATGTCTATTGAGTCAGTGATCCTGTCTAGCCATCTCATCCTCTGCCACCCTCTTCTCCTCTTGCCTTCAATCTTTCCCAGCATCAGGGTCTTTCCAATGGAAACAAAACAAATACCATTTCTATAAAAAAAGTTATTCCTCAAAAATGAGCAGTCATGTTTGTAAATATCAAAGTTTCCTTCTTGCTTAAATGTATACGTATGTGAGTATATATGTTTATTTACATGAACAGGAAAGCAGTATATGATGGATTTCTTTATATTTTAATTTGAAATATATTGAAATTTGAAATGTACTATTCGAAATATTTCAAATTTAACTTGAAATATACTATTGAAAATGAAGAAAGTTACAAGGTTGTCATTACTTTAAATATTAGGAGGATGCACACACACACACACACACACAGAATATGAAGCAAATGTCAACCTCGGCATCCTCTGTGTCTCTGATTATTTTAGCAGTTTGATGTGTTGCCAAGTGTTCTAAGGCTAATGCAGACATTTGCATGCAAGTCTATAAATGTGTGTGCAGTTTGTATAGAAATATAATTGTGTGAAACACATGGGTCTATAGTTTGTTTTTTTTCATTAGCAATATATCCTCAACATCATTCTGGGAAGTATATGCACCAGTTTATTTTTATGGTTGCTGAGCATTCCCTTTCATGAATGCAGTGTAATTGATTCAGGCCCCACTTGCCATATCTCCCTACTACAACAAGCATTCCTTTAGTCTTTGATAGCACCTAATCAGAGACGAGCATGTCTTTTTCCAGATATTTTGACTATGCTGTCTTATGTTTCGACATGAACTTTAGAATTTTGAAAGGTCAAAGAAAAGCAAACATCCCCTTGAATTCACATTACAGGAAATGAAGATACACTACAGGAGTAACAGTGCAGGAAATGGAGATATTAATTTGAGGGTGATTAGAAGCTTAAAATATTGTTTTTCCATCCAGGAACATGACATATTTTCACATTCATTCATGTTCAGAGTGTTTGCTTGATTAACTTTATGTCCCTTGATAAAATTTTGTGAGTTTTATCTTAAATGTCAGACATGAGCATTGATAAATAGGTGTTTAACATGTGTTCCAGGAACTTTTGAAATTCAGCCCATAATCAAATTTCTTGACAAAAAATTAAAAATAAACAGCCTTTGGATTCCTGCTTCTTAAATAATTTCAGTTTAACATGTTAATGCCTTCAATGGGATGGCAACTTTTTTCATTGTCAATATTTCATTCAAAAATTCAAATAATGTAAATTGTAGGAATGTATCATTTTTCCCCTGGAAGGCTCAACAAAGCTGTTAATATTTTGAGAGAAATGTGTCAGCTAACATATGTGTAATTTATTCTCCTGAAATTATTCCATGCAACAAACTTTACTTGCCAAAGTTAGAAGTCCTAAACATTTCTTTTAAGTTGAATCTTCTTAATGAAGTATCCAGGCATCCCAGGTGGCTCAGTGGTAAACAATCCACCTGCCAAGCAGGAGATGTGAGTTTGATCCCTAAGTCAGGAAAATCCACTAGAAAAGGTAATGGCAGCCCACTCAGTATTCTTGCCTGAAGATTCCCATACACAGAGGAGCCTGGCGGGCTACAGTCCACAGGGTCACAAAGAGTCGTTGACATCTGAGTGACTGAGCATGCACGCACAACGAAGTATCCACGTGGGGCCAATCAGGGCAATGATAAATATTGGTCCTGTTTTTAAAACAAGTGTCTGTGTTTTTTATTGTTGTTTACCATAAGTGCTTGCTTGGAGGAGGGAGCTGATTATTCACCTCCTTACTTTGTGCTAGGAGAGGTTTTTGTTGTTGCTGCTTTGTTGTTGGTTTTTTTTTGTTGTTGTTGTTTTGTTTGTTTATTTTCCATCATGCCTTCTTCTGGCCTCCTTTTTGTTCAATTGCTAACTCATATCTGTCTCTTTGTGATCCAGGCTGCAGCACGCCAGGCTTCCCTGTCTTTCACTGTCTCCTAGAGTTTGCACAAATACATGTTCATTGAGCTGGTGATGCTATCTAACCATCTCTTCCTCTGTTGCCAGTTCTCCTCCTGCCCTCAATCTTTCCCAGCATCAGGGTCTTATCCAGTGAGTTGACTCTTCACATCAGATGGTCAAAGTATTGAAGCTTCAGCTTCAGCATCAGTCCTTCCAATGAATATTTAGGGTTGATTTCCTTTAGAATTGATTGATTTGACCTCTTTGTTCTCCAAGGGACTCTGGCCTCCAGGTTACTGCTATGTGAAATTTTTCTGAAACAATCTTGACAGGCACAGGAAGAAGGAACTAGAAACCTAAATTAAGGTTTTCTTCTTGTTTTACATCTGGAAAATCTAGATAACTGTGCCAGATAATTACCTGAAATCATCAAATAGTCTAGATAATTATTTCAGATCATTCTTTTCAGAATGTTTTGTGTTAAGATGGAATGTTTCTTCTCAGTGCCTAGGAATATACTGTATTGTGGAACAGCTAGAACCAGACCACTGTTCATATTCTTTGTCAACCATTGTCACAGTATATATATTTGTGAAGAAGTTGAACTCACACTAGAAACTTTAAGTGTGTACACAATATACAAATACTAAGAATTTTACTGAGTAATCTTAGCATTAAAATGGTCCATCTGTCCATTTTGGTGAGAAGACAAAAACTGCTCTCCTCAGTTTAATAGAAAGGGATTTAATAGAGGGAATTGGATATTTAAAATGCTGTTTGTAGGGGTATATAAAGGTCAGGGTGTGCCACTGCTGGTTTTAGAAAATTAAGAAGTATGGAAATTCAGGAAAGTGTTGCTGAATCTCTCAGATGCCTACAGCACTGAAGCAGGTGATTAAAAGAAGCTCATCCAGAAGATGCTGCAAACCCTAAATCTACAGATGACCGAACATCTCATCTGTTACTGCTGGCAACAAAAAGAATGACCTTAATTCTGTCCTTAAAATCTCATGTGAGTACTTCTCTTTTTGGAATTAAATTTAAACCATGTGGAAAAGGAGTCTGGGAAATGCAGATATAAGGAGGATCTTAGAGGGGCATGGTACTCAGTACTTTCAGAAGGATGGGACTCAGTATCAGTAGACAGTTCAGTTCAGTTGGTCAGTCATGTCCAACTCTTTGTGACTCCATGAACCACAGCACGCCAGGCCTCCCTGTCCATCACCAACCCCCAAAGTCTACCCAAACTCATGTCCATTGAGTCGGTGATGCCATCCAACCATCTCTTCCTCTGTTGTCCCCTTCTCTTCCTGCCCTCAATCTTTCCCAGCATCAGGGTCTTTTCAAATGAGCCAGCTCTTCTCAACAGGTGGCGAAAGTATTGGAGTTTCAGCTTCAACATCGTCTTTCCAATGTACACCCAGGACTGATCTCCTTTAGGATGGACTGATCGGATCTCTTTGCAGTCCAAAAGACTCTCAAGAGTCTTCTCCAACACCACATTTCTAAAGCATCAATTCTTCTGCACTCATCTTTCTTTATAGTCCAACTCTCACATCCATACATGACAACTTGGAAAACCATAGCTTTGACTCGACGGACCTTTATTGACAAAGTAATGTCTCTGACACCTATAATACACTTACTTATTTCAGTTTTGATCAAACACTCCATAGTTTTTGACTTGATCTGAATGCAAATGGATGCCCTGATTCCCTACCTGCAAAATCCTGAATTAATACTTCTTCAGTCAACTGTCCCTGTTGGCAATACCTCTTTAACCTAGAAAATGGCATAAAAACCCCTTTCCAGAACTGGTCCAGCATTCTGGATTTATATTCTCTGTTTTTATTGCCTTGTACTACAACAGTGGTAGAGTGAGTTATAAAACTCAGCTAGCACTTTGCCTAGCTACAAACCAAATGAATACAGCTCCATTTCTCTTGGGTCACATTTCCACACAAGAAGATTAACATGTTTTCAAGACTGGCTAGGTGGTTTTGGATAACTGAAAGTCAGTCAGTTTTATTGACTCATTCATGGAACTGATTTGAATCTTGTCAAGAGTGTTCTCTGTCTTTAAAGGCTTAATTTGATTATTTGCAGATGGACTTCATACAGTTTTAGAAATACATTATCTGTCTCCATTTCAATGAGTCTGGAAGTTTGTCTAATTCTGGATGGGTTCCAGCAGCATCATTCTTAGCAACTCTGAGAACTGAGATACAAAAACTTTAGGCAGTGAATTTCCATTTATATCCCCTAATGTTCAGATCCAGCCTCCTATTAAATGACTTCATCTGAATTCTAAATATTTGTTAATATCAAAGTCTCCATTATGATTAAAAAAAAACTTTGTAGCAAAATTATTTTTGTCTTCTTTAAAAAAGAAAGAGCAATGAAAAATTTAGGCAAATTGTTAGCAGGGAAAAATGGAGAAATGCAGACAAAAAAAAATAACAGAAAAAAGTCACAAGTTAATGTTACTCTACTTTGAATAATTTAAAGGAAGCTTTCAAATTAATTCTCAACTGTCTAGTTTTTGATTTTTTAGAATAATTTTCTGAATTTTTAGTACACAAGAATATATTCTGCCTCTATGAATTTTGTAGTCACATCTATGGTTTTATTAAAATCTATACATGCTATAGAAGATGTTAATAATAGCAGAATCATTTGTAATATAGTGATATGTAAAGCAGATCTCAAAATAATGCATTCTTACTCCTTTTTTACTAAAAAGATAAAGGATGAATTGTGTGCTCATAAAAACATTATTATCTATAGGCAGTGACTTTATGATTGAGTCTAATATTTCTGTGTGCTTTCTGCATTGTCCTATTTAACTTTTGTTATCAAACATATTTATTTTCCAACAAAAGAACCATTCTTCATTTGAAAACTCTCCAGAGAATCAAATCATCTTCTACACTTAAATTTAGATACTACAAGCAATTTTTGGAAATAAAATGACATTTCTGTGGAAAAGACTCTTCTGTCCAACAAATTATGTTGCAACAATTGTATATACATAGACAAAAAAGCGAACTGTGACAAATATGCTCAGTCTATAGAAATGAACTCAAATTAGATTTTAGCTGTTAAAATTATAAAATTTCTAGAAGATCACATTGGGGGAAAAATCTTTGTGATCCTTAGTTAGGTAAAGATTTCTTTGATGTGACTGAAAAAACATAAACTGTTTTTTTTTTTAAATGAATTGCTGCTGCTGCTGCTAAGTGGCTTCAGTCGTGTCCGACTACTCTGTGCAACACCACAGACGGCAGCCTACCCAGCTCCCCCATCCCTGGGATTCTCCGGGCAAGAACACTGGAGTGGGTTGCCATTTCCTTTTCCAATGCATGACAGTGAAAAGGGAAAGTGAAGTCACTCAGTCGTGTCCAACTCTTAGCGACCCCATGGACTGCAGCCCACCAGGCTCCTCTGTCCATGGGATTTTCCAGGCAAGAGTACTGGAGTGGGGTGCCATTGCCTTCTCCTAAATGAACTGATAAACTGGTTTTCTGTCTTCCCTGGTAGCTCAGACAGTAACGAATCTACTTGCAAGGCAGGAGACCCTAGTTTGATCCCTGGATTGTGAAGACCCCCTGGAGAAGGGGATGGCTACTCATTTCAGTATTCTCACCTGGGAAATCCCGTGGACAAAGGATGTTGGCAAGCTACAATCTATGGGATCAAAAAGAGTTGGACATGACTGAGCAACTAACATACACACATACATACACAAATTGGATTTCATCACATTTTAAAGCTTCTGCTAGTTGCTGACACTACTTAAGGAATGAAAAGCCAAGTTACAAATTGGGAGGGAATATTTGCAAATCATATGTGATAGAAAACCTATAAAGAACTCTTAAAATTCTAGTGACAAAACAAACAATAAAAAAATTAGACAAAATACTGAGTAGAATCTTCACCAAAATATATATAGATATAGATATAGATATAGATAACAATTAAACACATGAAAAAATGTTCAGAACAATGAGTCATTGCTGCTGCTGCTGCTAAGTCGCTTCAGTCGTGTCTGACTCTGTGTGACCCCACAGACGGCAGCCCACCAGGCTCCCCCACCCCTGGGATTCTCCAGGCAGGAACACTGGAGTGGGTTGCCATTTCCTTCTCCAATGCATGAAACTGAAAAGTGAAAGTGAAGTCACTCAGTTGTGTCCTACTCTTAGAAAAATGCAAACTAACATTATAACAGTATGCTACTAAATATCTATCATAATAACTAAGGTTAAGAAATCTTATCATACCAAGTGCTGGCAAGGATGTGAAAAACACTAGAACTCTCTAGCAATGTAAAATGGCACAGCACTTTGGAAAACAATTTGGCAGTTTCTGAAAATGTTAAACTTAAACTCATCGTGTTACCCAGCCATTGCCCCTGCTAGGTATTTATTGATGAAAAATGAAAGCATATATCCTTTACATTTATGTACATAAATATTCATAGAACCTTTATTTGGAATAGCTTCAAACTGTAAACAACCCAACTCCCCATCAATAGGTGAATGAAAGAACAAATTGCTATATCCAATGCTGAATATAAAGTGGATTGCTACTTAGCAGTAAAGTTGAAACATGCAACAACATGAAAAATTCTCAAAATAATTACACTAAGTTAATGAAGGCAAACAAAATGAGTCCATACTGTGTAATTCTATTTACTCAGGATCCTAAAAAATGCAAAGTCATTAATAGCAACAGAAAGCAGACAGGCTTGCTTTTAAGCAAGCTGAGACTATGAAGGAGGAGGAAAAGGAAAGGTTCTAAGCAATTTTTTGGGTGGATGGCAGGTATGTATACTATCTTGATTTTCATAATACTTCACAGATACAGATACATATCATATCTATATTTTATAGCATATACATTTGACCTTTGAATAATAAGAGCTTGAACTGTGTAGCTCCACTTATAGATGATTATTCTCAATAAACATGGTACTACGTGATCTGCAGTTGGTTGAACCTGTGACTAAAATTTATATGGTTATTTTTTCAAATGAGTGAAGGGTTCATGCCTCTAACCTACTTATTTTTCAAGGATCAACTGTATATATAAAAACTTGCCAAATTGTTTTCTTTAAACATATACGTTTCAATTTATTATATGCTAACTATATCTGAATATTGTGTATATGTGTGTGCTCAGTCATGTCCATCTGTTTGTGACCCCATAGACTGTAGCCTACCTGGCTCCTCTGTCCATAGAAATTTTTAGGCAAGAATACTGGAGTGATTTGCTATTTCCTACTCCAGGGGATCTTCCCAACCCAAGAATGGAAACTGTCTACTGCATCTCTTGCATTTGTAGCTGGGTTATAGTGGTAAAGAACCCACCTGCCAATGCAGGAGACAAGAGACAGGGGTTCGACCCGTGGATCAGGAAGACACGCTGGAAGAAAGCATAGCAACCCACTCCAGTATTCTTGCCTAGAGAATCCCATGGACAGAGCAGCCTGGCGGGCTACAATCCATGAGGTTACAGAGTCTGACATGACTAAGCAGCTTAGCAACAGCATTGATATATATATATATCAAAAAAGAAAAAAAAAAGGAATATGTGCTGTTTGGCATATCTATTGTTATATAATTGATTACTCCCAAGTCTTAAGGTTGTAAAATGGCAAATATTTCTGTGTATCGCAAATCTGGAAATGGCCTAGCTGGATGATTCTGTCACATAGGATCTCATGAAGTTGCAATCAGGATGACAGACCTTCTTATGAAGGTTGGGCTGCAGCTGGAGGATGCTCTTTCACCATGGGTCACTTACACGGCGGGTGGCAGGTGGCCTGAGTTTCTTTTTACATGAACCCCACCAGAAAGCTGCTCTCTGTCCTTCAGAACACACAGTTCAGGTGAGAGTAAAAAGGAACCCATGTTGCCTTTTAAGGCATATCGTCATTTTTGAGATATCCTATACAATGTGGGAGATAACTATACAAAGGTATGAATCCCAGGAAGCAGAGATAACTGAGGCCAACTTGATGCTCGGGGCTGGTGCACCAAGATTTCCCAGGGGGAGGGAATCGGGAGGGAGGAGGGAGGGGGGTTCTGGAGGGGGAGCATATGTAAACCCATGGCGGTTTCATGTCATTGTATGGCAAAACCAATAAAAAAAAAAAAAGCTTATGTATACTTTAGACTTACCTTTTCCCCTCGAGTCATATTAGACTTTCTTCAGCTCCTTTGTTTTAATGGGAAGTTTTGGTGATTATGTTTGGGGCATTTGCCCCAGGGATTGAACCCAGGTCTCCTGCACTGCAGACAGATATTTTTACCATCTGAGCCACTAGGGAAGTCCTTTTCTTTAGCTTTTTTTTCACTTTTGGAGATTATATATTTGAGACATTTGAGGTAGGCAGGAGATAGAGGTCATTTCAACTTCAAGGCAATGTGAAAGAACAGGAAGAATTTGGTGTTTCATATTCCTTCCCAGAATGCAGGTAGCTGGCAATGAAATATATTCATTAGTAGTATTTATTTAATCTTAAGGGTATTTATGGTAATACAATAGTTGTTAGTTTTTAACAAACAATATCATACATACTATTAAATAAGAAATGAAAAAATATTTAACCTCAGTATTTTTTCTTGTACACAGTCTTCTTAATGAATTAAGAAACAAACAATAAGCCTCTCTTTTAAAAATATTAATAGGCAGAATGTAGTATGAATTTCATAAAATGGCTTAATTTTCCTAAATCATGTATTATTTTAGCTCCAAAATGCAGTTGACAAAAGCTTTTTAAGATATAGGTGAAATATTTTATAATTCTAAATTTAACTATTGTTGTTGTTGTTCAGTTGCTCAGTCACGTCCAACTCTTTGCATCCCCATGGACTTCAGCATGCCAGGCCTCCCTGTTCTTCACCATCTCCTGGAGCTTGCTCAAACTTATGTTCATTGAGTCGATGATGCCATCCAACCACCTCATCTTCTGTTGTCCCCTTCTCCTCTTGCCCTCAATCTTTCCCAGCTTCACGGTCTTTTCCAATGAGTCGATTCTTCTCATCAGGGAGCCAAAGTATTGGCGCTTCAAATTTAAAGGAATCCTTCCAATGAATTTATCGTTCTGTAAAAAATCTTTCATTTTCTTCTTTTCAATTCAATTTCTTGTAACGAGTTGCTTTTAGAAATTCTCTCTTGGAGACTTTATTTATTTATTTATTTATTTACTAGTTTTGCCATACAATGACATGATATCACCATGGGTTTACATATGCTCG
>ML663566.1:16539324-16662248 GCA_007570785.1 Antilocapra americana | reverse complement strand
AATAGAAAGCCCAGAGATAAATCCACGCATCTATGGACACCTTATCTTTGACAAAGGAGGCAAGAATATACAATGGAGAAAAGACAACCTCTTTAACAAGTGGTGCTGGGAAAACTGGACAGCCACTTGTAAAAGAATGAAACTAGAAATTCTCTCTTGGAGACTTTAAATTGTTTAAAAATACACAGATTCACCAAAGTGGAGAATTAAAAAGAAATCGACCATAAGCTCACTGAAGGGAGATTTATCAGTCTACCACCAAGATCTGACACACTGCAGATCCCCAGGAAATGAGGACTCAAACAGCAAAGCTTAACTGAGCTGGGTACCAAGCATAATTGGACAGAAAACCAGCTATGTGTTAACTTAGGCAAATCACTTGACATTTCATGCCTCATTTTCCTTTTTTGTAAAATGGAATGTTTCTGATCAGTCTTACTGGGACTTTAAACTTTAATAAAGATGTAAATAAAACTGATCCAACTAAAAACAAAACAAATATAACTGACTGGGGGCAGAATTTATTGACACAGGGGTTTCTTACTTCTTTACTTAATGGAGATTTCTTATTCTCCATCTTTCTTATCTTGTACTGGCTGAAAAATCTCAGAAATACCACTACTTCTATCAAGTATGCCCATCATCACTGCCTCTAAAGTAGTCTTCAGTTAGGGAAGACCTGTATCTTGTGTTTGTTCCTTGATGTTGTTGGGGCATGGAATGAAGGAGAGGAATCCAAATTTCCTATGGATTTCCATAGGAAAGAAATTTTCTTACCAAAAAGGAGAAAGGGAAGCTGGACATATATAGAGCTTATCCATTACAAGAATCATGGAATAAGGAGTTTTCCATATTTTAAAGATGATTAAATACCTAGTTCTGCTTTCAGGACCTAACACCTACTAAATAATCTTTATTAAGTAATCCTTCTCTGTTAGGACTGTATATCTTAAATATGAAGGTCAAACGTGCCAAAATACTGTCAGCAGCTATTAATCATTTAATGAGTTGATCTTTCTGAACTGAAAACAAAAATTTTGAGATACGTATATGCTCTTAGAGAAGCTCAAGGAATGATGCTTTTATAGTATAATCTCTCTTATCACAGACACAATCCCCCTGATTGTGTTATCAACTGGACTTGACTAAATCTGCACTCTTACTGTTTCTTTGTTTAGCTCAAACTAACCACACTGGCTCACTTAGGGCCGCTTCCAACTGGTGTCTCTGGTAATCACATTCCTGTCTACACAGTCTGTTCTTAAAATCGTGACCATAGGAAAGAGGAAATTTAGTCCAGGAGACCAGTGTTTATGTTTTCATAAGACCAAAGTCAGACAGTAATCACTTTTGAATTACTGCAATATCTGCTTTGGTTAATTTGAGTGAAGTTGCAATTTTTAAAGGGCTAGAAGTTTTGAGCATGTAAGTGCTGAACACTGTAAATGAGGTTTATAAAGTGTGATTGAAGTGCATGGCTTGTTTTTATTTTTTTTAAATATAGCCAGAAGAGCAGAAGAAATGACAGATTTCTGAACACTTCAGTCAAATTTTACTTTACCGAGAGAAACGTCATCCCTGGAACCCAATCTAAAAATCATTTCAGAAATTTTTTTGTCAGGGTTGTTTAAGCTAGAGAAGAAAACTCAGGAATGCATAATCACTGTTTCCGAGTATATGAAGGGGCTCTATGAAATTTAAATTTATTACTTTTTCCCTTTCCCTGGTGAAGGGAAGGAAACAAAACAGCATTTAGTCAGAGGCAATTTAGATTGGACATAACAAAGAACTTCTTGGCTACCAGAATTGTAACACAGAGGAATCTCTCCAAGGGAAACTGGGAATTGTTCTTCATGGTCATTAAAAAAAAAGAAAAGGAAGGAAGAAAAAAAAAGATAAGAGAGAAAACAGAAGGAGAGCTTTCCCCAGTTCTCTCAGCTGAAATTGTCATCTCTGTCCCACAAATACTTCTGTTGGTGTCACTTCTATTGCACTGGTTGTCACTTTCACTCTCTCTGTCTTATTCATTTGTCTTGGCCAAGAGAGACTCTGCTTCAACTCTGACCACACAGTTTGGAAACCATTGCCAAGGGGAGGCTGAAAATAAATTGAATGGAACTCGGAGCTGTAGATCCAGGGCTGCTGATCCCCCACATGTGGTGGAATTTAATAACTCAGAACCCAGAACTTGTGGTGTAGCCAGACAGTTGTATAATTTGGGGACCATATGGCTGGATCATGTCCTTCTGTGTGGAGTGAAAGTGATATCAGGACAGCAAATGAGTTTATGGGGGAAGGATCCATGTCATGCCTTTTTCTGGGACTGGTGTCAGTATCGTGTGGATAACAAGGCACAGACGTGGTAGAAGCGGTCTCTCCTGGTATTAGAGAGAGGATGGGAGGAAGCAGTCACATCAAAGAGGAAAGTGGCCCAGGAGATCCAGGGTCTTGTTTTAATCTTTCCTTGATCTTTTAAGACACTCCACTATATGCTGAGCACTCTGGGTAAATGCACAAACTTGGTGACAGACTCAGTGGAGCACAATACCTTAAGGGGTGCTTAGTGACAAGAAATAAGATGATTCACACCTGGGGATGCAGAAAGTTAAGGGTTATAGGCAGAAGGTGTGCTGGAAAGTGGGTTAAGACATGAGAGACTGCAAACAGGACTGGCTGACACTTTATATATGAAACAATGAGAGGGACTAGTGCCCGTTCAATCAAAGCAACAGCTCACTCTCATACCCCTGCAAGAAATGAGAAGTTTACTCCCTGCTGAAATTGTACCAGGAACATCCTGGCTGAGGGACACCAGCAGTGAGGTACAGTACACACCCCAAAAGTGAGCTCTCTTCCCTCACCCAGAATGAGCTGATAGGCTGCCCATCAAAGGAGGAGGCTGAGAACCTCCTCTAAAGCAAAAAGAAAACTACAAATCTGGGGACCCCTCAATATTTTAGCTGACCTGACAGACACATCAGTTTACTGCTTCACCTTTAGGTCAGTCAGAAATCAACAGACATGTGAGGAAAATTTCAACCTCTAACAAGAAAACCAAAACACACAAAAAGACACCACCATTCACACACTGTAAAGAGACACGGTCTCAAATAAAAGAGACAATACAGGAAGAACAAAATAAAAGAGACAATGCAGGAAGGAAAAAAAAGAAAACTTTAAAAAAACTAAAATTTTTTCTCCATGAGGTCTTCCTAATCCAGGGTTTGAACCCACACCTCCTGCATTACAGACATAATCTTTACTATCTGAGCCACAAGGGAAGCCCAGGAGAAAAATAGAAAATAAATTCATGAAGTAAACATGATGCCATTTTTTTAAAGAATATTTAAACAATATGGAAAATTTTATATAATAGATGTAAGCTTTAAGAATTTTTAAAGAACGACAAGATAAATTAAAGGAACTCACACAGTAGGGTTGGAAGACAGATAAACAATAGAAAGAAACAAAGAGAAGTTATTCTGAATATTGATTGTAGTTGCTAATCTAGAGTGGTTATCATTTCCAGCATCCTACCTATTTTAGTTGCCTTGGACTTTGGGAGTTCTGGGATAATGTGAAAGAAAATATAAATCAGACTGGCTGTGTTTTTCAAAATTAGTTTTTATTGGAATACAGTTGGTTTATAATGTGTTACTAATGTATTTACTAATGTGCAGCAAAGTGAATCAGCCATCCACATATATATCGCTTCTTTTTTGGATTTCCTTCCCATTTAGGCTATCACAGAGCATGAAGTAGAGATCTTTCCTCTGTACAATGTGTCCTCATTGTGTGTGATCAGTCACTCAGTCGTGTCGGACTCTTTGCAACCCCATGGACTGTAGCCCGCCAGGATCTTCTGTCCATGGGATTCTCCAGGCAAGAACACTGGAGTAAGCTGCCATTTCCTCCTATAGGGGATCTGCCCGACCCAGGGATAGAACCCATGCCTCTTATGTATCCTTTATTAGCAGGTAGATTCTTCACCGCTGAGATGCCCCCAAACTGCCATGTTCTCATTAGTTATCCGTTTTATACAGTGTATCAATATGAATGTGTCAGTTCCAATCTTCCAATTCCTCCCACCCTCCCCCTTCCCTCTTGGGATCCATACATTTGTTCTCTAAGTCCGTGTCTCTGTTTCTGCTTTGTAAATAGGGCGGTTTCTAGATTCCACATACTAAGATCACTCAGTTACAGGTGAGGTGGGCTGCTCAGAAGCTGTCTTTGGCTTAAGATGTCTGAGGGTCCCAAAGAGCCCTTCCAGGAGTGCAGGTTTCTCTTACCTTGCTGTTGTTGTTTAGTTGCTCACTCGTGTCTGATTCTTTTGTGACCCCATGGACTGTAGTCTACCAGGCTCCTCTGTCCATGGGATTCTCCAGGCAAGAATACTGGAGTGGGTTGCCTTTTCCTTCTCCAGGGCATCTTTCTGACCCAGAGATCGAACCCAAGTCTCTTGCATCGGAAGGCAGGTTCTACCCCTGAGCCACCACAATGCGGCCCCTTAAAATGCAATCACCACACACTCAGAGATTATTTTGCAGAGAATTAGGATACTGTGACTTGCCACTTAAATCATTCATTCTTTGTCTTCTTTCCATCCAGTCCTTCTGAACCCTTAGAGCCCTGTGATACGCATATCCTCTCATAAGGAAACAACTGCAGAGTCATCCTAACACTTAGCTATTTTTCTCTGACTATATTAGAAGCAGAGTTATGTACATACCAGGAAAAAGATGACAAATGTTCTAAGACAAGGGGAGGAGGAGCTTCTCTCTAGATGGCTCAGTTCAATAGATGAGGAAATTGTGGGTGGCAAACTGTAATATTTTTTATTTATGCTGCAGCTATCCTTTTCTTATTTCTAAATGGCAAAGAAAAACACCTCCCAGAAAAGAGTTCAGAACACCTATCTGAGGAACAAGCATATATCTAGATTCCAAATCCAGCATCTTTTCAAAGAGCTAGACATACACACTTTCAAAGGTCAACCATGTGAACTTTTTGCTTTACTAATCATTGTCCCTCTCTTGATACATTCTTCTTTTAAATGCCTTGATACATTCATCTTTCAAATGCATTATTCATTACTATAGATTAGTCAGACAAGTCTAAATCAAGAGTATATAAGTCATAAAGAGTACCTCTGTTTTCCTTAATCTAATCATAGGAGAAGCCATCTACCGACATAAGTGTAAGTTCTATTTTGCATATATAATATACATGCTAAACTGTTCTTTGATTAGAAATACCAACTATGATTTCTCTAAAGAGGTTTTGTTAGATGTATCTTTTCATCAGTCTTAGGTTTCCAAAATAAAACAGCATGATTTGACACAATAATTTTAAAATAAGGGCATTTTAAAAGTTCTAATTCTAAAAATGTAATTTTTCTTGTGGAGGGAGAAAAGCCATTCAGAAATGTACACCAGGAGGGTAGCGGGTTCTTTCATATATTTTTTCTTAAATTGTGATGGTAAGTATACATTGATTTATGGTATGAGACTAGCATAAACATAAGACTTTATTTTAATCAACTGAACATGGCCCCCATAGTGAAATAAAATATTTTAAATATTGAGGCTCATACTATAAACAAGATTTATAGAGTTTTGCAATCTCAGTATGTAGATCTTAAAAATCCAAGCCTAATCTTTATGCTATTAAATTCTGCAGTACACTTTCTCTGACTTGAGAGAAACTTGAGAAAATTTCCTAACTTGCTTTTTCTCCCCCCTAGTTCATTTCTGCCCCTTATTTAACAACTCCTTTGAAAATCAGAAACTTGGCATTATTCTTTGTATTTCTGAAAGAATTCTTCCTCCCACCATTGTTCTCTGGTTAGAAATGCTGATTATGATTTCTGTAAAGAGGTTTTATTAAATGAGTCTTTTCACAGCTTTAAAAAGTATCCAAAATAAAAATAACATGACTTTATACAATCATTTTAAAACAAGGGCATTTAAAAAGTTTTACTCATGGGACAGAGGGGAACACTTAAAAAATTATTCTTAAACTCTTGTCAAGCCTATTATTGTTTTTTACTTGGATGCCATTAATCAAGATAAAACTGCATTCATCTGAACCTATCTACCGACCATTAATCTGCCTGGTTTCTTATTTATCTAGTCCAGACTGGAATAACTCCCCCTGCTTAGAGACAAGTATGTATTTTATCATCAGCTAAAAGCCCAGAACTGTCTTTAAGACCCTGCCCAGTTTTGTATGAGTTTAACCACTTGAGGTGGCAAGACCTCAAGTCCCCTGGCCAACTTCTAGCCTTTAGCTCTGTTTCAAATTGATTACTTTGATCCTTTGGAAATTTTAATACTTTGAAGTAAGTTTGGCTGTGCTCAACTATATAATGGTACTCACATGAAACTAGAAATAACTTAAATGTTCAGCAATAGAAAAATGTGTATAATTCAAATATAATAAGCCATTATTCAGTTCAGTCACTCAGTCATGTCCATCTCTTTGTGACCCCATGGACTGCAGCATGCAGCTTCCCTGTCCATCACCAACTCCAGGAGCTAGCTCAAACTCATATCCATGAGTTAGTGAAGGTCATACAGCCATCTCATCCTCTGTTGTCCTCTTCTCCTGCCTTCAATCTTTCCCATTATCAGAGTCTTTTCTAATGAGTCAGTTCTTTGGATCAGCTGGTCAAAGTGCTGGAGCTTCAGCTTCAGTATCAGTCCTTCCAATGAATATTCAGGCCTGGTTTCCTTTAGGATTGACTGGTTTTATCTTCTTGCAGTCCAAGAGATTCTCAAGAGGATTCTCCAACACTACAGTTCAGTTCAAAAGCATCAATTCTTCAGCTCTCAGCTTTCTTTGGGCATTATTTTTATTAAAATAATACTCAGGATGAATATTAAACAATAAGGAGAGATGTTTAGAATATGGAGTTAAATTTTTAAGTAATGAAAATATTGAAACTGTGTATATGAAAGAATTCCATTTTATGGAAAGTAATAAGAATGTGTGTGCATAGTATATATGACAGGAAAAATAACAAGGAATTAAACACTAAACAAAGTTAAAGTTATAAAGGAAAACTTCCATTCTCTCTTCCTGTATGATGTGTTTTCTAATGTTTTGCAATGTGTATGTATTACTTTGTAATAAAAGTGAAGAATAATTAATAACCAAGAAGTCCTGAAGATTAACTACTTGTTTTGTCTTAGGATGAAAATAGAGATGTTCCTGCCTAGAGAGTTGGATGAAGACCCACCTAAAACCAGTAAGAGTGAGATGCAGAGCCTTGCAGAACCTGGCAGAATGGCTTCAATCTACACAGATCCCTCTTTGTTCTGAATTTCCAAGCTACGAAGAGTTCAACCACACCAACCAGCAACATTCAGTCTAGCGTTCTTTCCATCGTCCGTTACATTTGCCATCTCATTTTCAGTTGGGGGACCGTTAACTTGGATTCCATCCCAACAGAAGAAAAAAGGATAATAGAACTAAAAAGTACTCCAGTGCTATAGATTGGCTCAGCTCTGCTCCAATGGTGGCACAATTTCATCCCTGACAAAAGACATAAAGTGTCTCCTCCCTGGTGCTAGTTACTCTGTCTCCTACACCTCTAAAATGGCTTTATAAATACTACATGTGACAGTGTAGGGATTCCAACGAGACTTCTCAAAACTTCACCAGTGCCCAAGTGTTCCAAGGTCAAGACTTCAAGTTCTCCTAGTGCCCAACTCAGCTCATGATAGAATCATCTCAGTGTCAGATTCAGTGCCTGTAACCAATCTGTTAATATCACTGCACTTGGGTGTTTGTAATCTCCTTTGAAGTTGTGTCTGATGTATCTTAGTATTTCCAATGATGCTGTGCTTGGTACTTTGCTCAGCCAAGAAGTTCAGTAGTTCTTTGTTAGAAGGAGAATAGACAGACATTATGATAGACACTGATTCAGTATAAGCTGGTGGGAGACATCTACTTCCAAGCTCAAAGAAGAGAGTAATGTTTGTTTGTATTTGAGAGTCTGAGGTTGCTTTATGAATGCTATCCCTTTCTCCAACACATGTTGGGACCCACTGAAGGAAGCTAAGAAAAGAGAGCTAGAGACATATTAGAGGATTTGAACGATCATAAAGAATGCCTTAATATTGTGCTCCGAGGCTAGGCAGACTTATCATGGGCCCAGATAGACAGCCATGCCGAAGTCCAAAGAATTCAAGAAACCAGTTGTATATGGAGAGGACTTTATGCTGAAGTACACTAAATCAGTATTTGTCAAAATTCACTTTAAGAACCACCTGGAGAGCTTCTTTAAAAATCAAGCTGGCAGCTTCCCCTATCCAGTCATTATGACTGAATATCTGGATAAAGCCTATTACTTGTACATTGTGAGATAGGACTCCATAGTCTATCAGCAGAGAAATATTATAATAAGTTCCCAAACACCGTGGCTGAACAATTAGTATTCTCTTTCTTCATAGGATCAAATTGCCTCCTCTAAAGCAAGCACATACATAAAATCCAATAAACAATTTGTAAAAATAAACTAGTTGGCAGAGATGAATATGAAGGGAGCCAATCAAGTTCATCCTGCCACTCAAGGGGTTTTTTTATGCCAAGTGGCAGACCCTACTACTTGGCTGGAAAGGACAGCATCTTCATTAGGACATCACAGGGACACAGATGTGTGCTTTGGCTTGAGAAACAATGAACCACATCAGATGCTTTTCTGTGACACGGCCATAGTCAGAATAAGCTGTGTGAATCTGACTGGACTTTTGTTTCTTTAGAGAACAGGATTTTCAACCTGAAAAATTAGCCGTTTTATTTAAAAAGCATTAATTGTATAAAAGTAAAGGCTTAATTTCTTCAAGTTTTCCAAGTGAGAAGGTTGATTTTTAGAACCACTTTTCCCCTTCTTCCTACATATCTGGAAATACCATGGAAAAGAGCAGAGTAGTGACAAAGACTAAAGAGAGGGTGACTGATGAATGATCTTGAAGCATTCTCCCAGTCTCTGTGTTCCCAGGGGTCACCTTTGACGCTGGAGACGATGTAATTCTAGCGTGACTGTTGTAGTCAGTCGCTAAGTTATGTTTGACTCTTTAGACCCCATGGACTGCAGCACGCCAGGCTTCGTTGCCCTTCACTATCTCCCAGAGTTTGTTCAAACTCATGTCCACTGAATTGGTGATGCCATCCAACCATCTCATCCTCTGTCGTCCCCTTTCACACCCTCCCACTTCCAGAACCTTCTCTCTTCCTACTTGCCCATGAGAAAGAGTTACTGGGATGTGAAAACTGATCCTCAAAGTGAAGATGATTCTTTGTTAAAAGCAAAATGCTTTAGATGAAGGATAAAGTCTTGCAATCATTAGAAACATATTTGAGCAGGTAAAAGCAGGAACCTATTAATAACATTTATTGTGTGGAATTTCTACTCTGTATAGACTTCAGTGGTTATGATCCATTGAAGAAAATGAGGAGTTAAATATCCCAGGTATTCATAGGAGCAATCAATTATACTGATTGTTGCAATGTAGCAATTTACTGATTCTTTTCCCCATAGATATTAGTCATGCCATAGTGGCTAACCATTAAATTAGCTAACAAATGTTTCTCTTCATAATTGTTCCCATTAAAAATAAAATGCTGGTTAATTTCAGTAGCAGGGAAGAGCAATTAGAAAATTGAAGAATCCTTCTCTTTATATTTCCATTTCAAAATCTCTTGTTAGTTTAAGTAATATTGTATGCTTTGATCAAAGCTATTAGCAGTTGGCTCTATTTTATGAAAGATAAGAGTGCTTCTAAAATCCCAACATATTTATAAAATCCAATTCCAAGTTGCATTAATTAGGTATAGTCTATTAATAAGGTATAATTTTTCAGTTAAACACTTATTTGATCTGTACAAAAATGATAATTCATTTAATCCTTGCTAAGGCTCTTTTGATTATAATGGCATAACACATCCCAACTAGCAGAAGCAAAAGAGACGAGTTTTGGGGAGATGACTAGCTTGCAGCTCTCTACTTTTCCATGTGTTGACTGGTTTCCCTTGATTCTGTGTCTGCTAAGGCAACACAATCTTTCTCCTGTCCCCAAGATTCCCTCTCAGCTCTACCAACCTCAAGATGTGCCATTTCTGAATCACAAATTCATGTTAATAGGAAAGAGAAGCTCATGAGTCCGCCTAGAATCAAGTTATTTGCTTCACAGTCCAATCAGAACTTGTTTAAATGAGGCAACAGTTTCTCAAGAAAGAAAATTGGACACAACAGCAGAGACTCGAGCTATCATCAGAGTTGCTCCTAACTGGTACCTGTGACCATCCGCAACCAATTCAGCCTCATTGCTGTTGTTCAGTCACTCAGTCATGTATGCCTTTGTGACCCCATGGACTGCAGCAGTCCAGGCTTCCCTGTCCTTCATGATCTCCTGGAGCTTGCTCAAACTCATGCCCATTGAGTGGATGCTGCCATCCAATCAGCTCATCCTCAGCCTCACTGCCTCACCATAATCTTACCTGCAGAATCAACAACTTGGAATCTATCATTTCTTTTAAAAATTGAAGTATGAAATAGATAGCTAATGGGAGCCAACTGCACAGCCTAAGGAACTCTACACAATGCTTTGTAGTGACAAAAAGACGATATATGTATACATACTGCTGATTCACTTTCTGTATAGCAGAAAGCAACACTACATTTTACAGCAATTATAAAATTTTTTTTAAATCAAACTATAGCTAATTTAGGACTTCCCTGGTGGCTCGATCGGTAAAGAATCCACCTGCAATGAGGGAGACCTGGGTTTGACCCCTGAGTTGGGAAGATCCCTTGGAGGAGAGCATGGCAACCCACTCCAGTATTCTTGCCTGGAGAATCCCCATGAATAGAGGAGCCTGGCGGGCTACAGTCCATGAAGTCACAAAGAGTCTGACATGACTGAACAACTAATCACAACACAGCTCATAGTTAATTTACAATATTACATTAGATTTAAGTATATAGCAAAATGATCCAGTATTTTTTCAGATTATGCTCCATTATAGGTTATTACAAAACAATGGCTATCATTCCCTGTGCCACACAGTATATTCTTGCTGCTAATATATTTTATATATAGTAGTTTGTATCTTTTAATCCCATACCCCTAATTGCCCCTCCCCCTTCCCTCTTCTCTGTGAAAACCACAAGTTTATTCTTCTCACAGATATACACTTCTATATACTTCTCAGAAAATCGTTCATTTCTAAAAATCTCTTTAAGTCAGTATTTTAAGCACCCATGATAATATTTTTTCTTAAAATAATCTTATAGGCCAATGATAAAGAACATTACCTCTGCATGTTACATGAAAACAAACTCAATGGGTAGCTAAAAATGAAAAAAATCTGAGAAGAAAAATGAAGGGCAATCACAATCATAATGAATTATTTTATTGTAACAAAAAATTATTTTTCTATGAACTAAAAACAGTACTAGCTAGCATCTGTTGCACCTTAGCAATAGCTAGGTACTACACTGAACATTTAAATGCATTACTGAATTTAATTCTCACATTTATAAAAATTTGGCATCAATATTCTTACTTGAAGATAAACATTTAAAAATCAGATTAAACAACTGACTCAAAGTCAAACAGCCCTGAAATAGCACATTTGGGGATCACCTGTGATTCTGAAATGTTTGCCCCCAAGGGGCTCGTCCACTGTACTTTCATTCGACAAGAGTTTGCCTCTGGCTATTGTAAACAAAGCAGCGGATCCAGGACATGGAAGCAACCTAGATGCCCATCAACTGACGAATGGATAAGAAAGCTGTGGTACATATACACAATGGAATATTACTCAGCATTAAAAAAAAATTCATTTGAATCAGTTCTACTCAGATGGACGAAACTGGAGCCCATTATCCAGAGTGAAGTAAGCCAGAAGCAAAAACAACAATACAGTATATTAACGCATATATATGGAATTTAGAAAGACGGTATCGAGAACTTAGCATGCAAGACAGCAAAAGGAACGCAGATGTATAGAATAGACTCGTGGACTCTGTGGATGAGGGAAAGGGTGGGATGATATGGGAGAATGGCATTGAAACACGTTAATTATCATATGTCTAATCAATCGCCAGCCCAGGATTGATGCTCGGGGCTGGTGCATTGAGATTTCCCGGGGGGAGAGAGGAGGGAGGGGGGTTCTGGAGGGGGAGCATATGTAAACCCATGGTGATATCATGTCATTGTATGGCAAAACTAATAAAAAAAAAAGAATTTGAGGGCTATAATTAAAAAAAAAAGAGTTTGCCTCTGCTAATGTGGGATTCTGAGTGAGAGAGATGCAGATCTGAATCTAAAATGATTCTTTTATTCTACTTCAATAATTTTGGCCATCGAGAACCCACTCGTGGATGGCTCTATCCATCCCAACCATCCCACATCAGACACAGAAGGAGAAGCAAGTGAAAAGGAATGTGAAGAAATGGGATGCTTTCTACTTGTGAGACACCAAGGGACAGGACCTTCCGAAAAGTCATCCAACTCATTTTAATTCTTGCTTCCCCATCATTGTATCTCATCCCCCTTTATAAAATTATGGATGCCAGACTATGTTATGTCTACATTCTAATGAGTCATGTTAATTCAGACTGATCCTGAAAGAGGTCATCTAATCAAAAGAAAAACAGTACTGAATCTTGATAATCCTCCAAATAGATAACCAGTCTTTGAATCAATGAGACGTAACATAATGCTCATTGGATTTATTTTTAAATCATTACTAATGGAGGCAGGAAGCATTTCTCACTACGCTATCCCAAGTGTGTATTGAACACAGACTACTGATACGTAACACACATCAAACGCATCTATCTAGTCCTGTCTTAGATTGTGTCATGGACTAAAAAAGTGCTATCTAGTTTAACATATTTTGGAAGGCTGAGGACACAAAATAGCATGAGCCCCTAGAGAAGCTGACATTAAGACTAAAACAGAACAGGAAAAATGTTAAGGAATGCAAGACTACAGGATTGATCATCATCTTATATACTTCATTTTCTTCACTATCAGTTAAGTCTCTGTCATTGTCATTCATTCATTCAAAAATATATTTCTTAACATGTACTTAAAAATATGCTAGGTCCTTTAGAATCCAGTAATAGGGGGAAAAAATAGAAAGGCCTGCATTCTTTGTGGAACATAGATGCCATATTCTTCATTTCCTACCAAATCTTTGGAGATTCTTGAGTGATGAAAAACACAGGTAACATACAGCTCATCTTCAAACATGTGCCTTCTTTTGCCTTTGGTCTCTGTTGTACCATCTGTGCCTTATTTTTTTTTAATCCTGAAACCATTCAAGCTGCCCCAAGGCTCCTTTACATGAGAACATATTGAAAGGGAGAGTGAGGGTCTGAAAAAGAAAAAGCAAAACATTCCCATGCACTGTCTCCAACTTATGTCTCTGGGTTTATAATTTCTTTTGCATTGTACCCCAGGAGCTTTGGGCTTTCCGGGTGGTGCTAGTGGTAAAGAATCCACCAGCCAACGCAGGAGACACAAAAGATGTGGACTCAATTCCTGGGTTGGAATATTCCCTGGAGCAGGAAATGGCAACCTGCTCCAGTATTCTTGCCTGGAAAATTCCCTGGACAGAGGAGGCTGGTGGGCTGCCAAGAGTCGGACATGACTGAGCACACATGCCAGGAGTCGTGTCTAGATAGAAGGAGAGGATGCTATCAGGTTTTCACCATATTGAAGTGTCCACTTTCGGTATTTCCTTTACTCTCAAGCAGTACACATTTTGTTCGTTGTTTTTCTTCCTATCTAGTCTTCAGAGTAGATCTTCATTCCTGGGAGGGAATTTCAAGCTACTCTTCTTGAATGCAGCAATTGCTGATGGACACAAACCACAAGTAAGGAAAGTATTGCTTGTTCATCACTGTATCCCTACTGCCTAGAAAAGTGCATGGTACACAGGAAGCACTAATCTTCCCTAAAGAAATGAATGGATGGATCTAGGAATCATCTATACTTTCTAACCTCCCACAACGTGAGTAGCTCTGGCAAGTCCTCAGTTCCAACTGATATTCCATCCCATTTCCATCTTTCAGTCTGGGTCCCAGGTCTTTTTTACTTTGTGTTCTGAGACCTATAATATACAAGCTAATCTACTAGCTGGATTCTTCTTGCCTTGTGTCTGTTTGTTTCCTAGTCACTACTGACTGTCACCTCTAGTTTTCGTTTGTACATACTGTTTTCTTCTGCTTTTTCCCCTTATGAAGTCTCTGTGCTTCCCTTTGATTTGTTACTCTCTTATTTGATTTCTTCTATTGATATCCCCTTTTAAGCCATCAGAAATTAATTCTTTAAAGTTAAACCTACATATATATGCTATATACACAGTACATTATCACACAGATAAAATAAGGGAAATCAAGTGAAAGAGTTTGGATACAGAGAATATATTTGTTCACCTCTGGAGTATTGCAGACCGATTTGGATCTCTTTTCTAGTCAAGAGCTGTGGTGGGAGGCATTACCACAGACACCCGTTCGGCAGTGTGATCCCACAAAACCAGACGTACAGACAGTTGTCATCCCTGCCCAGCAGCCCTGCACTTAGAAAAAAACATTTATGGGTATCTCTGCCCAGAGGAAAAAAAAAAGAGTTTAACGCATCCTCATGGTAATGGGAAAGTGAAAGTGAAAGTAGCTCAGTCCTGTCCGACTCTTTGTGACCCCATGGACCGTGCAGTCCATGGAATTCTCCAGGCCAGAATACTGGAGTAGGTAGCCTTTTCCTTCTCCAGGGCATCTTCCCAACTCAGGGATAAAAACCAGGTCTCCCTCATTGCAGGCAGATTCTTAATCAGCAGAGCCACAGGGGAGGAATCCCATGGTGATAGAAAGTAGGCTTAAATGGAAAAATGAGCCACTGCCCATGGCAAATGGGCCATTCCATTGGCCTTGAATCAAAGTAGGAATGTATAAAATGGACTTTCTTCTGAAAACTGCATATGTTTCTTTTATTCACTCTCTTAGTGGTAAGAATTATTTCCCTTTGAATATAATTATCTGTAAATATCAAGAAACCAAAAGGAAAAAAACTTGTTTTTAATAGGAATTTTTTTAATATACTACAAATTAGATACAGGCTAAGAAATCAAATAACTCTGTTGTTTTTAAAGTTTTCCATTGGCTTTCTTTCCAAACCTCAAAAAATCTGAGTCAAGCACATTAACCTATTTTATTGGTAAAGATTTCAGCATGTGACTCCAAATGACTGGAATTTTTGTTTTGAAAATCATCACACCTGAATAAAACTAGGAATAATTCCTTAATATTATCAAATTTCCTGTCAGTGTTTCAGTTCAGTTTAGTCTCTCAGTTGTGTCCAGCTCTTTGAGACCCCATGAATCGCAGCACGCCAAGCTTCCCTGTCCATCACCAACTCCTGGAGTTTACCCAAACTCATGTCCATTGAGTCGGTGATGCCATCCAGCCATCTCCTCCTGTCCTCAATTCTTCCCAGAATCAGGGTCTTTTCCAGTGAGTCAACTCTTTGCATGAGGTGGCCAAAGTATTGGAGTTTCAGCTTCAACATCAGTCCTTCCAATGAACACCCGGACTGATCTCCTTTAGGATGGACTTGTTGGATCTCCTTGCAGTCCAAGGGACTCTCAAGAGTCTTCTCCAACACCACAGTTCAAAAGCATCAATTCTTCAGCGCTCAGCTTTCTTCACCGTCCAACTCTCACATCCATATATGACTACTGCAAAAACCATAGCCTTGACTAGATGGACTTTGTTGGTAAAGTAATGTCTATGCTTTTTAATATGCTGTCTAGGTTGGTCATAACTTTCCTTCCAAGGAGTAAGAGTCGTTTAATTTCATGGCTGCGGTCACCATCTGCAGTGATTTTGGAGACCCCAAAAATAAAGTCAGCCACTGCTTCCACTGTTTCCCCATCTATTTGCCATGAAGTGATGGGACTGGATACCATGATCTTAGTTTTCTGAATACTTAGCTTTAAGCCAACTTTTTCACTCTCCCCTTTCACTTTCATCAAGAGGCTTTTTAGTTCCTCTTCACTTTCTGCCATAAGGGTAGTGTCGTCTGTATATCTGAGGTTATTGATACTTCTCCCAGCAATCTTGATTCCAGCTTGTGCTTCCTCCAGCCCAGCATTTCTCATGATGTACTCTGCATATAAATTAAATAAGCAGGGTGACAATATACAGCCTTGACATACTCCTTTTCCTATTTGGAATCAGTCTGTTGTTCCATGTCCAGTTCTAACTGTTGCTTCCTGACCTGCATACAGGTTTCTCAAGAGACAGGTCATGTTGCCTGGTTTTCCCATCTCTTTAAGAATTTTCCAGTTTATAGTGATCCCCACAGTCAAAGGCTTTGGCATAGTCAATAAAACAGAAATAGCTATTTCTCTGGAACTCTCTTGCTTTTTCGATGATCCAGTGGATGTTGTTTACATTTTCTAAATTTATCTAGAAATGCTGTGCAGCTTTGCCAACTCACCATTTGGCCGGTGTGTGTGTGTGTGCATGCACACTCAGTTGTGTCCAACTGTTTGCCTGGGATTCTACAGGCATGAATACTGAAATGCATTGCCATGCCCTCTTCTGGACAATATGGCTTATTTGGATCAAATTCCAAATAAGGTCCACATATTAAAACTATACGGTCACTTATCTTAAATCTCTTTCAGTTTATAGGTTCTCCCTCAACTTCATTCTAATGCCTTTTTTTTTACAGAAAAATGAATCTTTTGTTAAGATTTCTTTTTCAACCTTCTGTAGTTTACTAATTGCTTTCCACTGCACCACATTAAATTTTCTTTCAAGTTTTTTTGAAAAGAATTTCCTGAGTTAGATGACTACATATGCAATTTTAAAATTATAATCCCCAAATCTATGTCCTCTAGTGCCATCCTAGCGAAACAGTTTTTAGAAATTATTTAATAAACCATTTCATTGTTGAATTAAATAGTTTTCTGTGGCTAAACATTCAACATTTCCATTGGAACCTTTTTTTTTTCTTTTTAGAACATGTATAGCAGACAGTACTATCTATGTGAAATGACTTTATTCCATACCCCAAATTTTCTTGCTACTCTGCCTTAGCATTTCAACATAGCATTTGATAGACATACCATGAGTTGTGAAATAAATTGCTTGAAATGTGATAAATTCTTCCATTTAGTCACAATATATTGTGAATGATCTCCTTTTCCTCTCCTCTCCTAAATATACAAGACTTAGCTTAGCCATTTTTCTTTGAGTTCATCCTGACCAAGCCCTTGTGGCTCCCCATCTGAAAGTACTCATAACTTTAGAGTTGAGCTTGTATATTTAAAGGCAAAATTTAATCATATATTTATAGAGTATTTTCATCCAGACCTCAAAATTATTGCTCTGGCTCATAAAATGTTCCTAAGGAAAAGGCAAATAAAAAGCTTGCCAAAACTTGGGTTTGAATGTGCATAAGTTAGCTGTGGTAGGCACAGAGACACCAACATTCTTTATTCAGCAAGAGACCAGTCTGAGTGGATGAAACACTTTCTGGGCATGAAAATCTGATTTCAAATGTTGGTCAAAGCCACCTACTTATTTTAGCAGCACACTTTAATTGGCGCTTTTGGACTCTAGATATTATACAACTTTTGGCAACTTGAAAGTGAATTAACCCAAACTGTGCTCTTCATTTAAGTTTAAAGATGGAGTGTGATTCTCATGGTAACTTTAATATTTTCTGAGTCAGTTCCTTCTGCAGGATTGTCTTCACCATCATCTTTCTCTGTTTCATTGAATGCAGCCCTTTCATGCTCCAGACCAGGCAGATGCCTTACTATTCTGCCCCATCTTATGACAGAATGACCCTTTCTTTGTATCAAAACTGGCACACTAAGTTCAGAAACGTCTCAGGTTCTCTGCAGTTTCTTAGGCCTGAAACAGTAATTCATTAGGGTTTTCTGTTGTTATTGCTGCTTCCGTTTATATCACCCACTTTACAGACTGGTGCTGCACATTATCAAATGTTCCTTTTGTAAGTGCCTGTGACTGTACCAGCAGAGGAGATTTGGAGGGAGGGGAGATTGCATCGAAGCAGAAGGAAATGCCAATCACTTTTGATTTTTGTGCACCCATGCTGGGTCACTCAGTTGTGTCCGACTCTTCTGTGGCCCCACGGACTGTAGCCACCAAGCTCCTCTGTCCATGGAATTTTCCAGGCAAGAATACTGGAGCAGGTTGCCATTTCCTACTTGAAGGGATCTTCCCCACCCAGGGATCAAACTGCATCTCCTGCGCTGGCAGAGGATTCTTTACCTCAGCACCACTTGGGAAGTCCCTTATATTTTTGTAGATAGAGGATAACTTCTTGACTAAACTGTAACTCAAGATCTATCTCACATATAATAACTTACATGTTTCAATGCTGTTCTCCCATATCGGGTGCTCAGGGCTGGTGCACCAGGATGACCCAGAGAGATGGAATCGGGAGGGAGGTGGGAGGGGGTTTCTGGAAGGGGAACACATGTATGCCCATGGTGGATTCATGTCAAGTATGGCAAAACCAACACAATAATGTAAAGAAAAAAAAGATCTAAGCTCTATTTCCAGATGTATTTACATTGTTAAAGCAAATGGAATGAAAACCTAACAAGAATTTAGGAGTATGGTCCAGATAATATCTTAGCCTGTACAGAAACCATGTTCAGACTAAATAACCCATTAATTACCTATGCTCACTATGGAGTCAGTCCCACATGCAAAATATCTACTTTGGATTGGCAACTAAATGGTCAATAGGAAACCAGCTTCTAAAACAATAAGAAAAACTGGTAACTGCCAACAAGGGTAAATTAGACTATCATGAGAATGGTAACTTTTAGTAGGAGCTATATTAAAGAGGCAGAAGTAGATGAGCAGTTTAAACATTCATGGTTTCCTTCAAGTTGATACCAAGACAACCACATGGAAATGACATTCTGATTTGATCAGGCTACTGGAGAATTTCAACTCTATTCTTTAAATGCTGGATGCTCTCAAATTTGGTTAAATGAACAAATAATAAAACCAACAACCTAGCAGTTGGTCTGTTTTCAACTAAGAAGATGGGGGTAACATTCATGCACACGTTCTTCTTTATATACCTTGAATGCACCTGGCAGTTCTACTTCTGAGCTGTCACAATGCCTAATGTTATCCTCTTGTTGGATCTGATGGTCAAGGAAGCCTTGTAAAAAGAAGGAGACAGCAGAATTGTCTGATCATTCCGGGCTCTCGAAGAAAACCGCTCATTGCCCACTTCTTGTTGCCACTAAGTCAACATATCTTGCTTACTTTGACTCTATCTGTCCACTTCAAGCTAGGAGAAACTCCTCTTGCTGATGTATCATCTATATAATATTCTTGCTCTGTATTGGCATTGAATTCGATTTTTGGATTACACAGAAATCTGAAGACATTATTCAGCCCAATGTAATAAGAAATAAACGATAGTCAACAACAACAACAAAAAAATGGATGAAAGAAGATGATGACGATCCCAAGGGAAAGCAAAATGTGAATTTAATGAACCCAAACGAAGTATGACTATATCAAGTGGGACTGAAACAACAGCCTCTAGTCATTATGTTTCTCTTTGCCTTGAAAGTTCTAATACGTGTGTTTCCCAGAGACTGCTGATATATGGTGCAAAGGCTGAACCTTTTTCGTTTGAATCAAGAGCTAACTGGCAGCCCATCAATGGTATCGAGAGGTGTCGAGACTTTCACGTGGAACTCAACAGCTACGACAGCTGTCACAGATTACGACAGCTGGCAGGCATTTGGGGTTCACGAAGTTAGATTCCTTATGTCACAATCACTTCTCCAGGGTGGATATGAGAATCACCCAGCTATTTGGTAAGGGAAGCAGATTTCACAAACAGAAATTCCAACATCCAAGCTAATGCTTTCATGAGGACATTTTCCAACACTCGTTTCTAAAAATCACTTACACATATGCAGGGGCTTGGGTGGGGTAAGAAAATGAGTCAGAAACTCACTGGAAAGAACAGAACACTCGAGGAAAATTGAATAATATGTTGGGATGACCAAGCCCCAGCAAAGTGCATTGTGCCTCAGCTTGATGTCTGGACTGACTAACCCCAGGATGGGACATGTAATGCTACCTCTCACTTAAACAACTCCTGGAAACACTGGTACCTCTAGCAAGTACTCCAGAGCATGCTTTAGTCTGCCTGGTACCCCATTTCCTATCTCTGCATTTCAGTGTGAAGTCACATGTACTTGTTCTTCAAAATATGTGAACTTATTTGGATAAAGGAAAACACATCAGTTCCTTTAAAATGTAGGAGAGAGAAGGACAAATTCAGTCAGTCTTACTCTACCCAGTTTCTTTACCAAGACAGAAAGCACAAGCAGCATCTCAGAAACCCATGCCAGCTAGTGTTTCCATGAAGACATTTTCCGACCTTCTTTTTAAAATATCCCTTACACAAATGGGGGAAAAGAGAAATAAGTAAATCAGCACTTAAAGCTGGAAGTAGAAATAATCAATAACAGGGGATGTATTACTTATCTCTTTTCTTCTTAGGGTGTACCTTGGACAAAATGAAGTTTATTAACCCAGAGAACAGATCCTATCTTGTATGAAATATTGTCTAGAATCAAAAAAATGCCCATATTTACTCCTCCTTTTGTTATTCCATGGTCTTTATTCAATGCTTGTTTAAGCACTGTAGATTCAGCTCTAAGATATAAATGGAAAGACCATTTTTTTAACACTTGATTTTGGAAGATTCAAAGTTACCCACCCATGAGTTCAGCATAACGAGACGATCGGTAGTTTACAAGAAACTCAACCTCAAAAAGCCTGTTTATCCAAGAGAAGCAGAGCTATACACTCTAACCACTGTTATTGATTTTAGTGCAAATACTAGCAACTTAGTAAACAGCTAACTAAAGAACAAAGTGTTTTGTCTAGTGAATACTGAAATGACTGACAATTTAAAAGCATGGGAATAACATCAGTTAGAAAGCCAGAGCAAATGAGATTAATCAAAGGTCTTCATGGACCAACTGACAGCAGAGGCAAATCTAATGAACTTCACCTCAGTGGATATTCCCTACAAGTTAAAATGTGAGCCCTTAGGGGATCTCAAAAAAAAAAAAAAAAACAAAAAAACAAAAGTTCAGGCCGTTTTCCCCTTCCTCCTGTCAAGTTATTAGAAAATTATGAGACTGGGTATTCCCAGATAAGTTACTGAAAACTCCTGTATCTGTGGTTCATGTTTTCAGTTCACTAAGGTCAATCCATGGGAAAGCAGGCAGTCATCTTAGAGATCCTTATCATTCTCACTCCTTATCTGTTCTTTTGCATGGGAATAACCAGTAGCTGTTGGAAACTACACTCCTTGAGAGATTACGATTCAAAACTCCCTGGACCATTCGAAGTGCACTCCCACCGGAGAGCCGCAACCTGGCAAAAATGGTAGAGTGGGATGTTGCACCCATTTTAGCCAGTAGAGATGCTGCTAGGTCTTGAAATCCTACAGCCTCTGCTGCCCCCTGGTGGTAACTACTAAACTTTCCTTACCCCTCTCTGGAGCCATAGTTTTCCAATAAAATTAAGAAATATTTATTGAGAACTGGGTCAAAAGTATTGTATAAAGGGTTTTGGCAAATTGCCATCTTATAGGTTTCTTCATTCATATTTTAACATTCAACAAAAATAGTTATTCTCTTTGAAAGACGACTCCAAATACCTAACCGTGAAAACTTTGATTACAAATACAGAAAGAAAGCAAAAACTAACCTGTTCTAACTTATTATATTTATCAATATGAATACAGTTAAAAGTAAAATTATTCATTTCATTTTCTTATAATAGTATTTCCCTCTTTTTAAATCACATGCTATTTAATTCCTTAAATTAAGTAAAAATCTGTTTTGATGCTTCCAACCAATCAAAAGTAAAGGTATTAGTGTCTGTAACCAAATTAGGAAGAATGAAATCTGAGACCTTTTTCAGTTATCTAATCTTTTCATCAATTATTTCTTGTTGTTCATCAAAATATTCCCAAAATTGAATTATAAATGAATTCCAACAGTTTTTTTTCTTTTTTCTTTTAACCTAAACATCCCAGAAAAATGTTTCTAAATTGCTAGTCTCTGCTTCTGAAATTTGAACACCATGGCATAGCTTTCAATCTATCTAATAATTCTTTGCCTTTGACTGGGAGTCTGCTACAGAATCATTTTTGTCGTTGTATGTTTCATTTAAAGAAACATTTACTAATAAGATCATTTTCACTGTGTGGGCAGACATCTGTTTCCAATTTAATTTCTGGAAGCCAGGCAGAATTCCAAACAACTCACAATTATTTGAGAGTTTTCCATCTTTGTTTCCACTGGTAGAAACAGCCTTCTTAAAAGTTCAACTCTTTCAAATAAATTAATAATATCTCAAGTTTATGTTCATGTCTAAGCTAATGTTCTCAAACTGGGATAATTTCTAGTCAGAGAAAATTTCCCAAAACTGTTTTATAGGACAAGCTGTGTCTGTACATTATTTTTTATGTGGTTGCATATCATTATAAACATAGAAACCACATCTTAATGTATCTAAATTGGTCTTCCTTTGATGCTGGTAAACTGAATAGGCACTCAGGACCATGTGGGTGTTTTTTCACTGTAATAAACTATAGTGAAACCTGAGAAGTTGTGATGTATAACCTAGGGCCCTTCTGACACATGAATGTCTCTAGGATGCTGGAAAATTAATTTTATTACCTCTCTCTGAAGTTCTAAAAGTTTTAGAGAATTTTAGAACTGTCTGACACACTTCTTAGGAGCCTTAGGACCTGAGACTGATAAGAATTTAAATGTCCAGAGCTTGTACAACATATAGAAACACTAAGAATAAATTACTTAGAGTTGGAAGCAAATAAATAAGACTGGCACTGACATTTTTTGTTTTTAAAGCATGCTTTTAAAAAAAAACAGCAGCAGAGTTTCTGGCCATTTTTGAGGTCAGTAGAAGTTAGGATCAATTTCTCCCTGGCACCAAATGGATTAACTCTTATTTTCTATTTTCTGAGTTTCAATCTCAATGTATTTTCAGGACTGAATTTTCTTTGTTTAATAAATAACCCTAGAGCTCCTCTGCCTGGAATATCCTACCCTCTCACAACCCCCTCATTTGCCTGGGGATTCCCTGGTACTCAGCTGGTAAAGAATCTGCCTACAATGCAGGAGACCCTGGGTTGATTCCTAGATCAGGAAAATTCCCTGGGGAAGGGAATAGCTACCCACTCTGGTATTCTTGTTGGGAGAATTCCATGGACAGAGGAGCCTGACTCCAGTCCATAGGGTCACGAAGAGTCAGACATGACTGAGTGACTTTTTCCATCACTCCAATTAAAATAATAAACAACTTGGTAAGACACCTTTTTCAATTTTTTAAATCTTCAGTTCTAGGAATTGTTCCTGACTTATCATCAGAGGTAAAGAAGTGTTGGTTGAATGGATACAGAAGGTACACCATAGAGACAGAGTCCATTTCATCTACACGTAGAATTAAGGATTATTTCTATGGAGTTGGAGCATTGTTACAATAAGGAAACATGCTTCTTGTTTGTTTTTACAACTTTAATTCTGGGAATAATTTTGTTTATGCAAATGTTTGCCTCTATTGTCAAATTCTAGCTGAAACAATTTTCATTATCTACCGTGGATACACAAAGTAGAACTTCTGGTAGCAAAGTCAATTAGAGTTAAACCCTTTAGTTGCTTCTTTTCCTTTTAATTTGAAACATGTTTAACCACAATTAATAGTTTCTAATCTATTGCTTTTACTACATTTAATCCTCAGATCTTATCTCCTTAAAAGTGTTTATTTACAATAACAGTACAAATGTTTATTAATTACTTAAGAGTAATGGAAAAGACTAGCTTGGATAAATGAGTTCATTGCTGTCTCATCCATAGCAAATTTTGCCTTACGCTAATTCTTTATTGAATTAAAAAGTCCTCAGTACCAAATCTTATAAATTTTGATTGATGGCTATTCTGTAATAATAACCACCCTCCAAAATTCCTGCAAGACAGAGCACTGGAATCTGACATCCAAGTCCTGCTTGTCTGCCTAGAGGCTCACATTTATCAGCCAGAGTAAGTACATAAAGCAAATTAAAATAAACTCCACTACAGCACAGATTTTAAAATCTGACTAGTCTACACACATCCTGATTCTCATCTTCCTTCTCACTTCTGGAAACCCAAGAGACCTAAACCAAAATCAGATGAAGAAAATGCAATAGGGGGAGAGCACATTCCGCTTTTATGAGTAGAAAAACATGTATTGTCTGTAACAGTGGTGATTAGATGGAACCACCACTTCACACGCTGGTAGACCCCAGAGTGACACTTCATTTCAAAGTCTTGTAGCTAACCCAGGTGGGACTGGTCATTGACTGTGTTTCAAGAGGTGAATCAGATTCTCTCTTTGGGATTTGGGAGATTGAAATTGAAAAACACAGGGACTAGGGTTCCCTTTACTGAAGTTTTCATTTTGTTTTTTAATTTTTGGCTGTGTTGGGTCTTCGTTGCTGCACGAGGGCTTTCTGTATTTGTGGTGATTGCAGCGGCATCTCTTGTTGCAGAGCATGGGATCTAGGGCTCGTGGGTTTCAGCAGTTGTGACACAGGGCTTAGCTGTCTCATGGCATGTGGGATCCTCCTGACCAGGGATCGAACCCATGTCCCCTGCACTGGCAGGTGGATTTTTAATCACTGGACCACCAGGAGAGAAAGTCCATTTTCCTGTAGGTGGATATTTGGATTGTTTTCATTTTTCTGCCTTCATGAGGGGGTGAGTGTATCAGTTTGGTTGGGCTGCCAAAACAAAATACTTCAGATTGGGTAGCTAAAATCACAGAAGCTCCTTTTCTCACAGTTCTGGAGGCTGTACATCCAAGATCAAGGTGTTGCCAGATTTGGTTTCTCCTGAGGCCTCTCCCCTTGGCTTGCAGACGGCCACCTTCCCGCTGTGTCCACACTTGGCCCCTTCTCTGTGTGCACGCATCCCCGTGTCCTGTTCTCTTCATATAAGGACAAGACGTTGCATTAGGACCCACCCAATTAGTTTCTTTCAGCTTGTGCTCAGTCGCTCAGTTATGTCTGACTCTTTGTGACCCCATGGATTGTAGCCCACCAGACTCCTCTGTTCATTGTATTTTCCAGGCAAGAATCCTAGAGTGGGTTGCCATTACCTTTTAAAAGCCTTACGTCCACATAAGATTACATTCTGAGGTACTGGAGGTTAGGAATTCAGCAGGAATTGTGGAGAGGGGACACAATTTAGTCCATAATAGGAAGTGTTTACATTTGTGTTTGTGCCTCAAATATTTTGGGGTATTTTGAAAGTTTTGTACTTGTCTGCTTTCGCATGTGAGAAATATTATTTTGGATGAAGATCTGGAGTGAATTGCTGGGTTGTGAGATACTCGCTGCCTCTCATCCTTATCGATGCTTGAAATTGTCAGAACTTTCAGCATTTCCCAAGCAATACACATTCCTATGTATTCTGGAAACTAATATAAATAATCAGTACATATGTTGCTAATATCATCTTCCAACTTGGCTCCTTATGTTTCACTTCCACTATGTCTTAACAAGGACATGTTATTTTGAATAAAAAGCAATTTATCAAGATTTGCCTTTGTTTTATTTTATTCTTTTATAAAGAATATAAATATTCTCTCTATATATATAAATATATATAATATAATAATAATATGTAATATAATAATATACAATAATATAAATAAATATAAAGAATAAAATAGTCTTTTTATTTTATTTATGTTATTCTTTTTTTATGTTATTGTTATTGGAATCTTAGTTCAAAACTTCTTCTCTGCTTCAAAACCTTGAAGTCAAAGTATTAGTCGCTCAATTGTATCCAACTCTTTGCAACACCATGAACCTACCAGGCTCCTCTGTCCATGGAATTCTCCAGGCAAGAATACTGAAGTGGGTAGCCATGCCCTCCTCCAGGGGGTCTTCCCAACCCAGGGATCGAACACCAGTCTCCTGCATTATGGGCAGATTATTAAGCATCTGAGCCACCAGAGAAGCCCCAAATCTTAAAACATCCACCTAAATCTTTACTCCAAATGCTTTGAAGTTTTGTCTTTCATATTTGAGTCTTTAACCATCTGGAATTTATTTTAGTACAATATACAAGGTAGGAATCCAATCTTGCCTTTTTCCTAGAGGGATAAACAAATGTCTTGGCTCCATTTATTGTTTAGTCTACTCTTTTTCCAGTGGTTTACAAGACCACGTGTCATATGTAATTTCTGTATATTCAGGGACTGTTTCTGGTCTCTCTAATAGGCTCAGTTCAATAGCATATCTCTTTCTGGGGCCATACATTAGCTCTGTAATGTGTCTTGGAACATTCCAGGGGATATTCACACAGTATTCTTCTTTAGGAAACTCCTGACTATTATTCAGCATTTTCTATTTAAAAAAAAATACTAGAATCTGCTTGTTGAGTTTTAAAAATAAATCTGTTGGGATTTTGATTGCAATTTCTCTGAACCAGTAAAATTAATCTGTGGAGAACAGACATAATATTGGATTTTCCCTTTATCTGTTATATTGTCTTTAATAGTAAATAGTTATGGGGCTTTTGGCATCAAAAAAATGCATACATAAATAAGCAAGTTGTGCTTCTTTTACATTTTTAAAGGATCTATTTTTCATTACTCTACATTTTGATATTAACATAGCTACACATTTTGAAATCTGTTCATTTTATATTTTCCTGACATTTACATATGTATTTTTTCAACTATTTTCAGCTTTTTATCTTCTTATGTTTAATACAGTGGGGTGCTGTGTGCTAAGTCACTTTAGTTATGTTTGACCCTCTGTCAGCTCATGGACCAAAGTCTACCTTTCTCCTCTGTCCATGGGATTCTCCAGGCCAGAATACTGTAATGGGTTGCCGTTGCCTTTTTTTAGCAAGTTGGCAATGTTTATTCTTCTTGTATTTACTGTGCTTGCTGATAAAACAGAAATAATTCCTACCATATTTCACTGTGCTTTCTGATTGATCCATTTTTGTATGCTTTTTGCATCTTATTTTTATTTTCTGTGACTTTTTTGTTTACTGTTTTGGCCTTAATTTTTCTATACAATTCATAATTTACATAACCATTTCCAATTTCTTAACTGATTACTCTTACAATTTTGCCATGGGCATAAAGTTTTAAATCAGTTTCCTTATTCTTTTCCTGGAAAATTGAAAGAATTTAACTATGTTCATGTCTCTCCTGGTGATAATTTCATCCTCTAATTTTGCTTTTCTTTTAAAAATTGACACCTGATTATTATCATGTTATGGGGACAACTTTTGTTTGACTGTAATTATATATGTGCACGTTTGTATGGGCTCAGTGCCCAGCTGTGTCTGACTCTTTGTCACCCAGTGGACCGCAACCTACTAGGCTTCTCTGTCCATGGAAGTTTTCAAGAAGGAATACTGGAGCAGGTTGCCATTTTCTACTTCAGGGGATCTTCTCGACCCAGGGATCGAACCTGCATCTCTTGTGTCTCCAGCATTGGCAGGCAGATTCTTGATCACTGAACCACCCACATGCTTGTAAAATCTTTTCTCAATCTGAATGGTAACTGACCAGTGTGAGTAATAAGAGAACATAAGCAACCGGGTGTGATCACCATGGTTAGGTCATCAGTTCAGTTCAGTCGCTCAGTTCTGTCTGACTCTCTGTGACCCCATGGACTGCAGCACGCCACACCTCCCTGCTCATCACCAACTCCCGGAGTTTACCCAAACTCACGTCCAGTGGGTTGGTGATGCCATCCAACCATCTCATCCTCTGTCATCCTCTTCTCCTCCTGCCCTCAACCTTTCCCAGCATTAGGGTCTTTACAAATGAGTCAGCTCTTCGCATCATGTGGCCAAGCTATTGGAGTTTCAGCTTCAACATCAGTCCTTCCAGTGAACACCCAAGACTGATCTCTTTTAGCATGGACTGGTTGGACCTCCTTGCAGTCCAAGGGACTCTCAAGAGTCTTCTCCAACACCACAGTCCAAAAGCATCAATTCTTCGGTGCTCAGCTTTCTTTATAGTCCAACTCTCACATCCACACATGACTACTGGAAAAACCATAGCCTTGACTAGATGGACCTTTGTTGGCAAAGTAATGTCTCTGCTTTTAACATGCTATCTAGGTTGGTCATAACTTTCCTCCCAAGGAGTAAGCGTCTTTTAATTTGATGGCTGCAATCACCATCTGCAGTGATTTTGGAGCCCAAAAAATTAACGTCTGTCACTGTTTCCACTGTTTCCACATCTATTTGCCAGAAAGTGATGGGACTGGATGCCATTATTTTAGTTTTCTGAATGTTGAGCTTTAAACCAACATTTTCAATCTCCTGTTTCACTTTCATCAAGAGGCTCTTCTGTTCTTCTTCACTTTCTGCCAAAAGGGTGGTGTCATCTGCATATCTGAGGTTATTGATATTTCTCCCAGCAAACGTGATTCCAGCTTGTGCCTCTTCCAGCCCAGCATTTCTCATGATGTACTCTGCATATAAGTTGAATAAGCAGGGTTACAATATACAGCCTTGACGTACTCCTTTCCCTATTTGGAACCAGTCTGTTGTTCCATGTCCAGTAATAGCTGTTACTTCCTGACCTGCATACAGATTTCTCAAGAGGCAGGTCAGGTGGTCTGGTGTTCCCATCTCTTTCAGAATTGTCCACAGGATTGTGATCCCCACAGTCAAAGGCTTTGGCATAGTCAGTAAAGCAAAAATAGATATTTTTCTGGAAGTCTCTTGCTTTTTCGATGGTCTAGTGAATGTTGGCAATTTGATTTCTGGTTCCTCTGCCTTTTTCTAAAACCAGCTGGAACATCTGGAAGTTTATGTTTCATGTATTGCTGAAGCCTGGCTTGGAGAATTTTGAGCATTACTTTGCTAGCATGGGAGATGAGTGCAATTGTGCGGTAGTTTCGGTCCTGCGGCCACTGCTGAGTTTTCCAAATTTGCTGGCATATTGAGTGCAGCACTTTCACAGCATCATCTTTTAGGATTTGAAATAGCTCAACTGGAATTCCATCACCTCCACTAATTTTGTTTGTAGTGATAGTTCCTAAGGCCCACTTGACTTCATATTCCAGGATGTCTGGCACTAGATTAGGTCATAATGACATCTTAATTTTCGCCTTGATGTCTTGAATCATTTGTTCTGAGAGAGTCTGGTCTCTATGTTGTCAGGACTTCTAAGAACTATTAAAGAATTTTGGTGTAAGTACCAACTTTATGAGCTTCCAGGTGGTGCTAGAGGTAAAGAATCTGCCTGCCAATGCAGGAAACACAAGCAAATCGAGTTCAATCCCTAGGACAGGAAGATCCCCTGGAACAGGAAATGTAATCCCGCTCAAGTAGTCTTGCCTGCAAAATTCCATGGACAGAAGGGCCTGGAGAACTACAGTCCATGGGGTCACAGATAATCAGACATGACTGAGCAACTAAGCATACACACACACCAACTTTAAAGCTATGTGAGTGAGCCACCTTGGATGTATGTCCTCTAGCTACAATTATTTCTTCCTACGACTGCTATCCCAGCTGGCATATGATGGCTACGTCATAGCAGACCCCAGACAAGAACTACCTATTCAAGTCACTTCCAAATTCCTGATTCACAGAAGCTGTGAGAGATATAGGTTATTCAGTTAAGCCACCAAGTTTATAGCTTATTTGTTGCTCAGCATTAGGTAATGTGTTATACTTGTCAATTTCATTTTTTTTTCATTTTCCTTGTAAGATTAGTTTTCTTCTTCTTGAAGGAAACCTTTACATATTTCTTTTATTATTAGTTAAATAGCGGTCAATGAACTCAGACTTTCTGTATCTGAGAATGTATTTGCTTCAATTCCTCCTTTTTTTTTTAAAGACAAGTGCTGAATATTCAATTCTAGTTAAAAGTTATTTTCTGTAAGCACTTCAAGAATTTTATTCTGCTATCATCTGGCTTTCAATTTTTTAAGAAGCCTGGTGACAAAGTGTTGTTCTTTGTAAGTAATTTGTTCTTTCTCTCTGGCTTCTTTTTCCCTCAGGCTTTCTACAGATTTACTGAGTCTATATTTCTTTTTAAGTCATCCTGCCTTGAGTTAGTGGTGCTGTCTGTGTCTCTGAGTCTGTACCTTTCATCAGCTCTGACAAGTTATCAGCTCCCTTCTTCATTCTAATTTTTCTTCTGGGACAGTGATATGTTATACAGTCAGATTTCCCCCTTCAGTTATCATGTGTTAAAACTTTCCATATTTTCCATGTTAATACATTTGCTTTTCTTGGTTGCCACTTGGGTAATTTCCCTCCCTCTATATTCCAGTTTACTAGTTTTTTTCTCAATTATGTCTGTGTGTTGTTGAATTCATCCATTAAGTTTTTTATTTCAATTATTAGTTCCTTATAGCAATTTTGTTAGGTTTGTTTCACATATGCTTGTTATTTTGGTTTCAGAGATGAAGTTGCCCCTGTTCTCTGCTTTCAGGAAGAATCAAATTGGCATTTACTCCTTTCACGTTTGGTATGTCACTAATGGAGGCGTCTGGACTAGCCAGCAGTTTTCTTTGGGGGGAAATTTAAAAATTGTAAAGATTTATGATTATAAACTTCTCTATCTTTATCTACATTTTGGTAAAGTTATGTCATGTTAGAAATGTCTGTTTTATTGTATACATTGGATGATTTCTTTAACCAAATTTTTATTACACTTTTCCAACCTATTTAATGTTTTCTTTTAAATTTCTGATACAATTTTTGCCTTCTCTCTTTCCACTCTTGATCAATCTCACAAAATTTGTATCCATTTTTATTAATCTTTTATATTTTTTATTTATTCCTTTATAATAGTTCTTGTATTCTACATTCATTGAGTTTAATTTACTGTTCTCCTAAATTATTAAGATGGATACTTAGATGATTGATTTTCAGTTTTGCATCTTTTTTAGTATATGAATATTTAAGCATGCATATTTCCCTCTAAGCACACTTTAACAGAAACATGCAAGTTTTGAAAATGGTATTTTACTTACATTCAGTTAAAAATATTTTATCTTTGCCACTGTGATTCCCTTCATGAACATGGGTAGCTTAGAATTTTGCAGCTTTCAACATATGGGGATTTTTTTCTGGATTTCTAGGTTAATTAAACTGTGATTAGAGAATACATATATTATTTCAATTCTTTGAAATTTGCTGAGATTTGACTTACGAGAAAATATATGATACATTTTTTCAACCACCTCACTTCACCTTGAGAACTATAATGAGTTGTTGAGTAGTTGTGTGTATGTCTGTTAATGAGTATTTCAAATGTTTATTTTTTACTTAATGGTTCACCATATTCTGTCAATTATTGAATGACTTGGTTTAAGAAATAATCCGTTATCACTTCAATATGTCTATTTCTCAGTTTAGTTCTGTCAGTGTTTGGAGTTCATTCAGATTATTATTACATATTCCTGAATTTTAGCATGATGAGTATCTTTCTTTACTGCTAGCAATGCTTTCTGATGACTATATCCCATTTCTTTTGGTTATTCTTTGCATGGTTATCTTTTTCCACCTTTCCTGGCTTCACGCTTTACTTGGGTCTTGGACCAGGTATTATTTTCTGACTTTTCAGTTTTCTGATTCCTATAAGCTGTATACACATGCATAATTAAACACACACACACACACACACACACACACATGCTCACACATGTGCACACATACACACACACATGCAATACACACCCATAGTTTTGCTTCTCATCCTCTCTGGGATAGTTGACCCAAATCACCTGGGAATTACCAGAAACAAAGCTATGGGTTATTTTTCATGGTTCAATTTTCTTTTTCTTTGATAATTTTAGCTCATATTTTACTTCTTGAACATTTTTTACGTGCATGCTTGTGCTTGCCCTGCCATGTCTGACTCTTTAGGACTCCATGATCAGTCTGCTCTGTCCATGGAATTTTCCAAGCATGAATACTGAAGTGGGTTGCCATTCTCATACTCCAAATTACTCTATATTTTTATCTAATAATTCCAACATATGAAGTATGTAGATCTAAATATTTTTGCTGTTTTTATTCACTGTCACATATGATGGATTGTTTTATTGAATTTGACATAATTTTTAAATCTATGTTTATGATTATAATTTTAAATCTACATTTATAATTAATTGTAGATTAAAAAATTAAAGTCAAATTCAAGAAAACAATCCACCATATGTGACAGTCATCAGAAACAGCAAAAGTATTTAGATCTACATACTTCATATATTAGAATTATTAGATAAAAATATCCTATTCCTCCTAATTAACTATGATCAGAATGCTTTCTTCCAAAAAGAATTTACACATAATTTTCTCTACTTGAGACCCCTTTAAGGATTCCAATTTATGTTGGAAATATCAGAATAACTTTCACTCTCAACTCCTGATTCCATGTTTGTTTGGGCATTTGACTCAAGAACATATCCAGCTTTCATGTATATTTGCTCCCCTGTGATTGCTCTTCTAGTTTCTAACTTCGATAAACTTAGAAATATGTATATTAAATATACAAATGTGTGTGTGTTAGTCACTCAGTTGTGTCTGACTCTTTGCAACCCCATGGACTGTGCCTCTGTTGATGGAATTCTCCAGGCAAGAATATTATAGTGAGTTGCCATTTCCTTCTCCCCGGGATCTTCCCAATCCAGGAACTGAACCTGAGTCTCCTGCATTGCGGGTAGATTCTTTACCGCTGAGCCACCTGGGAAGCCCAAATACAGAGATACTTCATTACAATTTATGAAAGATTTGCTTGCCTCAAGTAGATGGGTCTTTCAGAATCAGTCCTATGCCATATCACTTGGACCCTCATCCCTCTACTCTCTGTCCTCAATCCTCAATCCCTTTGTCCCTCCGTAATGTACCAAATGCTTCCCTGGTGGCTCAATGGTAAAGAATCCTCCTGCCAATGCAGGAGACATGGGTTACATCCCTGGGTGGGAAAGATCCCCTGGAGAGGGAGATGGCAACCCACTCCAGAATTCGTGCCTGGGAAATCCCAAGAAGAGAGGAGCCTGGAGGGCTACAGTCCATGGGTCACAAAAGAGTTGGACATGACTTAGTGAATAAACAACAACAATATACCAAATGGATCCTTGTTTCTAGGGAAATTCTCATGAAAAGAATTTATTTCAAAAAATTCCTAGGAATTTCCCAAAAAAAGCCCAGTAATTTCTACTTTGAAAACACTCAAGAGACTACTTGGATTATTTCATGCAAAGACTTCAAGTTCTTCCTACTCCCATCAAACATAACATGACTGTCCAACTTAGAGTGGGAGAGTTCATCATTAAAGTGTAGCTAAGATTCAAGGCAGCTCAGTGATAAAGAATCCACCTGCCAATGCAAGAGATTCAGGAGACAAAAGTTTGATTCCTGTGTTGGGACAATCCCCTACCAGAGGAAATGGCAACCCACTCCAGTATTCTTGCTGGTAAAACCCCATGGATTGAGAACCTGTTGGGCTATAGTCCATAAGGTTGCCAAGGGTTGAACACAACTGAGCATCCAATATGCAAGATTCCATATTGGAAGGGTACAATGAAAAGGACAGTGAGGGATGCTCAAGGATCCCTCATATTCATATTATTCATATTATTAGGTTGCCTCTAGCAGGAGGCATGAGTTGTTTTAGAAATGTGAGTGAATTGGTAAGATTTTAGGCTTATCTTGAAAAGCAAATTACTATGACCATCTGCTTTGAAATCTGTGTGAACACTAAAGGCAAGATTTGAGCTAATATATTCTAGGTACCAAATTTTCCCAGTGAAGGGGGGCTGCTTGTACATCTTATTTCCCTGAAAATATAGAATGCAGCCTTCATTTTTGGTAAGACACCCTCGGCAGTTTTTAGGGGGGGAAATTCAGGGGAAGCTAGTTAAGATGACTTTTGGCAAAGGAGGTCTCCTCATTAGTAACCAGCCTCATTGCAAAGCTTATTTATGTATTTCAGAGTGGCTTGAACAGAATTCTAACCTAATACCATTTCTGTTTTCAAAGGACTTTATCTTCTAGACCTCATTTAGCATGAGGATAGAGAAACATAGATAAACGTCTTATCAGGCAAAAAAGTAATTTCATGTTCTTGCAGTTCTTTTCTCTGTCTATTCAAATGCTAGTGCCCTTTCATCTTCTACAAATGATTTTCTCTTAATCCGCAGAAAGTAGTTCATTCTTTCTAACAACATCATTATATTTTGAGTGAATTATCACAGAACAATTAAGAGCTGTTCTCATGTGACACACTTATCTTTGGCTGTTTGTTTCAAAATTTGATTCAGCTGTGCCCTTCACTATTCTCTCATTTTGTCGAATGCCTTTGTCAGTGTGGAGGAAAGAAAATAACATGGTAGGGGGCAGGGCAGAAGTCACTGTTGTGTAAGACGTGATTGCCTTCAGAAACAACGTGCGACATTAAAGTTCAATGAGCTAGTAACAATGAAATATTTTGTTAAAAGACAGTTGTACTAAAAGGCAGTTACTATCACTGCAACAAAACATCCTGTAATATTAATTAAGCTATTACCCTGACACTTTTAGATAAATGAAGAGTTGTTTTTCATTAAATTTTATCTGTCATAGATTACATTTTCATGCTTTTTTTAAAAAAAATTTTGCATCTTGTATGAGACAACCTATAAAAAAAGTGGACAATCTTGAGTTTGCATCCTTATTCTATCATTTACAAAAGGTATGACTTTATTTTTTGCTTCAATACTACTTTATTTTCATTTAATATATCCCATATGACTTTTTTAAAAGGAGTTCTATATGACTATGTTTTTTACATTTTTTACTGGAGGATAATTGCTTTATAACATTTTGCTGGTTTCTGTCACACATCAACATGAATCAGCCACAGGTATACAAATGTCCCCTGCCTCTTGAGCCTCTCTCCCATTTCCCTCCCCATCCTACCCATCTAGGTTGTCACAGAGCACTGGGTTGAGCTCCCTATGTCACACAACATATCCCACTGGTTATTTATTTTACATATGGTAATATAAATGTTTTAATGCTACTCTCTCAATTTGTCCCACCCTCTCCTTCCCACACTGTGTCCACAAGTCTGTTCTCTAATTAACCTGTTTATTTTGACTGTGGTGGGTCTTCACTGCTGCACGGGCTTTCCTCTAGCTGCGGGGAGCAGGGCCACCCTCTAATCGCAATGCCTGGGCTTCTCACGGCAGTGGCCTCTCTTATTGTGGAGCACGGTCTCTAGGGCACGTGGGTTTCAGTAGTTGCAGCGCATGGGCTCAGCAGTTGTAGCTCCTGGGCTCTGGAGGACAGGCTCAATACCTGTGGTACATGGACTTGATCTGAGGAATATGGGATCTTCTCAGACCAGGGAGTGAACTCCTGTCTCCTCCACTGGCCGGGAGATTCTTTACCACTGAGCCACCAAGAAAACCCTGGTATGACTTTAGATAACATGATTTCTCTAATTAATAAGCTTTGCATCTACAGAATGGAGATTTGTGAAATTTATTAGGGATACAAGTAATAAGTCTAGTTCAGGGAGAGGGAGACATTATTACTACTATCAAGCAATCTTAACCTACATTTAGCCCTTTTTGTCCCAGAACTCCATTAAATCATGATGATAAACAAACATAACCTTCAACTATGCTAGGTGCTTGTGTTTCACAGGCTTACTTATTAGAAGAGTAAAATTTCTCTTTTTGTCTTGTTCGAACAGAAGCCTTGAGCAGCATAGCAATATAGAGACCATTTTCTAAAATCCTTTGAGAAAACTATTTGCCCACTCAGGCATTCTTTGATGCTTATTACCTGGTGGCATCAAGTGTTATCGATATCCTTTCCTGACAATTTTTGTTGCCTTGCAATGGAGATAACACTAAAAGATAAATGTGAAGCCAGCTATCTAAGCACAGAGAAAAAAAAAAGTCATATTTTTACCTTGTTAAACAAAGTCCTAATCTGAATTTATTGTCACTGCTAAGTAACATAACACAGAAAATCTCCTGTTTACAGTAGTAAAATATGTCCGTATCTAACTTTTTTGTGACTCCATGGACTGCAGCCCTCCAGGTTCCTCTGTTCAGGGGATTTCCCATGCAAGAATACTGGAGTGGGTTGCCATTTCCTTCTCCAACAGTAAAATATGAACAGAGCAAGTTCTATATATTAATTCATTAATACTTAAGAAGTGCATGCTATGTGTTAGAAATTGTATTAAAACACTGAGGACACAACATCAAGACATGTCCCCTACGCCTAAGCCCTCAGAGTTTAGTTGGGGAGTCACGCTCATTAAGAAACAGCTGGAGACTTCCAGTCTGGACGAGTGGGTGTAGATGCATCTCTCCCAGCTTCTCTTCACCAACTGCAGCTATAAACCCTGGAAATAATGCAAGAGACAACAAAAGAACTCTGGATGGTGGAAAGAGGAAGACGAACTGGTTTGTGATCCCAAAACTAAAGGCTAAAACAGAGTGGTAGGGTCTTACTGCACCTGACACTCCCCCCAGTAGAGAAAGGCTACTCAGCCCCTGATGATAGATCTCCCATCATGTCAGAGAAGGGAGCCCAGATGAGTTCATTCCTCCCCTGGATCAAATAGGAGTTCTAGGAACAATACCAGGCAAGCAGGGTGGTGTAGTCAAGGGTGAGAGATACAGACCCACTCTGGAAATCAGCAAGCAAGGGACAGGATCCACTTCCACATAGAGAACCTCTGTGCCCAGGACATCTGCCAGGGGGAACCAAGCCACCAGCTTGGCTGGAAAGTCTCTGTCTCCATAGACTTAAGACTACCCTCCCTCAGCAAGAGATTGTGTGAGTGGGCACCAATGGCAAAAGGGATCCAGCTACAATAATGGTCTCTCCCCCAGGTCTCTGCAAATGGCCCAATCCCATTCCTTTTTATGACTAATATTCCATTGTATATAATGGAATATACACCAGATCTTCTTTATCCATTCCTCTGTTAATAGACATTTAGGTTGCTGCCATGTCCTGACTACTGTAAACTGTGATGCAACGGACACTGGGGCGCATGTATCCTTTGGAGCTATGATTTTCCCTGCATCTATGCCCAGGAGTAGAATTGCAGAAAAATTCAGGAGATGAATGACAGTGAGAGTTGCCCAACAATGTGAATGTGCTTGATGCCACTGAATCGTACAGTTAAATGCAGTTAGAATGGTATGTTTTATGTTGTGTGACTTTTACCACAATAAAAAAAAATTCTTTTAATGAGTCTCTTCCAGAAGAGGGCTTCCTTCATAGCTCAGTTGGTGAAGAATCTGCCTGCAATGCAGGAGACCCTGGTTTGATTCCTGGGTCAGGAAGATCCGCTGGAGAAGGGATAGGCTACCCACTCCAGTCTTCTTGGACTTCCCTTGTGACTCAGCTGGTAAAGAATCCACCTGCAATGCAGGAGGCCTGGGTTCAATCCCTGGGTTGGGAAGATCCCCTGGAGAAGGGAAAGGCTACCCACTCCAGTATTCTGGCCTGCAGAATTCCATGGACTGTATAGTCCATGGGGTCACAAAGAGTTGGACACGACTGTGCAACTCACACTTTCTTTCATTTTCTCCCAGAAGGATGCTGTATTCCTTGAGGAGAAGGGGGGAGACTGTCACCCCCTAGAAACACCAGGCATCTCAGCTTTGGTCTCCTCCTCAGGCAACGGACAGGTGTAGCAGGAGCCCCAGTGGCACCAGATAAACCAAGCAGACAAAAAATAGTATTTCAAAGTCTCTAAAAATTGAATTGTCCAATAGACAAAAGAAAACAATAGGTGTGAGTGATGAAGTGGAGAAATTAGAGCCCCCATATGTGGCTAGTGGGAATGTAAAATGGTGCAGACACTGTACAGACTAGTTTGGTGACTTCTCAAAAGGTTAAACATGGAATTACAGCATTAAATGTAGGAGTACCCAGAAATTCTGCTCCTATATGTATGCTCAAAAGGAATGAAGTCAGGTATTCAGACAAAAACTCATATACAAATGTTCACAGCATTACTATTCACAATAGCCAATGGGTGCAAACAGTCCAACTGTCCATCAATTGGCCATCCATCAACAGATAAGCAAAATGTGGTATATCCATAGATGAAAAATTATTTGGCCATGAAAAAGAATAAAATACACATACATGCTACAATGTTGAAAACATTTTGCTAAGTGCAAATGAAGTCATGTGTTTGAATTCCATTCATGTAGAATCTCAGGAACAGGCACATCCACAGATTCAAAGTTAATCTTTCTTAGGGCTGAGCAATGGGGAGACAGGGAGAGCATTCCTAAAGATAAAGCGTTTCTCTCTTTCATGATGAAAATGTTCTAAAATTGACTGTGGTGATGTTTGCATGTATTAATAATTATATTAAAAACCTCTGAAGTATATACTCCAAAAAAAATTGTTCTTGGAACCACAGTATGCAAAGATAAGCCAGGAGGTGTGTGCTAATCCTAAGCAGGTGACTGTATGCTAAAATAAAAGATTTAAACAGGACCTAGAGTCTCCTAACATAATTGCTGAAAGTTTGATTACAATTAAAAGTAACCATCATATGGAGAAAAGATAACAAATGCCAACATGAAGATGAATGGAATAATGGAATTATGGGACAAGGATTTGAAAGCAGCCTTCATAAAAATAACAAGTTAGATATTCTCTTGGAAACAATGAAAATCTTCTAATCTGACACAAAAATATTTAAGAATACAGCATGTGTGACTGCATACTCAGTCAAGTCCGACTCTTGCAACCCCATAGACTTTAGTCCATCAGGCTCCTCTGTCTAGAATATCAGAGTAGGTTGTCATTTCCTCCTCCAGAGGATCTTCCCGACCCAGGGATTGAACCCATGTCTCCTGCATTGTAGGCAGATTCTTAACCACTGAGTCACCTGAGAAGCCCCTAAGAATATCACAGTTGCGCTTAAACTGGGGAAAAAAGGCAAGGAGAAGTAACTCGTCACCCTATAACTTTCGTCATGCTTTGAATTATTTTCAATGAGCATGATTTTTAATAAAAACATTAAAAATAAAACTCCATGAAAGTAGCTAAATTCCATTTTGAAAAATGAGAGAAACAGCTTCCCCATGTCCTGGTACTAAAATGCCCTCTTTTTCTGATAAGTAGCTATTATACTTCTTAATAGTTTTATATAGAAATCATGAAAAAATAATTTGGTGATTTTCCTTATAGAAAGATTTATGAGCCCCAATTTCAAAGAAAAGGGGAAAAAAGTGCCTCACTTTCTATTAATAGCAACAAGTGAGTTCTGTGAAACTTGAGTTGAATTCTGAGCTTGCCTATGCACTGTCTTGAATTACTGTGTTCAGTGTTTGAAGAAATAGAGGGTTAAATAAACCTTTAATATAGAAGTCATGTCGATGCTTATTTATTTACCATTTTGGAGTATAATTGCTTTACAGTACCATGTTAGTTTCTGCTGTGCTGTGCTTGCTGTGTACAGTCACTCGGTCATGTCTGACTCTGCGGCCCCGTGGACTATAGCCTGCCAGGCTCCTCTGTCCATGGGGATTCTCCAGGCCAGAATCCTGGAGTGGGTTGCCATGCCCTCCTCCTGGGGATCTTCCCAACCCCAGGATCGAATTGGGGTCTCCTGCATTGCAGGCAGATTCTTTACCAGCTGAGCTACCAGGGAAGCTCAGCCATACAAAATATATATATCCTCTCCCACCTGGACCTCTCTCTCATGCCCCTCAGTCCATCTAGGTCACCACAGAGCACCAAGCAGAGCTCCCTGTGCTACACAGCAACTTCCCACTAGCTGTCTATTTCATACCTGGTAGTGTATATATGTCGGTCCTAATCTCCCAGTTCATCCCACCCTCCCCTTAAAACACTCTGTATCTACATATCCATTCTTATGTCTGCATCTTTATTCCTGCCCTGCAAATAGGTTCACTTGTCCCATTTTTCTAAATTCCATTAGTGTTAAATACTTCTATATTTTTACTTTTTAATAGTGACTTTTGGCTCTTTACTATATTTTTGTTTTTTCTAACTTATTAGAAACACTGAATACTATGATTAGAGAAATACTTGTCCTCTGCATCCTATTGTTACTTAAGTAACAAAAATGTGGGCCGCCAACAATTTTTTTGAGTTATCACATATGAGGCTCTAAGCACACTAAATTCAACTGTAAGAAATGATCATATTTAAAAAAAATAACTATCACCACTTAGGAACAATTATTATCTAGTTAATAATGTTGAACTCAGAATAGAAAACATGGCTAGAAGTGATCAGTATTTACCCTACTCTTCTCCCTGAAGAGGCTGCATGCTGAGCTCCACATTTTTGTCTTAAACAAGTAGCATCAGCAGAAATTCTGGGTAGCAGAATAAAGGACAATAGGAAGGGAACCCTCCATATGCTTTTTACTTGGCCTTTCCTTCTGTATTTGTTACCCTCAGACTTTCCAAAACTGTGACCAAACATGCATAATATTGTGATTTGAAATAAGAAATACATATGAGGTCTTCACCCCATTCCTGACATAGAGCTCTTGTCTTTTTCTCCCCTAATGGTCGTATAGTTACTTTACAGTTTTATGTTAGCTTCTGCTGTACAATGAAGAGCATCAGCCGTATGTATACATAGGCCCCCTCCCTCTAGGACCTCACTCCCACCCCCAACCCCCATCCCAACCTTCTAGGTCATCTGAGCTGAACTCCCTGTGCTATACAGCAGGTTCCCGCTTGCTGTCCATTTTACACAGGGTAGTGTTTATATGTCAGTCCTAATCTCCCAATTTGTCTCCGTGACACAGAGTTCTAAAAATCCTTGAAATTTCCTAAACGGTGAGAGAGACAAAGGTGTCATTTTTCACTTAACTTGGTGACTTTTGAAAAGTACCCAGGTCCCCTAAGGATAGGAGCTGTTTGCCAATGGAGCTCACAGAGCGATTAGAGGATTGGAACTTTCAGTCGCCGATCTGGGAGGGAGGAGGGGCTGGAGATTGAATTCAGTTGTCAATGGACAATGTTTTAATCAATTATGCATATATAATAAAGTCTCCATAAAACCCCCAAAGGATGGAGTTTGAAGAGGTTTGGGGTCGGTGAACATGTGGAGATGCACGGAGAGTGATGAACTGAGAACATGGAAGCTCTGAGCCCTTCCCCACACTTCTCCTCCATCTGGCTCATCCTGAGTTACATCTTTTCATATCAAACTTTTGACTTAGTAAGTAAACTGTTTCCCTGAGTTCTGTGAGCCATGCAAGCAAGTTGATGGCACTAAAAGAGAGAGTCGCTGGAACCTCTGATCTCTAGCTGGTCGGTCAGAAGCACAGGTGACAATCTGGACTTGCCACTGGTATCTGAAGTAGGGGGTAGTCCGCTGTGGGATCTGATGCTATCTCTGAGTAGGTGGTGTCAGGCTAAAGTTTTAATTTTAGGGTAGGCTGAGTTCCATTCCTTTATATTTATATGCTACATCTTCTTCATCCATTCATCTGTCAGTTGACCCTTAGGTTGCTTTCAGGACTTGGTTATTGTAAATAATGCTGCTATGAGCATTGGGGTGCAGGCTGCACTGTTTTTCCTTTTCGCCGTTTGTGTTGTTTTGACTGCAGCTCGCAGCAGGCAGGATCTTAGTTCCCCAATCAGGGATGGTGCCTGAACCCTCTGCAGTGGTATTCCAGAGTCTTAACCACTGGACCACTAGGGAAGTGTCAGAGTCTTTTGTTTTTGTCTTTCCAGCTACTGTCAGAGAATTGCTTGGTGACACAGGAAAAAAAAAAAAAAGCCCACACATTGGAACTGGGTGGAGAATCACACACGGTCATCAGAAGAGTCACTCACCAAAATAGTTGCCCCTTTAGTTACATGATTGCGAGCGAGCTAAGCTTTCATGTTTGGCAATTAGAACACATAGAAAGGCAATATTCATCACCTTTGTTTCCTCAGGAAGCAACAGAGAAAAAATGCTAATACTGTGAAATCTATTTTTCTGCTAAACCTGGAAGGACGTGCAGAAAGCAAAGGAGAAGGGGGAAAGTATGAAGTACGCAACGCCAAAATAAATGAGGCTGTCCCTCACCAGCGAGCTGCCACGGCTGTCACGGGCATCCATCCTTTCCATGTGGCAGCAGCAAGAGCCTCTGGTTGTGCCAGAAGCGTCCTAGCTGTGACATGCACATGCAGATTTCAGCACTCCTGTCAGAGAAAAGCAGAAATATAAAAATTAACCCCAACGGGGGTTTGTCACCATCAGGGAGCATGAATATTTCAATTTCTGAATACATCAGTTACCAGGAGGACACATGGCATCTTAGAACAAACAAGTTATTCCTGAATAACTCGCTCAGTCAAAAGTGAGAGAGGTAAAAAGGGGTGCCAGTTTTTGAAAAAAATTAGAAACTTATAAAAAACACTCCTTCATTAGGTTTATAAAATACTCCAGTGATGCTAGAAGTGTTGAAAGTAATGCTGTCCCCCACCGCCTTCCCTCACACTCAGTTTTATTTCCCAGATCTAACCATGCTAAGTTTCCTATTTTCATGTCTAGAAAAATATGTATATTTTTACAAGTAAACAATTCTTTCATTTACACAAATATTTGTGCTTCATGATTTTTTTAAACTAACTAATATTTTGGTCAACTTTCCACTTAAACAGTTAAATCTACCCATTTCCAATCACAATTGCAAAATAATACAATGTATGAATATTATTAATGGGTTTCCCAAGTGGGCCAGCGGTAAAGAATCTGCTTGCAAATGCAGGAGAGGCAGGAGACGTGGGTTTGATCCCTGGGTCAGGGAGATCCCTTGGGGGAGAAATGGCAAACCCACAACAGTATTCTTGCCTGGACAATCCCACGGACAGAGGAGCCTGAAGGGCTATAGTCCTTGGGGTCACAAAGAGTCGGACATGATTCAACTCATGAACATTATTAATATTTCTCTTTTTGGTGAACATTTGTGTTGTTGCTGGATCTGAGCATCAGTGAACATCTTTGCATTTAAGTAAAACTCTAAGATTAATTCCTGTGAGTAGGATTCTGAATCAGATATGGGGAAATAGTCTCTTATTGTTACTTAAATTTGCACCTATAGTTATGAGTGAATTTTAACATTTAACCATATGGCTAGCTATTCACTGTCTGTAATTTTTTCCTGTGAAATGTTGCTTCATCTTTACTCATTTTTCTATTGTGAGGAATCTTTATGTAGTAAGAAAATATGACATTTGCCTGGCATAGATTTTATACTTTGCATATATTTTCCATAGTTGTCATCCTTCTTGTGACATTATGAAATATTTTTGCAACATCAAATTTATACTTTTTATGAGGTCTAATTTACGACTTTCTCAATTTCTGAGTTTGAGTTTTTTTCCTTTCTGAAGTTTTAAAAGTGAGATTATTTCTTTTGGTGCTTTAAAATTTCTCTTTTTAGTTTAAATGCTAGTATATCTGGTATTTATCTTAGAATAAAGCTTCCAATAGGGACTTAGCTTTAGTTTATGAAAAGAGCTATCCAAATTTCCCAGTAGAACCTTCTGAATAACCTATCAGATCTTCAACAGTTTTAAAAATCCTCTGTAGCAATATGTGGGTTATGTTTGTATGCTTGTCTCGACTTTTAGTTACCATCTTCTCTTTATGAACTTATACCAAATTACTTTAGCGTAACTTAATAACACTTTTTAAACCAATAAAAATTACTTTCTCCTAGTTAATATTTTCTTTAATAGAGTATCTCAAGATATTCTCATATGCTGATTATTTTACACGAATTTTTGGTAATTTAAAAATATGCCATTTTAATTGAGATGGAAATGAGTTTATTGTCTAATTTTGGGAAAATGTCAATATAAATTCTGTTTTTCTATCTAAACAGGGTATGGCTTTCCTTTAATGCAAGGCTGACTTTATATCCTTTAGTGAAATATTAAAGTTCTCTATATGATTTCTAAAAGCCTTAATTTTGCTTTTTTCTCAGATATCTCTTTTGATTTGATGATGATAGCCTCTTCCAAAGTGTTGATAAAAGAAACATGAGAAGATATGACTTGTGAACTTGAAACACTCGGAGTTGAATTAGGAGTTTCCAAACATGTAAAACTGGGAAGACAAAAACAAGCAAAAAATGATGTAAGAATTCAGAGGAGACAGTGTTCATCTCAGCAAAATAACTTTCCTAATAAAATGCAACATTCAACCTGGATGTTTAAGAATGATTACAATTTCTGGGGCGATCCAAGATTAAAGAACTTTGCAAGTAGCTGGAAGCAGAAATGCAAAAACAGGCCAGTGACAGAAGAATGCATTCCTCATGAGACTCTCCTACTGGAATGGCAGGATGGTTGGAACTAGACACGTGAAATGGGGATTAAAACTGAGCTCTCAAGGACATCATCTGGGTTACACATGCATAGTAAAAGGTCTTTCATTTCAAGTTAAGAAATTGGGAACAGATTAAATGTGTCCTCTATGGCAAGAGGATTTAGGTAGCTATGAAGAAGTTTTTCTAAGACTAAGAGAGAGAGGTGGCAGGGAATGCCAAAAGGGGAAGAAGGGTCAGGTTTGCACAGGGAATCTGATGTCCTGGAAGCACATTCCAGTGATAGCAAAGTTCCTAACATGGAGATAATTCTCATCAAATATTGAATGAATTAAAGAAAAAATAAATGAAAAAGCAAGAGTGTTTTGAGATCAGGTATTTCCAGAAATGCATAATGTGTAATAATTTAATCTCAAGGTTTAAACACTCATTCTATAAAACCACCAGACTTCTGAGAGGTGTAGTATTTTGCCTAATAAGCATGACAACATTCAGGAACCAAAAGCTGGAACATAGCTCTAGTTCGAAACACAGCAGTAATTAAGTAAATGAATTAATGTTTCAAAGCACTTGTGACAGTATTTTGCACAAACTATGTGCTATATAACTGATTTGTTCAGTAAGTAAATACTGAATGCTTGGATAATGGGCCCTGGATAAAAACAGAAAAGATGTCAATGTTTAGATCAGATCTTACTTCCATTGTTCTGAACTACATTCTTCTCTCTGGTTGTCCCCTGTGTTTGTCTCACACCATTGTTCTAAGTTCCAAACATCTCTATTAATCTGCCTTTTTTCCAAAATATCTCACAGGAAAGAATATATTTACTACAGTAGTGTGTTCAAGAACAGATGAAGAAGGAAGCTTCTGTCATTTGACCCAAGAAAGGAAACTCTGAGCAGCTGGACCATTGTGAACTACAAGAAAGATGATGAGCAGAGATGGGCAGGGTTCAACTCAGGCCACTTTTAAGGAGTTTGGACTTTGTCTTTTGAAAAAAACTATCGTTTTTCCAGTAGTCATGTATGGATATGAGAGTTGGACCATAAAGAAAGCTGAGCTCCAAAGAATTGATGCTTTTGAACTGTGGTGTTGGAGAAGACTCTTGAGAGTCCCTTGGACTACAAGGAATGCAAACCAGTCAATCCTAAAGGAAATCAAACCTGAATAATCACTGGAAGGACTGATGCTGAAGCTGAAACTTCAATACTTTGGTCAACTGATGCAAAGAACTGACTCATTGGAAAAGACCCTGATGCTGGGAAAGTTGGAAGGCAGGAGGAGAAGGTGATGACACAGGATAAGATGGTTGAATGGCATCATCAACTCAATGGACATGAGTTTGAGCAAGCTCCAGGAGCTGGTGATGGACAGGAAAGCCAAGCATGATGTAATTCATGGGGTTGCAAAGAGTCGGACATGACTGAGTGACTGAACTGAACCGACTGCACTTTGCCTTAAGAGCAATGTGAAGTCAGTAAAGGGATTTAGCAAGAGAAGTATGTGTTTAGACTTTCACTGAAAAATGATTCTTATATTTCACAGTGGAGCACAGAGCTAAAGGAATCAGGAACAAATGTTGAGTAGTTATTTCTATAGTCAAAGTAAGAGATGGTGATGGTTTAGACTGCAGGAGGCTCTGTAAGACAGGGAGAAGACCACTAAAAGAAATTGGTCAATGGAGAACTGAGGAGGGGGAAACATCAAGGATGATGACTAGGTTTTGTACCATAAGCAACTAGGTACCATTTCCCAAGGCAGTTCTTTGGAGGAAGTTCTTGGAAAAAACCATGAGTTGAGTTATCTACATTCATCTGGAGTATAGAAAAGTTTGGAAGAGAGAAAGATCCTTCAACATTTTATCAGGCACCCTTCATGAATCAAATAAATACATCTCTTTTACCCCATCTCTTCCTCCTACCAAATCTGCTATAATCACCACTGTATCCCTTCTTATCCTAGCTCCAACCACATACACACAGATCCAATTTGATAGCACCTCTCCTAAGCCTTGGCCTTTCCTGGTGGCTCAGATGGTAAAGAATCTGCCTGCAGTGTGGGAGACCTGGGTTTGATCCCTGGGTTGGGAATATCCCTTGGAAAAGGAAATAGCTACCCACTTGAGAATTCTGTAGACAGAAGGAGCCTTGTGGGCTACAGTCCATGGGGTTGCAAAGAGCCAGACACGACTGAGCAACTATCACTTGCACTCCTAGGCCTTAGCCCTGTATCTCTTGGTGGCTGCCTGAGACTTGTATATGGAACATACCAGAATGTGAGGGAGTTAACTCCTGTGATGCCATCCTTGATCAGTGGGGATTGAAGTTGATGAATAAATGCTTGTTTTTATTTTCCCCTGGGTGGACAGATCTGAGCTGCATTTTACAAGACTGTTTAGATGATCTCAGAAGGATCTAGCACCAGTGGCCTCTGCAGAAGTGGTCAACTTGGTAAATCAGCTTTCTGCTGGCTTTTCCTCCTCCCCTGTCTTGCTTGCGCTATGCATTTCTGCCACTGCCTGGAATAACTTTCAAATAAACTGCAAACCTTTGCTTCATTCTGCTTTTGGAGGAACCTAGGATAAGATAGGAGTTATCAGTGAGTAAGTGGTAATTCAAGTGCCAAGAGTAGATACGATCACAGAAAGAGAGAAAGGAAAGGGTAAGTAGGCTTCAAAAATCTAATATTTACTGATTGGATAGAACTGATAAAGAAAATGAAGAAGAGAATCCAAAGAGGAGGGAGAAACAGTGATAGAGAAACAAGGGGAGAGAGACAAAAACAGAGAAATGGAGAGATGCCAAGGAAGTCACAGAAGGGCATACCAAACAGAAGGAGTGGTCAGTTTTGTCAAATGCTCCTGAGATCAAGAAAAATAAAGACCAGACTTGTATAGAAGATTTGGTATCGTGGAGGCTTTTGGAGCTCGTAGCTGGGACCAGCCTTTTTTTTCTTTTTGATAAAACACCTGTTTAAAAGAATGCATGGAACTGAATTAAAGAGCTTCTCAGATTGAAACTTCAAATGAGCAAGGGGGCTTAATCACCCCAGGAAATACTTCATGGTGGGAGCGCTTTATGTGGGAGGCTGATTGTTTTTGACAGCTTTTGGCACCACAGTGCTTGGTTCCAGTTGACAGATACTTGAGAGGCTGGACTGATGAGCTTACTGCTGATTTAGACATTTCCCAGGATACATTCACCAACACCTGTGCCAAATTTATGACAATTTTTAACTTAGTTGTCATCTTCGATCTTGTAAACATATGACGGAATTCTCATCTGCAAGAGATTAACCTGAAATTCAATCTCCAATTCTATCTTAAGGTGAATCTTCTACACCTTTTGTCATATAAAAAGCATTTTTTGGAAATTTACCTGGTATTTAAACTACTCCCCAGTATATGTAGTTGTTGACACTAAACATTTTCTATAAGAGCAATGAGAGAATATTTTCTAGAATTCGTCTATCCATGTGTCTTATAGCAAAGTGACTTAAAATTCTAGATTGGCACCACCACAAAAATGCCAACTTTTCCTTCCTATGAAAATCCTTCTTGTCTATCATCCCTACCTAGTCACTGTAATTTTTCCCTGACTCCTACACACAGATGGCAGAGAACTTAGTTGAAAGGTTTGTAGAAATGCAGACATATTTTGAAATATAAGATTTCTCAGTGTTCAAAGAGAGGAAGAGCTCAATATTATATTCTAAGACTCTGGTTATAACTTTTGATGGAATATAATGCTAATATAGAAAAATAAAGTTTGGAAAAAGAGAAATTATTTTGTGTTTCACAGGAAATTTCAATGATGTTATTCAACTCTTGACTTGAAATACTTTAGTTCCGCATGGAAAAATGATCAAGCATCCATAGCCAAAAAAAAAAAAAAAAAAACCAGCTAACATTCTAACATTCACTGTGTGCCTAGCATGGTTTGGGCCTGCAATGTAGGAGACCTGAGTTTGATCCCTGGGTTGGGAAGATCCTTGGAGAAGGGAAATGCTACCCACTCCAGTATTCTGGCCTAGAGAATTCCATGGACTGTGTAGTCCATGGGGTCGCAAAGAGTCAGACACGACTGAGCTACTTTTTACAATTTCACTAGCATGGTTTTAATGTATAACTTGTCCTGAGTCTAATTTTTTTTAAATAATTGCATAAAGTAAATTTCATTCTATTTCATCAGTAGGGACACTGAGATATAGAAATCCAAGTAAATTTCCCATTTGAGCAGAGCTAAAAAGTAACAGAACCAGGATCCAAATTCTAATAGCCTTGCCTCAAGTCCATATTCTAAACCCTAAGAGTGTGCTCAGTTGCTTCAGTCGTGTTTAACTTTTTGCAACCCCATGGACTGTAGCTCACCAGACTCCTCTGTTGATGGGGATTTTCTAGGCAAGAATACTGGAGTGGGTTAATATTTCCTTCTCCAAAACCCTAAGTGTAGGCCTTCTCTAAAAATATAATGAAGCAAACAGGCCATTTAATTCCTCCTTTATGTATGGGAACTTTCTGGTATTCATATTCTTACATATCCAAAGTAAGCAGTCACAAGTAAGAGAAGTTCAGGAGTTCAGTAGCAGTCTAAGGTATTCCATTACTAAACACATGGAACATAAGATCCAGTGAGACTATTGACTGATGGTTAATTATAGCGGGTATCAAATCTACATGACACCACAATCAATAGACTAGAAAATCAAACTTCATAGCGTGAAATGCGCCCTTCTCATGTCATTCTTCATCAGATTTCAAAGCCTCCAGTGAAAGGGAGACTTTACGCAGACAAGAATCCAAAAGAAGAGGAGGCATTACAATCTGAAAGAGGAGTGTTTGCTTCTGCCCTTCTAGCACTGCTGTGGAAAACAGTCCTGTCTAGACGCTGACTGCTCTGAGCCACCACCCTGGGGTGCTGGGCAAAGCTTTTCCATTGCATCTCCCTCTACTTTTTAATCATAATGTTAATGCGAGAAGGCAGTTTAAAATGTGTCTGAAATTGAAAAACAGTTTTGAATAATTCAAATTCGTCTATACTGAAATTTGGGAATTTCCAGGTGGTGATAGTGGTAAAGAAGCAGCTTGCCAATGTAGGAGATGCAAGATACAGAAGTCCTTGGGTTGGGAAGATCCCCTGGAGAAGGTCATGGCAACCCACTCCAGTATTCTTGCCTGGAGAGTCCCATGGACAGAGGAGCCTTTGCAGGCTGCAGCCCATAGGATTGCACAGAGTTGGACATGACTGAAGTGACTTAACAGGCAGGCATATGGAAGTTGAAAAAAGGAGGGAAAAGAAACTTTTCATATTCAAAAAATTAACATATAATACAAAGAAGATTTAACTGAACATAACTAGTGGAGTCTCAGTTCAGGAAAAAAAAGTCATAGTGAACATCTCTACCTGTTTTCCTGTACTTTACAAAGTCAGAGATTTCTAAAATAAAATAATATTTTCTTCTATGCCTTCAAAATCTGTTTCTTGAACATACTTTGCTTTCGATTAATGGTATGATCTTCAAAATGGTTTATACAAAAAGCATTCATTTTTTAGGTATAACCATGGCTCCAAATCCCAACTAAACATTTATGCAAACATGTTATTTTAGACAACAGTTTGAGCTTCAGTATTCTCGCATGCAAAATAAAAATAACAGCATGCACTTTATAAAGGTAGTAAAGACCACATATGTGAGAGTATTCGCACGATGACTGTCACATAAGAAAAACTGTGGTTACATCTCAAAGTCAATTCTTCACACACCAATTCACTAGATTCAATAAATTGCTTTGTCATTCAAAAGATATCATTCAGTGACCCCCATGTGTCATCAAGACCCTCTGCAGGAGTCTTAGGAATAATTGAAATTGATGGACCTTGGAACATTTAAGCCCCACACCTCCACTAGGCAACAATGAAGAGAATTATCTGCTTAAGATGCTCCCCTTGGCATAAAATGCTGGAGATCACAGAGGGACACAGGAAGTTCATTGGCAGGTGGGCAAAGATGTTCTTCCTCTTTTGAAAGTCCCAGACAGTGGGATTATTGATTCTTGCCTCTAAATATGCTGTGTGCTGGCTGACCTCTTAGAGAGCAGAAGCAATTTCATGAGGGAACCTTTACAAACACACTTAGCCTGCTCAGGTCATGGTGACAACACTCTTAGGGCACCTGATCTACATGCTTCAGGGCCGGGCTGAAAGCTACTGACTTTGAGCATTCAGGATGCATTCCTTTCAGAATATGTGGGACTTAAACATGTTAAGACGGTTTTTTATTCTTTGGAATACAAGAACAAAATAGTCTTAAGAATCTGGGCCATTCTCAAAGTTGTATTACTGCATCAGGTTGAAACTTTGACATGATAAGAAATATATCATGTGATGCTCGGGACTGGTGCAGCGAGATTTCCCGGGGGGGAGGGAGGAGGGAGGGGGGATCCGGAGGGGAAGCATATGTAAACCCATGGTGATATCATGACAATGTATGGCAAAAACAATAATAAAAAAATAAAAATAAAAATAAAAAACAAATTTTTCCATTTTCAACTGGTTTCTGGAGTAGTACAAACTAGAAATTGTATTTCATAGTTCTATCAAAAAAAAAAAAAAGGCAAATGAAAAGCTTGCCTATAACTCTCTCCTATCAGAAAGTTTCCTGTGTGGCTCAGTAATCTCCTGGCATGAAAGGAAGGTCAAATCCATTAAACCATCATCTTAGAAAGATGATATTATCAGATACAGAAACTATTTCCTGGGACTTAGTTGCTCCTTGGGAATGTCTATTTAGCATTCTGTGTGTGTGTATGTGTGTATCAAAACATAAGTATCAGCATCTTGCATGTATCACCTTGATGGTCTTGCAATAAAGTAAGAATAGAGTCAGATTAGAGAAAGGAAGAGATGTATTACAGGTTCTGGGCTGAGATATGTGAAATAGCTCACTCTATCCCTTAACCATCTCAGAGAAGAAGGAGGAGTGGTGAACACAGCAAAGTGAAGATTTTTAGGCTACAGTTTCTAAGAATAATGAGGAGAAAAGAGTAGCCTGAAGGGGGAAAAAGTGGCTATTGAAAAGTTGAGAGGGTAAGGGTGGGATGATATGGGAGAAGGGCATTGAAGCATGTTAATGTCATGTGTCTAATCAATCGCCAGCCCAGGACTGATGCTCGGGACTGGTGCAGCGAGATTTCCCGGGGGGGAGGGAGGAGGGAGGGGGGACCCGGAGGGGAAGCATATGTAAACCCATGGTGATATCATAACAATGTATGGCAAAAACAATAATAAAAAAAAATAATAAAATAAAAAAAAAATAAAATAAAATTTGCTAAAAAAAAAAAAAAAAGAAAAGTTGAATGTCTGATGTTAATGTAGATGCCTTTCACATGGAGTAAGGAAAATTTCCCTAAAAAATATATACGGCTATTTTCAACTTTTATCTTTTTGAGCAAAAGTTTCCTGGAGTAGTAAAATTGTACTAGTGAGAACAGTTCAACAGTAAAATTCTTCAATGACATACAGTAAACTATATGTGTGTAGACAGTTTTACTTCTCAAACATATCTAAATTTTCTAATAATCTAGATTCAATTAGGACTAAGGATGTCCTAGTGGCTCAGATGGTAAAGAATCTGCCTGCAATGCAGGAGACCTAGGTCTGATCCCAAGGTCAGGAAGATGCCCTGGAGAAGGAAATGGCTATCTACTCCAATGTTCTTGCCTTGAGAATTCCATGGGCAGAGAAGCCTGGTAGGCTACAGTCCACGGGGTCGCAAAGAGTCAGGCACGACTAAGTGACTAACATACACACACACTCAAGGTTTCCAAAATTGGGTTAATGACAAAGCTTAAAGGAATTAAATGACTTGTTTAAATCCAATTAGTTTTAGAGCCAATATTTTCACCCAGGCTATCATGTTCTTTCTCCTCCATGTTGCCTCCTCTGTAGAAATTCTTGTTATAGTCATGTCACCACAAGGTACAGTGAAAGATCTAGTCCATAATTGAATTAATCTGATTTTTTTTTTTACAAATAACTAATATAACTACTTTTGTAAAATATTACACTTGGATAGTAGAGTACCCTGGTTGGCGCAATCACAATGTACTTATTTATAAAAAATATCCCACCCAACTCCAAAAATGAATCTACGGTTTCTCAGGTATGCCTACCATCTTATGGAAAGGGCATTGTAATTCATTTACATTGGATCACAGAGTCTAGTGCAAAAACTTGTACATGCTAAGACAGATAAGATAAAATACCTTTAGCAAATAAAGTACAATGAAGACAACTTCAATAGTTAACTTCTTTAGTTAATGAGCTTCAGGGATCTCTTGATTATGATGCTCTCAGCTTTTCAGATGTCTCAATTGTTAAGAATCCACCTGCCAATGCAGGAGACATGGTTCATTCCCTGGGTTGGGAAAAGGAAATGGCTGCCCACTCTAGTATTCTTGCCTGGAGAATCCCATGGACAGAGGGGCCTGGTGATATACAGTCCATGGGACTGCAAAGAGTCAGACATGATGGAATAACCAACAATTATGGTGCTTTATTTCAGGTTTTTGTCCTCCAGACTGCATCTACCCTTGTCTAAATCAATGAACAAAATAGAACATGAAATTCTGGAGGAATGAATTTTACAAATATTCTTTCAATAGTTTCAGGAAATCACCATGATTGAATTACCAGATAGCATAAAGTTGGGAAGAAGAAGGTACACTCTGTTTTGGAAAATATGGTTTCTCATTTCCGTGGCTTACTTTTTATCATTTATGTTAGTTGCACTCTCATTTTCTATAACTCCTCTTTGAAACTCATATTGTCTTCACAAGAATGAGATTCCTTCTTCTGGATTCTGGGAAAACAAACCTCTAAATCCATTTGTATAAATATTGCAAACCTTGATTTCTAACTATGATCACATCTCTTCCCTATTACTTCTCTAATATAATCATTTGTTTTAGGTAAATCTGATTTTCCCTCTATTCTCCTACCTTTAAAGTTAATTTGTTTCTTTGAAAAAAAAAAGAATAACAGATGGTTTCTTGTTTATTTTCTTTCTTCTTAAATCTATTAAAGAATGTTCTTGGTAAGTTAAAATTTCAGCCTCTTCCTTCAAGTACCTCCATAAATGGTCTTAGAAGTCACCTGGATGAGGAGTAGGCAGAGTTCCTTCAGGATTTTCTTCCTTCCACAAATCCATTATCATCCTGCAAGCCAAGGTCATTTTTACTTTTTAAAAATGAATTTCACTTCTGCTTCAGAAGATAAAGTAGACATAGTTCTCCCTATTCCTCTTGCTAAGTACAACTAAAAACCTTAGAAATATATGTAAAACAAGAATAAGGAGGCTCTCAAGGTTGGAGAAAAGAAAACTTGGAGCCCAAAGAGTTATATGGTGGTGAATTTCCAGAGTTTTTCTTTTGTCTCACATACCCTAGACTGACTTCCAAAGAAGTCAGAATCCTGGAAACCCTCAAGCAGAGGAGAAAAGAAAAACAAATCAAAGACACCGAGAAGAGCATACTTTCTCCAGCTGCAGAACCAGGAGTAGGCAGCCTAGAAATACAGAATACTTTTAGACAATAGTTGCTCTTCTTCAGCCAAATGCCACAGATTAAAAAAGAAAGAAAGAAAAACAGTTGAAGGCCAGGGTGGAGGAATTAGATTTCTACCTTCAGCAAACTCTAACAAGGCACCCCTACACCCTGCATAGGAGTGTCACAAAAGCCAGGTTGGAAGCTATGACATTCTCACATGGTAATGACAAAACACACCCACCTTGAGATGGTTCAGAGGCTGCATAATGGTGAGTCAGAACTTTCACTATCATTCACTGATAATGTGATAATGAGGCATTATTATCAGTGTTAATGAGGTGATATCCTTCCTAGGTTTCAGTGAAGGCCATTAGAGGAACAGCTCTGCTCCAACTTCCAGACAGTTGAGGACTGATGGGTGAGCATGGAGGCCTGAATGCCTAGCCCCATCTGAAAAAGAGTCTAAGCAGAGCCTCAGGGAATAGTGAAAAGAAAGTGAAGTTGCTCAGTCGTGTCCGACTCTTTGCAACCCCATGGACTATAGTCTACCAGGCTCCTCAGTCCATGGAATTTTCCAGGCAAGAGTACTGGAGTAGGTTGCCATTTCCTTCTCCAGGGGATCTTCCTGACCCAGGGATTGAACCCAGGTCTCCTGCACTAGAGGTAGATGCTTTACCCTCTGAGCCACCAAGGAAGCCCAGGGGAATAGTGAGACTATAACAAAGGATCTATTAGAATCCCAGAAGAAGGAGAGAAATAAGACAAAGGTTTTTTAAAAAGTGCTCAAATTTCCCAAATTTGGCAAAAGACATAAACTCACAGATTTAAGAAGCTGAGTAAATATCAAAAGTAAAAGTACAAAGAAATCCACACCAAGACAAATCCTGGTCAAACTTCTGAAAACTAAATTTAAACCAAAAACTCTCGAAAGTAGCAAGAAGAGAATGATACATTACCCACAGAAGAACACAGTTGGAACGGAAGTGCATTTCTCTTTGAAAACCACAGAGGCCAAAAAGAAGGAAGCTGCTTGATAGTTTCAAGAGCTGAAAGAAAAAGAACTGCTGACATAGAGTTCTATATCCAGCAAAAATACCTTTCAAAAAGAAAGGGGAAATCAAGCGTCTCAGATGAAGATACTGAAGAATGAGTCACTGGTATACAAACCATAAAAGAATGATTAAAGGAAGAACTTCTAAAGCAGAAAAGAAATGGTAAAAGAAGGAATCATAAAATAACAGAAAGAACAGAAGAATATAAAGAGAGAAAGTATGAGTAAATTGACATTCTTTCTCCTGTTGAGTTTTCTCAAGTATATTTCACAGCTGAAGAATAAATTATAACATAGTCTGATGCAGTTCTCAATATACAGGAAACGTTTAGACAACTCTGCTAATCAAATTGGGCTTCCCTGGTAGCTCAGCTGGCAAAGAATCTTCTTGCAATGAAGGAGACCCTGGTTGGATTCTTGAGTAGGGAAAATCCCCTGGAGAAGGGACAGGCTACCCACTTCAATATTCTCGGATTTCCCTGGTGGCTCATATGATAAAGTATCTGCCTGCAGTGCAGGAGACCTGGATTCAATCCTTCAGTTGGGAAGATCCCATGGAGGAGGGCATGGTAACCCACTCTACTATTTTTGCCTAGAAAATACCCATGGATTTAGAGGAACCTGGTAGGCCATAGCCCATGGGGTTGCAAAGAGTCAGACATGACCGAGCAGCTAAGCACAGCACAGCACCGCACCAATTACACAAAATGATAAATGTGATAAGAGTGATAAGTCGCTCAGTCATGTCTGACTCTTTGTGACCCCATGGACTGTAGCCCACCAGGCTCCTCCGTCCACGGGATTTTTCAGGCAAGAGTACTGAAGTGGGTTGCCATTTCCTTCTCCAGGGGATCTTCCTGACCCAAGGATCGGACCCAAGTCTCGCACATTGCAGGCAGATGCTTTACCGTCTGAGCCACCTTCAAATATAAGAACTCATATAGAACTGAGAAAAATCTAAGATTAAATTAGATCAATTTCCTGTTTGTGACATTGTCCAGTAAGTTTTGCAAGATGTTATCACTGGCAGAATTGGGTGAAAGATACATGTCATCTTTGCATTATTTATACAATGGCTTATGAATCTACAATTATCCCCAAATGAAAGTTTTAATAACAATGCATTCCTGAAATGGAAATTAATAGGAACAAGCCCCCAGAAACAAAGGCAGATATCTATATAAATAAAAATAGAAATATTAGAAAACACTGTTTAGCTGTGTATATTAATAGAAACTGATAGGCAATCAATCAACCAGTCAATCAGTAAATAAGTCATCTAGAAAAGATAGCAAGATCTCGTAACATGGTCACAATTTGACTCACTTAGAGTTTGTGGTAGGGTTCTGATGTTTGCAAATCCAGAGTCTTCACTTTAATCAAAGTACACCAAATTTATCCATCTCTGAAGACTGACTTTATTAATTCAACTCATAAGAGACTAATACTTACATAAGCAGAAACACTTGGATGCTCTTTTCTTTGCTGACCCTCACTCCTCAATTTCCCTCCTTTTTTTTTTTTTTTTTTTTTGGATATTCCTCATTCAAGGTCCTCCAATTAGAACACACCACCCAAGTAAGCATGCATTTTTAGTAAGGACATTCAAGCCTTCTCTGAAGAAAGGAATAAATTTCCCAGTAATTTAACTTTGACTCTACCCTTTATAAAACAGCAACCTCTGTATTATCCTTACCAAGAACATTTGTTTCCTTCCTGAGATTGACCTGTATTATAAAGTCTACAATATTGTATACATATCTCGCTCTTTGGCATCTAGTACAAGTTTACTAGGTACTTTATTTTTAATTTCACAGTAAGTGAGAGAGGAGATATAGAAGAATGTATCCTATTATCTGAATCTCTGACATTCCTTGCTCCTTCACTGCTGAGCCTTACCTTGATTTGATCTCTTTCCCTATCTAAGTATTTCTTTTGCATACTATTCATAATTGCAATTAATTAGTTAGAGATGCAACAATTGTTTCAATCATGTCATGCTTTATTTCATGCTGGACTCTAAGATCCTTGAGGACAGGGACCATATCTGTCTTGCATGTCCATCTGTTCCCAATGCCTGTCAAAGGCAAATATTTGTCAAGTCAGTGAATAGATAGAGAGGAAGAAGAGAAATGACTTAAAGTCCCTGTGTCTAGTGTTTCTATATGTCAAATGGAGATGTTGTGAAGATTAAACGTGATACCATTATGCATACAGAAGTTTTCAGGGCTCTTCCATCTTTCTTCCCTATTCATTCATCCATCATTCAGCTATATATTCAATCTGTATCATAGAATACAAAGGGATGATTAAAAGGTTAAAAGTAACTAGACTAGACCTTGCTTATAAAAGTCTTAGCATAATTTGTATAAGACTGTAATAATATCCTTACCATAGTAAACTTCTAAAATATAAAAAGAATAAAGAGGAACCAAAGAATTTCCCATGGTGCAGAAACAATTGCTATTAAAATTCTAATAGATTTGTTTCAATCCTTTTTTTATGAATAAAGTTGATTAAAATATCAAATGGCAAAAACATTAAGAAGCAAGCTCTGAAATCAGCCCTCAAGTAGACAGCTAAAGTGAACTCTCAGGGTTAATGATTAAATTGATCTTAATGAAAATATTTAGTAAGTATAATATATTTTAAATAATATTTTCCAATTACAAAATTGACCTCTATTTTTATAAGGTAAATGTAAACTATGAAAAAATTTAAAAATATAAAATCTGCCATAATTTCACTGCAAATTTTCTCTGCATTTCTGTTTTAACATCTTTTCAGATATGTATTATAAATAGTACATTTCCTAAGTATGTAGAATATTTAATACTTGTTATAATCTATGATAAATATGAAGAGAGCATGGCAACCCACTTCAGTATTCTTGCCTGGAGAATCCCACGGACAGAGGAGCCTGTGGGCTACAGTCCACACGGTTGCAAAGAGTCGAACAGGACTGAAGTGACTCAGCACGCGCACACAAACACAAAATATAAATATAAAGCATAATTACAGATGCTTACCCAGATATTAAAAATCACTGTAATCATTTCATATGAAGAATAATCTACTGTTTTAACATTCTATAAGATAACTTTTTATATTGCTGAATATTTGTTATGTACAATTTTTCAATATTACTATATTATAAGGGTAAATTTGAGTCTTTTTTATTTATGAATTCTTCCTTGAAACAGACTCATATTTTAAATGCAAACTATTTTTTTCACTTTATTTAATAAAAATATATGGTTTTTATGAGTTTAAATATTATAGATGTGGCTAAAAGTACAAAGTGAAAGTGAAAGTCACTCAGTTGTGTCCAACTCTTTGCCACTCCATGGACTTAAGCACACCAGGCTCCTCTGTCCATGGAATTTTCCAGCCAAGCATACTGGAGTGGGTTGCCATTCCTTTCTCCAGAGAATCTTCCCAACTCAGGGATCAAACTTGGGTCTCCTGCATTGCAGGCAGATTCTTTATCATCTGAGCCACCAGGGAAGCCCATGAAAGTATGAAGCTTTCTATAAATATTCTAATCTGGTATGCACCCTTCTAGATTTTATATGCTTTCCCTATTGTTTCACGCCTGATTCTTTTTTTTTTTTAAGTCACAGAAGGTTTATTTTATTCTACAAGATGTTGCTTTAACTTAAATTCATTTTTTAAAAACTTTATTTATTTATATATTTATTTTTTGTTTACATTATTGTGTTGGTTTTGCCATACATTGACATGAATGTCATGCACGATTCTTACAACACTGAAATGCACAGAGGAAGGCAACAACAGAGCTTATTGGGAAAGTCTTGGGGGAGGATATTTATCCATCTCTCTATCTGTCTATACTCACATTTTATGCTAATGATGCAAGTATGTACTTTCTATCTATGAAAACTGGTGCTCTGGTTTTATCTTTATAAACTTTCTCAGAGACTTTCTTAGCAGAAATACTAAATTGAGTTTGTTTTTTCTCATGAAAGATCATATTTGGAGTTCATCAGGCAGGAAAGAAATTAAGCTATTAAGAGTATTTTCTTTCTTGTTCAAAATATCAATATGAATAATCATTATTCTAAAATATTCTTCCTTCTCTCCAAAAAATTTCAGTGTAAATTTTTATTAAACAAAGGATGATCTTGGGCAAAACATCTCTTCTGTCCCTATCTATGTTGACGATGTTTTGTGTTTACATTTGTTTCAATCATTTCCTCTTATTCATACGTGATTAAAAGATTTGTCTATTATTATTATTATTTCCAAGATATTATATTTGGAGGACTCTCTTTTCACTACAATCTGTGGGATTTTTAACCATGAATTTACTGGATTTTCTGTTTATCTAGTGTATGATCAGTTTTTTTTGTTGTTGTTTGTCATGAATATTTGAAAATAAAGTATATTTCTTGGGTATGGAGTCAATGTGTATTGAAACTCTTTTATATTTGCACCTTTTATATTTGTCAACTGCAGCCATTAAATTAAAAAATATGTAAATTAAATCTTCTAGTCTGATTGTGGTTTGGTTGACTCTAAGAAAACACATATCTAAATAAGTAATATCAGTAGATATATGCTTTGAGGATTATGCCCTGTGTTTATTGAGAACAAGCATCTTCATGTGACTTAAATCTTTAACTTCCACTTCTCTGAATCATTACTGTGATTTTAGTATTATATTTGGCAAAGGAACTGAGTTCAAAATCTATCTTCTTGGTTATTGTTAGAACTTCAGACAATTTGCTTAAGCCCTTTGTAATTTCCTCATTGGTGGAACCAAAGTAATAATAGTCTTTAACAGACTGTCATAAAGAGAAAATTAAAGTCAATAATGTAAAAGTTTTTTAAAGTCGTTTTGTTTTCAAATATGAAATATTACTTTTATTATTACTTTGTAAGTTTCAGATCTTGACTAATATGTCTCTTAGACTGTCATTGCAAGGATGAAATAAGCAAAACACAAATTTTGAAAAATTTTTAAAAAATTTATTCTAATGTATGAAGTATTTGCCATGAACCTGGACCAAAACTATGAAGGCTATTTTCTTATAACTTTTCACAAAAGCTCACTAATAAACGGATGCTAACTCTTTAGCTTTCTTAAAAAATTATTTTGTTAAACTATTTTATTCACCAGAGCATTACCAAAGAAGAGAAGAAATGCCATTCTTGAGTTTAGGAATATATTCTGATATTTTTCACAGCTTGAACACTGAATGTGAATCCTCTTCAAAGTTCATTTTATCCCCTAAATTAACTTTAGTGTGTTTGTTTTAGAACTTTATGCTCTTATATGTGAGTCAAGGGGCATATGGTCTCTTTATTGGAAAATAAAGAACAGATGTGTGGCTTCGATAAGTACACATAAGCATATGAAGGTCAATGGCAGGTGACTCAGCGATTTCACCATGCTGTGGAAGGGATGTGAATAATCTCCTAGAGGAAATGTAATCCTTGATACCGTGACATTAAAAAACCATTATTTATTTTATTAGATAAGCATTAAAAGATCTAATAAAAAGACAGGTTTCTTCAAGTTGTTGATAATTCTCTGGAAGCCTGGGTGATGAATTTAAGAAAATGTTCTGAAAGACAATCCAAGTACCGAACACACATGTCAACAAAGATTCACATTCACTAAGAATAGCATCTTCTGTAATATACCTTCCTTTTAATTTCTTTGAATATTCATTTCACTTGGCATGAGAAACCTGTGGGTAACTTGGCTCAGCAGGGTGTTTTACTTTAAATATTAAAACCCTTTATTGGAATCCCTTGAAATAAAAGGAAAGAATGTAACTCTGAATAGAAAAAAAAGAAACTTTAAGTTTTTGAAAACTGTTGACATCTCTTTTTGTAATTTTGCCTTTCTTTGTTAGAATTTTCCATTTTGGCCAGTTCAGAAGTTTGCTGAAAAACAGAGCGTCTTAAATCTGAAAAGCTGCACTGATTTTGCCTTCAGAGTGGGTTACACTTATGTTCTCTCAATGGAGGCCAAATCTTTTTCTGGCTCCACATTTTTTCCCACAACTTTCAGACTCTAAATCCTTGAACTTAGGTTCCAGATACATCTTTCCAATTAGTTTCCCATGTATCAGTTTCCAACTACACCAAATAATAACGATAACACCAAAGTAGCAAGCATGTCCTCAGAGTCAACTATTCACTTGCCTCTCATTAATGCATGCATTTATTAACTAATTTAATAATTCATCACTTATCATGTATGTGTTAAGAACCCTGCCATGGGCCTGGAGAAATGGAGATAGTATTGCTTAAAAGATCTGTTTGGGGGCGCCCTGGAGAATCTGATTATGGTGCAAAAGAGAGACATACATAAATTATTACAAAATAATTCAAGAAGGAATGAAATGAATGTTTCCCCAGGGATTAAGAGAGCACTATAGAGGAAATGCAGATTTATATCTACTTTGGTAGTCATTATATTCCAGCACCTGGAACACTAAAAGCTGTAGCATTTGGTGAATATACGACCAACCCATGGACGGATTCATAGATGGATAGAAGGATCAAGAATACCCTTTTAGAAGATAAATCAGTTCATTTGTGGACTGAAAACTATAAAGGTATACAGGAAAGAGACACTTCCAGGTGGATGGCATGGTACAGAGAAATCAAAGAGATTTGGTATGTTCAGGGTACAGACAAGTAGCTCGGTGTGATGGAAAAGAATGTTAAGCAGAATGACAGAGAATGAGATTGGGATGCTAAAAGAAACTAGAACATGAAAGGCTTTTCAAACATCATCATGAAATGTGGTTTTGGTGAGTAATACAAAATACTAAAGTCTTAAGCAAAAAATGACATGATCTGATTTGCCAGGTATGGACAGAGCTACAGAGAAGCAAAGTTTTTGAGAATCATAGCCACAGAATGGTTGACATTACTACTCTGGAATTCAGGTTGATAAAATACACACTTTCCCCTTTCTTAATTGCTTAGAAATTCCAATAACCTTGAGAGGAAGGATAGCATAGTGGCTTAGATCAGTTATCCTGGAAACAGACTGCATAGACTTAAATCCCGGTTACGCCCCTTACCAGTTGTGTGACTTTAAACAGGTTGCTGAGCCTCTCTGGGCATGAGTTTCTTTGAATAAAAATGAGGATGGCAATAGCAGTGCTTGTGTTGGAAAGTTAATTATTATGAAGATTAAAAAAATTGGTCTCTAAAGTGCTTGGAAAAGTGGAAGTAGAAGTTGTTAAATTTGCTACATTTAAACCTTGTATCAGTTAAGTTTAGTCACTTAGTACTGTTCAACTCTTTTGGACCCCATGGACTGCAGGATGCATGGCTTCCCCATCCATCACCAACTTCTGAAGCTTACTCAAACTCATGTCCATCAAGTCAGTGAAGTCATCCAAACATCTCATCCCCTGTTGTCCCCTTCTCCTCCTGCCTTCAATCTTTTCCAACATCAGGGTCTTATCCAGTGAGTCAGCTCTTCCCATCAGGTGGTCAGAGTATTGGAGCTTCAGCTTCAACATCAGTCCCTCCAATGAATATTCAGGACTGATTTCCTTTAGGTTTGACTGGTTGGATCTCCTTGCAGTCCAAGGGACTCTCAAGAGTCTTCTCCAACACTACAGTTCAAATTCATCAATTCTTTGGTGCTCAGCTTTCTTTATGGTCCAACACTCACATCCATACACGACTATTGGAAAAAATCATAGCTTTGACTAGATGGACCTTTGTTGGTAAAGTAATGTCTCTGCTTCTTAATATGCTGTCTAGGTTGGTCATAGCCTTTCTTCCAAGTGTCTTTTAATTTCATGGCTGCAGTCACCATCTACAGTGATTTTGGAGCCCCAAAAATAAAGTCTGTCACTCTTTCCATTGTTTCCACATCTATTTGCCATGAAGTGATGGGCCAGACCAGGATCTTAGCTTTTTTGAGTGTTGAGTTTTAAGCCAGCTTTTTCACTCTCCTCCTTCACATTTAGCAAGAAGCTCTTTAGTTCCTCTTTGCTTTCTACCAGAAGGGTGGTGTCATCTGCATATCTGAGGTTATTGATATCTCTCCTGGCAATCTTGATTCCAGCTTGTGCTTCATCCAGTCCAGCATTTCTTGTGATGTACTCTGTATATAAGTTACATAAGTAGGGTGACAATATACAGCCTTGATGTACTCCTTTCCCAATCTGGAAGCACTCCTTTGCTCCATGTCCAGTTCTAACAGTTGTTTCTTGACCTGCATACAAATTTCTCAGGAAGCAGGTCAGGTGGTCTCGTATTTCCATCTCTTTAAGAATTTTCCACAGTTTGTTATGATCCATGCAGTCAAAAGCTTTGGCATAGTCAATAAAGCAGAAGTAAATGTTTTTCTGGAACTCTCTTGCTTTTTCTAAGATCCGATGGATGTTGGCAATTTAATCTCTGGTTCCTCTGTCTTTTCTAAATTCAGCTTGAACATCTGGAATTTTCTTGGTTCACGTACTATTGAAGCCTGGCTTGGAGAATTTTGAGCATTACGTCGCTAGTGTGTGAGATGAATGCAATTGTGAAGTCATTTGAGCACTCTTTGCCATTGCCTTTCTTTGTGATTGGAATGAAAATTGGCCTTTTCTAGTCCTGTGGCCATTGCTGAGTTTTCCAAATTTGCTGGCATATAAAGTTCAGCACTTTCACAGCATCATCTTTTAGGATTTGAAATAGCTCAACTGGAATTCCATCACCTCCACTAGCTTTATTCATACTGATGCTTCCCAAGGCCCACTCAAGTTCACATTCCAGAAGGTCTGGCTCTAGGTGAGTAATCACACTATCATGATTTTCTGGGTCATTCAGATCTTTTTTGTATTGTTCTTCAGTGTATTCTAGCCACCTCTTCTTAATATCTTCTGCTTCTGTTAGGTTCATACCATTTCTATCCTTTATTATTCATACCATTTCTGTCCTTTATTGTGCCCATCTTTGCATGAAATGTTCCCTTGTTATCTCTAATTTTCTTGAAGAGACCTCTAGTCTTTCCCATTCTATTGTTTTACTCTATTTCTTTGCACTAATCACTGAGGAAGGCTTTCTTTTCTCTCTTTGCTATTCTTTGGAACTCTGCATTCAGGTGGGTATATCTTTACTTTTCTCCTTGGTCTTTTACTTCTCTTCTTTTCTCAGCTATTAGTAAGGCCTCTTCAGACAGCCATTTTGTCTTTTTGTATTTCTTTTTCTTGGGGATGGTTTTGATCACTTCCTCCTCTACAATGTCATGAACCTCTGTCCATAGATCCTCAGGCACTCTGTCTATAAAATCTAATCCCTTGAATCTATCTGTCACTTCCACTGTATAATCGTAAGGGATTTGATTTAGGTCACACCTAAATGGTCTAATAGTTTTCCCTACTTTCTTTAATTTGAGTGAATTTGGCAATAAGGAGTTCATGATCTGAGCTACAGTCAGCTCCCTGTCTTGTTTTTTGCTGACTGTATAGAGCTTCTCCATCTTTGGATGCAAAGTACATAATCAATCTGATTTTGGTATTGACCATCTGGTGATGTCCAGGTGTAGAGTCATCTCATGTTATTGGAAGGGGGTGTTTGCTATGAGCAGTGTGTTCTCTTGGCAAAACTCTGTTAGCCTTTGCCCTGCTTCATTCTGTACTCCAAGGCCAACCTTCCTGTTACTCCAGGTAGCTATTGCCTTCCTACTTTTCCATTCCAGTCCTCTATGATGAGAAGGACATCTTTTTTGGTGTTCTAGAAGGTCTTGTAGGTCTTCATAGAACTGTTCAACTTCAGTTTCTTTGGCATTAGTGGTTGAGGCTTAGGCTTGAAGTACTGTGATACTGAATGGTTTGCCTTGGAAATGAAGAGATCATTCTGTCTTTTTTGAGATTGCATCCAAGTACTGCTCTTTTGTTGACTATGAGGGCAACTCCATTTCTCCTAAGGGATTCTTGCTCATAGTAGTAGATATAATGGTCATCTGAATTAAATTCACCCATTCCAGTCCATTTTAGTTCACTAAAATGTTGATGCCATCTTGTCATCTCCTGTTGGACCACTTCCAATTTACCTTGATTCATGGACCTAAGATTCTAGGTTCCTGTGCAATATTGTTCTCTACAAAATCGGACTTTACTTCTATCTCCAGTTACATCCACAGCTGGGCACTGTCTTCGCTTTGGCTCCATCTCTTCATTCTATCTGGAGTTTTTTCTCCACTCCTCTCCAGTAGGGAGAGTGAGTTAATCTTTCAGTGTCATATCTTTTTGCATTTTCATACTGTTCATGGGGTTCTCAAGGCAAGAATACTAAAGTGGTTTGCCATTCCCTTCTCCAGTGGACCATGTTTTGTCAGAATTCTCCACCAAGACCTCTCCATTTTTGGTGGCTCTACACGAAATGGCTCACAGTTTCACTGAGTTAAACAAGGCTGTGATCCATGTGATCAGTTTGGTTAGTTTTCTGTAATTGTAGTTTTCATTCTGTCTGCCCTCTGAATACCAAGGATAAGAGGCTCGTGGAAGATTCCTGATGGGAGAGATTGACCTTGTATGTTGATTCACAACTATTTTGTCTATATGGGCCTTCTAAGTCATTTCCCTACTCTTTGCAACCTTATGGACTGCAGCCCACCAAGTTCCTATGTCCATGGGATTCTCCAGGCAAGAATATTGGAGTAGGATGCCATGCCCTCCTCCAAGGGATCCTCCACACCCAGAGATAGAACGCATGTCTCCTGCAGCTCCTGTATTACAGGCGGATTTTTTTTTTTTTTATTACCACTGAACCACCAGGAAAATCCATATTCTGCCAGGCTCCTCTGTCCATGGGAGTTTCCCAGGCAAGAATACTGGAGTGCATTGCCATTTTTCCAAGTATCTTCCCAAACCAGAGATCAAATCCACATCTTCTGTATTGACAGGCAAATCTTTTTTTTTTTAATCACTGAGCCCCCAGGGAAGTATTTTGTCTGAAGTATGCACATATATTTTCATTTTCATTTCTGTAAAATTACACATATATGCTTTTTCATTTCTTTAAATTTATACATATATGCTTTTTATTTTCAGTGAACTGAAAGTTTTATCTAATTTTTACCCAAAGCTGATTCTAAAATGGGTTGTGGGATAAACTAACCAATAAGACTTATTAATACAAATATTTAGACGCTCAAGATCATATTAAATATATCCTTCTATACTGAGCATGTAAAAGATCCAGAGATACTTTGTGAGAATGATCTTACGGAAAGTGTATTTGGTACTCAGTGAGCACTCACCACCTGGCTGGCTTCTCACTCTCTCATTCTCTCTCCTTTCACAGTCCCTTGGCACCTTGAGCTTTGCTCTGCAGAGGCATGTTCCCCAGCATACATCCACAGGATCCTTTCTTACATGTAGTCCCCGTCGTGACCCCCAGGAGTAATCATACTTCCTTTGCTCTGATACTTTTTTGAGCTTTATGTAAGACCCCTTTTCTCACTTTTGGTGCTGGAGGTCCTGGCCATCCTCTCTTCTGCAATTCTCAGTGTTAGTCATTCATTCATTTCCTACTCTTTGCAACTCTAAGGACTGCAGCGTGCTAGCTCTTTTGTCCATGGAATTCTCCAGGCAAGAATACTGGAGTGGATTGACATTCACTTCTCTAAGGGATCTTTCCAACCCTGGGACCAAACCCAGGTCTCCTAGCATTGCAGGCAGACTCTTTACCATCTGAGCCACCAGGGAATTATAATTCTCAGAAAGAATTCAAACTCCAGGGTTAAATCCCTCAACTGCTGGGAACACAGTGGAGGCTCTAAGATTGATCCTGAGGAAGCTGAGGTGAAGAAAGTCACTCACGCTGTTTCTCCTCCTAGTTTTTGTCTGCATCTATGAAGTTCCAGTGAAAGATCCCCAGCAATAGGGAAGGCTCCCATCTCTAAGTCAGACATTTGGTTTGAACCTAGACCTGACACAGACTTAGCATGGAAATGGCTTATGAGAGCAAGCACCTCTCATCCCCCTACATCCCCTTGCTCCCCACTTTTCAAGCACAGGGCTGTTGGACCAGAAGTTAGGTTACTGAGTTGGGGAAGAAAATTAAAGCAGCTGGTAATCCATGTCCCTGAACCCACTCCAACAGAAGTTGGAAGCATTAACTTCCATAGATGAGACAGGATATTTTAAGTACAGAAATGACACAACTGCATGATTTAATGTGATTTAAATCTTTGGTATGTGTTCTACAAAGTCCTATGACTGCCTTTTCATGCCTGTGTGTGTGTGTGTGTGTGTGTGTGTTCTCAGTAGCTCAGTCGTGTCCAACTCTTGCGACCCCATGGACTGTAGCCAGCTAGGCTCTTCTGTTCAGAGATTTCCCAGGCACGAATACTGGAGTGTGTTGCCATTTCTTACTCCAGGGTGTCTTCCTGACCTAGGGATCAAGCCTAGGCAGGGGGAGATCTAGGTCACTGAGCATCAAGAAACCAGTGAGAAAAGGAAATAAATGTGGTCTGTGAAATGCATGCTACAAATTGTACTTGTTCTAAGTACCAGTTATAATTTTTTAATTCTGCCTTCTGTTTTATCCATTTGCACATTTTACTCCAGATGAACCAACTCACTCTATCCACCACTCAGTAATTTTATTTCCACAACTTTTTTCATGCCTTCTTCCAATTGACATGAAAGCACTCATCACATTCAGGACCTCTAACAAACACCCCATTATTCTTATGATGCCAACAAACCCTTTGATCTCAAGAGGTTCTCAAGCTGCTCTCTTGGATGAATTTCAGAGTCTTTGAATCCCTGAAGTTGTACCCCAATATTTGGGTGAATGTGTGCACATACATTTTTCTTCTGTTGTCAGAATTTATAGCTTATATCAGATTCTTAAAAGAGGACTAGGTGGAAAAGGTAAAGAACCATCTGTCCTTATTCCTTTTCTCCCATGGATGAAATAAATTCAAAATATGCATGTCCAGGTACACAATTTTGAATGAGGTGAAGTTTCCTTCTCTGAATTTACTATCCTTAAGAGCTCTTTGATCTTTCCTTCCACCTTTTGACTCTAGGAATAGGCAATATTAGTATCAGGCATATTTTCTTTAAGTTACTGATGGACCTTTCCCTAGAAAATCTCACTGAAGCACTTTGTTCTCATAAATCCATTTCAAGATGTAGTAAACTTGGGTAAAAACTTTATTGGTTATTAGTGGAGATTTCTTAACCCCTTAAGGTGCATTGTATAGACTATGCCTAAGGCAATATGTATATATTATTTCAGGTGTTAGTATAAATACACACATACAGTTCCTTTTTTAACGTGTGCATGTTGATTTCTTTGAGTCATACATGGCGTTTATTACAGAAAGGGTTAGTCACTCAGTTGTGTCCAACTCACTGTAACTCCATGGACCATAGCCAGCTAGGCTCCTCTGTCCATGGAGTTTTCCAGGCAAGAATACTGGAGTGGGTTGCCATTCCCTTCTCCAGGGGATCTTCCCAACCCAGGGATCAAACTTGGGTCTCCCACATTGCAGGAAGTTTCTTTACAGAGGAACTGAGTCACTGTTTGACTCTGAGTATGTTGGTTGGTTTCTAGAAATAGACCTGCCATATGACCCAGCAATCCCACTGCTGGGCATACACACCAAGGAAACCAGAATTGAAAGAGACACGTGTACCCCAGTGTTCATCGCCACATTGTTTACAATAGCCAGGACATGGAAGCAACCTAGATACCCATCAACTGACGAATGGATAAGAAAGCTGTGGTACATATACACAATGGAATATTACTCAGCATTAAAAAAAAATTCATTTGAAGCAGTTCTACTCAGGTGGACGAAACTGGAGCCTATTATCCAGAGTGAAGTAAGCCAGAAGGAAAAACAACAATACAGTATACTAACACATATATATGGAATTTAGAAAGATGGTAACGAGAACCCTGCATGCGAGACAGCAAAAGAAACTCAGATGTATAGAACAGACTCGTGGACTCTGTGGAGGAGGGCAAGGGTGGGATGATATGGGAGAATGACATTGAAACATGTTAATTACCATATGTGAAATCAATCGCCAGCCCAGGGTTGATGCTCGGGGCTGGTGCACCCGGATGTCCCTCCTAGGGGAGGGAGTCGGGAGCGGGGAGGGAGGGGGGTTCTGGAGGGGGAGCATATGAAAACCCATGGTGGATTCATGTCAATGTATGGCAAAACCAACACAATAAAGAAAATTTAAAAAAAAAAAGAAATTGAACCTAACGAATGCCAGTGGTTGTCAGATTCTCACCGATAATATGTCTGTCCATTTCTCTCTCTCTCTCTCTCTAGGCACTTCTTGAGTTGCTATTCTAAAATTTTCATTCATTTGTTTCTTCTTTTAGCCCTTCTCTATGATTTTAATCATTTTTTTCAGAATTGAAGCAGTTATCCTTGGTGGTATTTGATTGTGAGTCAAAGTTATCACAATTTCCAAGGTACTTCAAGATTCAATTTCTATTTCCCCCCCAACAGAAAATTAAAGGAGGTAATTTCCCCCTCATTCAGCATCTAAATCTATTCACTTCAACTCATAACTTTAAATAAATACCAATAAATATCTATTAATAAGGGGAGAGTGTCTGGAGGAAAGAGAGTTGAAAATGAAAGTGATTATTTATAGATTTCCAGATGTTTTTACTTTCTATATCCTACACTTGAGTGTAAAATTTATCCTGCTGAGAGAATCCACTTTCCAGAAACATACTTCCTCCTCTCCTGAAGAAAACTGTCTATTCTATACATCTGCGTTCCTTTTGCTGTCTCGCATGTTGGGTTCTCGTTGTATAGAATAGACTCGTGGACTTTGGGGATGAGGGTAAGGGTGGGATGATATGGGAGAAGGACATTGAAACAAATTAATTATCATGTGTCTAATCAATCGCCAGCCCAGGATTGATGCTCGGGGCTGGTGCAGCGAGATTCTCTGGGGGGAGGGAGGAGGGAGGGGAGTTCTGGAGGGGAAGCATATGTAAACCCATGGTGATATCATGACATTGTATGGCAAAAACAATAAAAAAAAAAAAAGGAAAAAGAAAACTGTCTCTTCTGCTCTAGTGAAGATTCCTTTCAAATCTACAAATAAATCTTTCACACTGACAAGGTTTGGAGAAAATGAACAAATAAAAGAAACTTAAGGTGAAAGTAGAGCAAAAAGTTCTCTTTGAAGTATAATCAAATTTTGAGCCTCCATTTTAACTAGCAGAAACTGTCCTTTGATCTGTTAAATCAATATTTTAAAGAAGATAACTTGGGTAAGTTCAGTAATTGGTGTCTTATCATTAGTCAGGTGATAGAATTGACAGGATTGGTTTGGGGGACACAAGACTGAGCAAATAAAAGTGGTAAAAATAAGGTTTTCAGGCTGACTTAATTTGTGTAGCACTTTTTAAGAAGTACATCTACTGAGGGGTGTGACTGTGTGGGACCCCCACTGAGCTGGTTTGGCTCTGTGTTTATTCCTGAATCCCCTGCCTTCTTGGTAGGCATATACCTTTCACCTGGCTTTCAGGAACAGTGTGCGCCAGTGCTTGGTCACTCTGACTCTTTGTGACCCATGGACCATAGTCAGTCAGGATCCTTTATCAATGTTTTTCAAGCAAGAATACTGCTGACCCAGGGACTGAACTCAGGTCTTCTGCGTTGCAGGCAGATTCTTTACCATCTGAGCAACCAGGGACCCTGACCAAAGCACAAACCCTGGCTCCTCCCTGCCTAGTCTCTAGGATAACATGCTTTTTAATACTTTCTGGATGCTTGAAATTTGGACTGTATTTCTTACTGTCCAAATAGTACTTTTGTACTGGGTTGGCCAAAATGTTCATCCAGGTTTTTTCCATAACAGCTTATGGAAACACCCAAATGAACTTTTTGGCCAACCCAATATATGGGCTTCCCAGGTGGCTCAAGTAGGAAAGAACCTGCCTGCCAATGCAGGAGACATAAGAGATACAGCTTCGATCTCTGGGTCAAGAAGATTCCCTGGAGGAGGAAGTGGCAACCCACTCCAGTATTCTTGCTTGGAGAATCCCATGGACAGAGGAGCCTGGTGGGCTACAGTCCATGGGGTCGCAAAGAGTTGGACATGACTGAGCAACTAATACTTTCACACAGTTTCTCATAATGTTATAGAGATGACTTCTCTTTAATATCCGTTCTGTTCTATTCTATTCTCTATTCTACTCCATCCTATTCCTTTCCATTTAGCAAGCCTATTCCATATTCTATTGAGTTTCCAGTCCTAGAATTTAGATTCGGTGTTAAGACCAATACCATATTGTTTTAACTACTGTGCTTTTTTTAAACTATGCTGTAATACTAGGAAAGTCATATTTATCCATGCATTCATGTAACTAATAATTACTGTGCACTTTCCTTCTGTTTAGATTTTCTTTGCACTGATGAGCAAAGAAAAAAAGTAATTTTAAGGTTCATGATTGTTTTTGTTGATTTTTCCATTGAACATTTTAAAACAATTTATAATTATACACAGTAGAAATTATATGGAAAGTATCGATTACTTTGAAGGCACAGTGCTAGTGCTGTTGTTCAGTCATGTCCAAATCTTTGCAGGCCTGTGGTCTGCAGCCCACCAGGCTCCTCTGCCCATGTAATTTTCCAGGCAATAATACTGAGCTGGGTTGCCAGTTTCCTCCTCCAAGGGATCATCCTGACGCAAGGACTGGACTCAAGTCTCTCTGTCTCCTGCTTAGGCAGCTGAAGTCTTCACTACTAGCATTACCTGGGGATAGTGACATCTTTACACTACTATTCAGGAATGTTCTCTCTGTTTTCATCTTTACTTGCAAATATGTTTTCATGGAGAAACTTTGTATCCAATCTCTCTGTACCTGCATCCCAACACACAAGGTCATTGACTTTTCTTTTAGCCATTGGGAGAACATATCTACCAGGAGGTATCATGGTAGAGGCGCATTGTGTCTTGAGCATCCACACATCCACTGTGTGTCTTTAATTCTTTTTACTCTTCTCCACACTGCTAGTTATGTAATTTTTCTTTATCATAATGTTTTCTATTTCTGTTCAGTCTTGTTTCTGCTTTGCTCACACTTGTCAGTGATTCCTATATTTTCAAGGAGGTAGTGACATTTTTTACAATACATGTTTTTTAAAGTTTAGACAACCTAACATATTACTCCTTTCCTTTGAAATTATTTTCATCATTTCTCTTTTTAGTGATTACTTCCCCAGTCAAGATTGAGTAAATATCTATTAATATTTTCCTCAGTTATGAAAATAAATGTTAAAAGTTTATTATTAAAATATATACCAGGGTCAAGTTCCTAAATATTTCAACTACATGCTATTAAAAAGAAACACCTAAAACAGAATGTTTCAGAAGTTTAAAAATAAAAGGAATAACAAAGATGTATTTTTTAAAGTTAGTGGTAATAATAACAAAGTAGAATTTGATGCAAAATGAAATGCCTTAAATATGAAAAAATAATGATAATCAATAAAAGCTTATAGGGCACAATAATAGTAAAATTAATGTAAACATGGATGCAACAAATACATTTCATTAAGATATGTGGGGACACTATAACAATTATAAAAGAAATAGGTAAAAACACAGTAAGGACAAATGATTTCAACAGCATTTTCAATGTATGAGAAATCATGGGAAAATTATAAATTATTTGTCTAAATATCTTTTTTTAAACCATGAAAGAATCATAAGAAAAATCTAAAAAGTACAATTTTTTTCAGACTACGTTCTAACTACAATACAAAAATATCTAGAAAGGGATAGCAAATATTTAAATTTAAAAGAAATCAACTGAAGATTCAAAAACCTTCCTAAAAACTAGTGGGTCAAAGAAGAAATTCAACTGATAATTATATAGTATTTTGGAAATGAGAATACTTTACTTACTGGAAACATTAAAGGTACAGGCAAACTCACAGAGTTAAATTCTTACAATTAAAAACTTCATATTCTAAAGGAAGAAAAAGGGAGTAAATGCAAAAGACTTCATAATGAATTAGGCAATCTTCAAAATGCCTGCCATGCCCATAGCCTCTTGGGAGGTGAACCACCTGCTCACAAGCCCTTCTGTCACACAATGATACCCTGTACCCTTCCTCCAGATATTTAGCCAATGGGACCAGGGGTCAACTTGTGATCCAGAATTGCTTATCCTTAGTCTGGACAGTGACCAGTAGAAATCTACTGTGAAAAGATGAGCAGGACAATGAAATGAAACTTTTTCAGATACTTGAGCTGCTCAAGACACAATACGCCTCTACCATGATACCTCCTGGTAGATATGTTCTCCCAATGGCTAAGAGAAAAGTCAAAGACCTTGTGTGTTGGGATGCAGGTACAGAGAGATAGGATACAAAGTTTCTCCTACTGCTGACTGGCTCAGAAAAGCTGATTTGAGCAATTATAGAGTAGCTGTTTGCTTTTCACCTCTGTGTTTCTCCTAATCAGCATTTCCAACAACTAGCAGCAGACTATGAGGGGCCTTTCTTAACTGTGACTATTCATGTTTTTCTTATTAAGAAAGCAAAATTATGTTAAATTATTTAAGAATCTCAATCCATGCTTCTTAAGGATATGATATCAATGCATGTTCTTCTGGAGCATGAAAGGAAAAAGGCCTCACATATGATCTTCCTTTAATTTAAGGTGCTATTTTTAATCTCTGCCTTTAACCACCTTCAATAGTATTTAATAGAAGTTTGGAAGAAAGCATACCAAACTAGTTTACTGAAATATAAAAAAGGTATATAATTATTTTTTCATTCTCTTTGTTTCATTTATTCATTTGCTTATTTTCAAAAATGTATATAATGCCAAAGGAATGAAGTTAATATTTTTGACAAGAGGAATAAATGTACAAAAAAGTTAATAAAGCCAGAAGTGAAGTAGACAGTAGAAAATATGTACTGCACAGTCCCATGCAGTTGCTAAAGATAAGCTGAAAATTTATTTCTTTGTTCACCAGCCAGCCAGAGAGGAATAAAATCAGTTATAAAATTTGTTTTCAAAATGCAAAAATCAGTTATAAAATTTGTAATATTTTCAAAATACAAAGAAGTTGCTCACCATCTTATTGAGGAAAACCTGGGCTTTTTTTCCTTCTATGGATGTTTTTCCTTATTTTAACAGGTAAACAAACAGCTTCCTGATAAACTTTCCCTAGCTACAGGTACAAGAACTGTGCAGTGTTAGCAAACAACATGTTTAAAGAGCCTGAGTTAAAATAATGTGAATGTTATTCTTATAACTTACTTCAGTTTGTGCAAATGGCATAACATGAAAGAGTAGTTCAAAAGAAATTATTCTAAAAGGGACAGAAAACAGAATGCATTTTAACCTCTCATTAAAATCACGTATGTTAAAAGGTTTCAATCTTTTTAAGTTGAGAATAAGTATTGTATTAATTGGCTTCAGTGGTACTGATGGCTTCAACATTGATCTTTGCATGCATGCTCAGTTGTGTCTGACTTTTTGCAACCCCATGGACTATAACCCATAAGGCCCTTCTTTCCATGGAATTTTCCAGGCAAGAATACTGGAGTGGGTTGCCATTTGCTTCTCTAGGGAATCTTCCCAATCCAGGGATCGAACCTGCATCTCTTGTGTCTCCTGCATTGGCAGGCATATTCTTTTACCACTCAGCCACCTAGGAAGCCCAAATTAATTGGCTTATGAACAAAATTGCAGGTGTGGGTCTTCCTCTCTTCCTGCCAAGTATATCTCAGCCTTTCTCTGCATGCTGGTTTCATTATCTGAGAGCACTGTATGCCACACTCTTGGGACATAGCCATGGCCATCAGCAACTCTAGACTTACTTGGTAGTCATGCACACACTTGATATTAAAAGCAAAACTCCAAGGGAGAGGACTTTGGCTTGGGTCACATAACCAGCTGTTAACATTTGCTAAACCAGAGACTCAGTCATTAAAAAAACAAACAAACAAACAAACAAAGCGGGATCCTCTATGACCCACCTCCCAGAATATTAGAAATAAAAGCACGAATAAACAAATGGGACCTAATTAAAATTAAAAGCTTCTGCACAACAAAGGAAACTATAAGCAAGGTGAAAAGACAGCCTTCAGAATGGGAGAAAATAATAGCCAATGAAGCAACGGACAAACAATTAATCTCAAAAATATACAAGCAACTCCTGCAGCTCCATTCGAGAAAAATAAACGACACAATCAAAAGTGGGCCAAAGAACTTAACAGACATTTCTCCAAAGAAGATATAAAAATGGCTAACAAACACATGAAAAGATGCTCAACATCACTCATTATCAGAGAAATGCAAATCAAAACCACAATGAGGTACCACTTTACACCAGTCAGAATGGCTGCCATCCAAAAATCTACAAGCAATAAATGCTGGAGAGGATGTGGAGAAAAGGGAACCCTCTTACACTGTTGGTGGCAATGCAAACTAGTACAGCCACTATGGAAAACAGTGTGGAGATTCCTTAAAAAACTGCAAATAGACCTGCCATATGACCCAGCAATCCCACTGCTGGGCATACACACTGAGGAAGCCAGAATTGAAAGAGACACGTGTACCCCAATGTTCATCGCCGCATTGTTTACAATAGCCAAGACATGGAAGCAACCTTGATGCCCATCAACTGATGAATGGATAAGAAAGCTGTGGTACATATACACAATGGAATATTACTCAGCATTAAAAAAAAAATTCATTTGAAGCAGTTCTACTCAGGTGGATGGAACTGGAGCCTATTATCCAGAGTGAAGTAAGCCAGAAGGAAAAACAACAATACAGTATATTAACACATATATATGGAACTTAGAAAGATGGTAATGAGAACCCTGCAGGCGAGACAGCAAAAGAAACGCAGATGTATAGAGCAGACTCATGGACTCTGTGGAAGAGGGCAAGGGTGGGATGATGTGGGAGAATGGGATTGAAACATGTTAATTATCGTGTGTGGAATCAATCGCCAGTCCAGGATTGATGCTCTGGGCTGCTGCACCGGGATGTCCCAGGGGGATGGAATCGGGAGGGAGGAGGGAAGGGGGTTCTGGAGGGGGAGCATATGTAAACCCATGGCGGTTTCATGTCAATGTATGGCAAAACCAACACAATAAAGAAAAGAAAAAATTTTTTTTAAAAAAAGAGCATCTGGAACAGTTGTCCAGGGATGGGGAAAAAAAAAAAGCAATTCTCCAAAGGGAGGGATGGGATTGGTAAAGACATGGCCCTTGTAAAACTCAGTGTGAGAATACCAAGTGCCAAATAACAATAGCTACTGAGAATGAAATAGAAGAAACTGCTGTGCAAGTGATAAAATGATGTATAAAATCCCAACCATTATTTTTTCCAATATGATATTCTTGGAAATTTAAATTTTCACACACACACACACAAATTAGCTCAGAAAAAGATTTCAGAGGAGAAAATAATGAGTTTTCCAGGGGAGGAAAAAAGGAAGCTGCTTTTCTCCAAATCCTTGTGACTTAAGAGCAAATTGCTAGCTACTAAAAGTTTGAAAATGAAGAAACCCCAGGAGTCTACTCTACTGGCCCAACAGGAAGATGATGGCTCGGTGCCTCTCCTCCTAGCTGAGTACACCGCTGTCTACTTTGAGTCCTCTCGAAAGTCTAGGAATGATACAAACACAAGCCAATGACGACAATGCTTACCGAGGAAGTACTTGTGTGTATGAGCTGCAATTCTTTGTAATTAAATGTCTTTGAAAATCATCTCCTAAGAGTTCTAAGAAGAGTTTGGGTCATTACACTCCCATTTCCATGCAGCAGTATTCCCACAGGTGCTATGAGAGAGGAAATATGCCAGTAAAAGTCATTTTCTAAACAATGCTCTGAAGGACATCGAGGCAAGGGCATACTTAACAAAAGTGTGCCATGCCTTATAATGTGAAGCTAAAATTCTGGCCTATATTTTCAAGATAGTTTCATAGAAAAAGAACTCTAGCCTTACTGAATGCTGGAGAGCACCCTGAAATGTCCTTCTTGTCCTTCTCCAATAAGAAAGAAAACCTCCAACCTGATGCAACAGCTAAATATGGAAACAGATTGTTTTAGAACTGAGTTTTCATCTTAGCTTACCTGCTGATGAAAACTGGTAAGCATAGGTTTCACAACGTGTATGTAATTAAACTTTTCATGTAAATGGTAGACTCATCGCATATCTAGTAAATATGCTTCTTTAATTAATTAAAATTAATTTAATTAATTTATTGCTTTACAATGTTGTGTTAGTTTCTGCTGAATAACAAAGTGAATTAGCCTTTTGTGTTCATATGTATATATACACATATATCCCCTCTTTTTTGGATTTCCTTCCCATTTATGTCACTACAGATCACTGACTAGAGTTCCCTGTGCTGGACAGTAGGTTCTCATTAGTTATTCATTTTATACATACTAGTGCTTCCCTGGCGGTGCTAATGGTAAAGAACCTGCTTGCTAATGCAGGAGACATAAGAGAAGAGGGTTCAATCCCTAGGTCAGGAAGATCCCCTGGAGGAGGGCATGGCAACCTACTCCAGTATTCCTGCCTGGAGAATCCCATGGACAAAGGAGCCTGACGGGCTACAGGCCATGAGGCTACAAAGAGTCAGACATGACTGAAGAGACTTAGCATGCACACAGTGTATAATGTTAATCCCAGTTCCCAACTCATCCCATTCCTCCTTCTCCCCTTCGTGGCCATAAGTTTGTTCTTTACATTTGTGATGCTATTTCTGCTTTGCAAATAAGTTCCTCTCTACCATTTTTCTAGATTCCACATAAAGATGCTGCTGTTTAATTCTATTTTGCCTCTTTTCCTTTGGAACAAATTAGTTTCCAATTACCAGATCCATCTTTAAGTAAATACAATTAATCTATATACAGTTTGCATGACAGTTATGAGAAATTTGAGTGCTAAGGCTGATTGTCAGAAGAGAAATCTCTATTTCAGTTGTTTTTGAAATATTACACTTTATTTTGAATGACTGAGGAGGGCATGGCAACCCACTCCAGTATTCTTGCCTGGAGAACCCCATGGACAGAGGAGCCTGGCGGGCTACAGTCCACAGGCCACAAAGAGTCAGACGTGACTGAAGTGACTGAGCATGTTTTAATGACTAATAAGATTTCTACTGTAAAGAAGGGAAGAGGGATGTCTCAGGATAGGCAATTCCATACAAAGGCCCAGAATCATGACAGGGTAGGTTGAACTCAAGGATATAAATGAGGATGGTAACAGCACAGACCCCTCTGATGGAAAGATGCCCAGGAGTCACCCAGTTTAATGCCCAGCACCAGCCCCAGGGTGCTCTGGGAGAAATGGCTATAAATTTATACCAAAGCAGAGTGATTTGTAAACCTTAGTGCAAACTGTGGCAGCTGAATAATTGATATAATTTGAGCCAAGCTGTTGTGCTTGCCTGTGATAATCAGAAAATTCAAGACCTCTCCTTACATTCAAAACAACTTCTTCTTGCCTATTAATAAACGTGCACCAACCTCAATGCTCACAAAACCACATATCAATATTAAGATAAGGAAATTTCTGAATTTCCAGCCTAAAGGGTCCACAGTTGTACCTTTAAAGACTGAGCTTCAAACTTTGCTGTGTTTTTTTCCCTCTCTTTTAGTTATCACTAGGGAACAGGAACGTGTGCAGAGTTAAAGGCACTGTCTGTGACTGCATCCCATTAGTCATTTTAGCACCCGCCTCATCCAACGTCAACACAGAATTCTGCTCTTCTTCCTCATTGTCCTTCATCTGCTCCAGAATTTCAGCCAACAGTCAAGAACACACCACAGTTCTTGGCAACCCCAAGGCCCAGATGCTGAACAATTTTTAACAGTGAACTCATTACTAATGGTATTCTCCTACCAACACTTTGGAAGCAATCCGTGACCATGAAATCTGCTCACAGGATACTTACTGCCTTACTAAATCCACGTAGACACAGCAGAAGTAGCTGCATCAGGAGGACTTGTGATCACCCTGACTATTATGTATACGTAGTGAGATTCTGATTCAGTGCTTTTATTGCCAACAGGTGATTATTTCTCAAGCATTTGTGCCAGGAGCACTCATATTATAAGTGATGCTTTGCTTTTGGGGAGAAATAAATAATTTGCTCCAGAACTAAAACTTCTTCAGAACAGCAAGTAAAAAGCAATAATGTTTTTGAAGTATATTTCCTTATTTGTTTATCCTTCTCACTGGGTTTATGATGCTACCTTAAGCAAGTGAATTAAGATGTTTTATACTTCAATAATACCTTCATTTAAAAGACTTTAAATCAGAAACATATTGTGTTCTGACAAACTACAGAGGCAGAGTGGTACAAGTAAATGATTACCACCTCTGACCGGCAGACTGAGGTAAAGGGAGGATTTGATTAGTGCTACACACATTGAATTGGAGGACTCTTCATAATTGCTGAAATTAAGACATTTTACCCCTCTGGCTACCCACTCCAGTATTCTTGCCTGGAGAATTCCGTGGGCAAGAGGAGCCAGGTGGGCTACATCCATGGGGTCTCAGAGTCAGACATGACTGAGCAACGAACACTTTCACTTTGGGGGCTTTCTTCGTAGCTCAGACAGTAAAGAATCTACCTGCAATGCAGGAGACCTGGGTTCAATCCCTGGATCGGGAAGATCTCCTGGAGAAGGGAATGGCTACCCACTTCAATATTCTTGCCTAGAAAATCTCATGGACAGAGGAGCCTGAGCGGTTACATACAGTCCATAGCATTGCAAAGAATCTGACATGACTGAACGACTAATACTTCAACTTTTACCCCTCTCAGCCAAGATGACAAATACCCTCGACATTGCTGATAAACTCAGAGCATGTTTCCCTTTGGTGTCTGCATGCAGCCTCAGAACTCTCCAGGGCACCTGAGCGGCCTTAGCCAGCCCCTGGAGCTGACGTGCCAACTGAAATCTACTTGTTATCCTTGCCTTTCAGTGAGAGTGCCCAGAAAGAGTCTCCGCTCTCTCCCTTCCTTGCGTGGTTATGGCTGACCACGGTATATAAAGTGTTAGTTGCTTAGTCATGTCAGACTCTTTGTGACTTCATGGACTGCAGCCTTCCAGGCTCCTCTGCCAATGGAATTTTCTAGTCAGGAATACTTCAGTGGGTAGCTATTCCCTTGTCCATTGGATCTTCCCCACTCAGGGATCGAACCAGGTTTCCGGCATTGCAGGCAGATTCTTTACCATCTGAGCCACCAAGGAAGCCCTGTAAGATTTACTCCAAATGCCTCCATGATGAAGATCAAAACAGGACCAAGAACTTGTTTCTTCTGTTGCAACCTAAAACACTTAATGGTCTAAATAGTGGCTCTCAGGAGACTGTTTCTAGTTACTCCATATTTAAAATTTTTTTTTTTTTTTACAATTGTCAGTGTTCCAGAAATGATAGGGCAGACCCTTAGATGAGTTCTATGAATACCAGACCATGAGTATGAGAAATCTGCTTAGTCACACACCTCATCAGATTAACTTTGGCCTGCCTCTTCCATCCTGACCTCAATTTAGCATAATCAATATTTTTAATGATGAGTTTGTGAATGAATAACTCTATAGAGTTATTACTATAAAATCTTGAACTATAGCATGTCTAAGATGTAATCTCCAGGATCAGACTACCCAGCCCTTTAACAGCTGTGGTGGAGCAGTGGTAAAGAATTTGCCTACCAATGCAGGAGACTCAGGATATTCAGGTTCCATTCCTTAATCAGGAAGATTCCCCTGGGGGAGGAAATAATAATCCACTCCAGTATTCTTGCCTGGAAAATCTCACAGATAGAGAAGCCTGGTGGGCTATAGTCTTCGGGGTCACAAAACAGTTGGACACAAATGAGGAACTGAGCACAAAGCACAAAGCCTTGGACAAATTAGCTAACCTCTCTGTGTTAGATGGAAATATATTAGTATACATCTTGTTGGGTTGTTCTGAGAATTTACCGAATTGATATGTATAAAGAGCTTCAAAGAGCTTGACACACAGTAAGCACCGCAGAAGTGCTATTTATTATTATTCTGCACCTATATGATGCCTATTTAGTTCCAGATGTTTCACCAGGAAACATTGATCATAACGAACAGTTGATCAGCCTCGATGAGAATGTGAAAATTGATCAAAATAAATGGAGCCACATTTCTAAAAAAACAAAATCTATTTGTGAGAGTGGATTACTTGTATTTGCAAAAATTTCATGTCTGTGTTTATATTTGATGAGTAGAGAATTTGACAAGTGAGAATTAAAACAATTAAATTCTTTGAAGCATTTATCTTCACAGGAATTATTTTTTGTAAACAATTCTAACTTTTAAATCTGGTGATAGAAAAGTTGATATTTTCTTCTTTTTTATAATGCATCAGTTTTTTTGTATTTACATAAATAATTGCATATTTGCATCATCTTGGTGTTTGTCACAGGATTAATCATTTTTCCAATAGAATAAATATTCATCATATTTTTGAAACTAAATTGTTTGCAGCTTAAAATTTTTATTTAACTGGATAGTTTTTGAAGAAATTACCATCTAAATTTCTGATTTATGTAGCCTAGCCTCTTGAGAAGTTTATAAAAATAAATTCATATAAAAAAGAGCAACATTAAATTAGGTAGTGAAGTAATGCTACCTTTTGAAATATACATAATCCACAGCCGAAAGAGGCTTTAATGTTACAATACCTGAATTAAAGTAATACATATCATCCAGTCAGCATTTAAGAAAACTGGTTCACTTCCCAACTAGTTATAAATCTCTAAGGGCATTAGTGACCCTATTTGATTTTCAAAATAGCCCTTGACCTAAATCCACTTTTTTAAACTACACAGTTTGAAAATGGGACATTGAGAACCAAAAGAGTCAACATTAGAACTATTTTCTAAAAGAAACATTAACTCCTCCTAAATTGATTTGATTTTTCCCCTACATGTGCCAATTATTCAAAATCTAAGATATGTTGACTTAAAGAAAAATGCACAACATAAGAGTTGTGAATTTAAGTTTTATTCAAAGACTTACTTAGGACTGTAGCCTGGGAGACAGCCACTCAGTGGCTCAGGAGAAGCCAGTTTATATATGACTTTTTTTGGCTAGGAAATACATGCAGTCAATCATATATCATGGTAAAACATTGCTGCTAATTACAAAGAACAGAGATCTCAAGTTAATGATGTTAGTGCTTTTCTATACACAGGGAGAAGCAAAAATCTAGTGTCACTGAAATTCTTCCCGAGATATGGATCTAACTATTTTGGCTGTTTAACCAAAGTACAGGGTACCACATTCTGTTGTTCATCCTTAATTCCTCTCAGGATGCACTGTTGGTGGACAACCTCACCAGGTTACGACTTAACCAAAAGTGCTCTGTTTTCCTTCGTTCCCAGTCCTTTATTTAATACCACACCTCCCAGTTAAAATGAACTCCTTTGGCTTTGTAAAATGTAATGTCAAACTTACATTCTACAAGCATTATCTATTTAAGCCATTTGAGACACATACACACACACATACACACACACACATTTCCCTGAAAGCTGGAAGTAAATTTCTCATGTGACAGGTTCGCTCACTGCATATGGCCAATTTAGGCTGAGAAACCTATGTAAACAAATCATGTTACTTTAACGTATACCCCAAACCCACATTCTGTTTAGATTCTTCATTAATTGAGCACACAAAACCTAAGTTTCTTTGTCCTATCAATTCCTCACAAATGTATTGTGTCTTTTTCTTAAAAAACTACAAGAGCAGCCTGCTTTGGCCACTTCTAGGTCCCATTCCTATGATACCTCCCTGTGCATGAATTAAAATCTGTTCATTTTTATCTTGTTAATCTGCCTTGTGTGGATTTTGCTATTAGTTCAGCCATAAGAACTCACAAGGGGTAAGAGGAAATTTTCACCTCCCAACAACACCTAAGAGTGTGCACTCATTCATTTTATGGTTACTGTGAGGATCAATGTCTTTCAAACTTTAGGTGGAAAAGCTTCAGGATTACCAAATATTTTTCAAATGAAAAGTGATTCATTAAACTGATATTTCATAAAAAAGAATTTAAGTATAAAGTGGATTTTTATAACATTCTGCTCATGTTTAAAAGCAAAACACCAAGTCACTTAGAGATTTATGACAAGGAGAAAATTTATATCTTTAATAAACTGCCAATATATTTTCATACCTAAAATTAGATTTCAAAGGCTTTGCATTTTTAGGTAGAATATGGTGACCCTTTTTTCTACAACCTTAAAGAGAACTGGCAGTTCCTTGGTTGTAGCCAAGTGTCATTGTCTTTAATCTTCCTGTTCCTCGATGCCATATCAACCTCAGTAGCTCAATCGTGTGTGACTCTTTGTGACCCCATGGGCTGTAATCCATCAGGCTCCTCTTTCCATGGAATTTTCCAGGAAAGAATACTACAGTTGGTTTCCATTTCCTACTCCAGTCTTCCCAACCCAGAGATCTTGCATCTCGTGTATTGGCAAGCAGATTCTTTACCATTTCACCACCTGGGAAACCCCCATTTCTCAACAACAAGGGTTTATTGGGTGTTCTTCTCCCTACAAACTAATTCTAAACCAAAAAACATTGACATGGAACCTAAATTCTTCCAATTTGATTTCACTTTCTTTAAGTCCTGCCGAATCACTCTCTTGCCAAGGTATAACAATTTCTGTAACATCATTGTTGACCAGCTTGTCTTTCTTTCCACCTTGCCCCATTTTTAAGTTGTCACACCACTAAAAATTTTAAATATCAAGAGATCTGTCCATGCTAGCTCAGCAGTCTTCAAAACTCCTCCCACTCTTGGTTTAGATGTCTTCAGCTATAATATATAAAAATACTAGGTGCTATATTCCAGGATCCCAGGAAAATTCTCCAAGATCTTCATCACTCCTATTTAGAAGCCCACAGGGCTGGTCTGATGGTCTTTGTCTCTATACCATTGCATCCTGCTTGATTCTGTCTCTACTCACATACACTTCAGCTCCCATTCTCCCTCATCTCTGTTTCCACATCGTGATATTATGATTTATAAAATATGCATATATTTGGTCTATCAGATGATCAAAGTATATTTCTCCCTTATATTCAGTCTTTCTTCACAGTTCCTGGCTCACAGTTCCCATAACCCTTGGGATTTCCTAAGCAATGAAATCAATGGGAGCATTTTTTGGTACAATATTTAGTCTTTTTTCTACAATTCATGGGGATGTTTCAGAGCAATAAAGGTGAAATGGGTGCTTTTATTATTCATAATAAGCCCTTTCCACCACAATTAACTTTTTGTTAGTGAAGGTGACTTCAGAGGACCTAAGGATGGGGGCTGATTGCCAGGGAAATCAACTTAATAGTGGTTTGAAACTTTCAGTCACATCCCCTGATGTCCAGGGTGAGAAGAGTGACTAAAGGTTAAATCTATCACCAGTGGTCAACGAGTTAATCATGTCAATGTAATGAAGTCTCCATAAAAATCTCAAAGGAGAGTATTTGAAGGCTCCCAGGTCCAGGAAACAGAACACCTCTATAAGCCACCTTGCCAGGCCCTAAGCTCCATGGAGACAGAAGCTCCTTTGTTTGGGACCTCACTGAAACTATCTATCTTTTCATCTGGCTATTGACTCATATCCTCTGTAATAAATTGATAATCTAGTGAGTAAACAGTTCCCTGAGTTTCATGAGCTATTACAGCAAATTAATTGAACACAAAAAGGGAGTCTTAGAAACTTTTGATCTATAGCCAGTCAGTTGTACAAGTAACAACCTGGACTTGTGATTGGCATCTTGAGTTGAAGGGGTTTGTTAGAATCTCCAATTTGTAGTCAGTAAGTCAAAAGACCAGGTAACTTGCATTTGCCACTGGTGTCTGAAGTGCAAAAATTTCTGGACCACATTCCAACATATGTGTGTAGTGGTCCCCACCTCCACTAACATGCAATTCTCGGACACTTGCAGCACATCCGAGAATTCAATTCAATTCGGACACTCTACCTGGAGATAATATCAGATTCTACAGGTAAAGGGTTCAGTCTCTGGGTCAGGAAGATTCCCTGGAGGAGGGCATGGCAACCTACTTCACTATTCTTGTCTGGAGAATTCCATGAACAGAAGAGCTTGTCGGGCTATAGTCCACGGGGTCACAAAGAGTCAGACATACTGATAAACTTAACACAAAGTGCATGTACTTATACAGAGTGAAATAACAAGTAATATAACAGAGGGATAAGGTATTTTTCTTTCTTTTTTTTTTTTATTAGGAATCCACGTTTAAAACACTAATTTAAGGTGAGCAGCACAGTTTTTTTTTTATTATTATTGTTTTTGCCATACATTGTCATGATATCACCATGGGTTTACATATGCTTCCCCTCCGGGTCCCCCCTCCCTCCTCCCTCCCCCCGGGAAATCTCGCTGCACCAGTCCCGAGCATCAATCCTGGGCTGGCGATTGATTAGACACATGACAATCAACATGCTTCAATGCCCTTCTCCCACATCATCCCACCCTTACCCTCATCCACAAAGTCCACAAGTCTATTCTATACATCTGCGTTCCTTTTGTTGTCTCCCATGTTGGGTTCTCATTACTGTCTTTCTAAATTCCATATATATGTGTTAATATACTGTATTGTTGTTTTTGCTTCTGGCTTACTTCACTCTGGATAATGGGCTCCAGTTTCGTCCATCTGAGTAGAATTGCTTCAAATGAATTTTTTTTTAATGCTGAGTAATATTCCATTGTGTATATATACCACAGCTTTCTTATCCATTCGTCAGTTGATGGGCATCTAGGTTGCTTCCATGTCCTGGCTATTGTAAACAATGCAGCGATGAACATTGGGGTGCACGTGGCTCTTTCAATTCTGGTTTCCTCGGTGTATATGCCCAGCAGTGGGATTGCCGGGTCATATGGCAGGTCTATTTGCAGCTTTTTAAGGAACCTCCACACTGTTTTCCATAGTGGCTGTACTAGTTTGCATTCCCACCAACAGTGTAAGAGGGTTCCCTTTTCTCCACATCCTCTCCAGCATTTATTGCTTGTAGACTTTTGGATGGCAGCCATTCTGACTGGTGTAAAGTGGTACCTCATTGTAGTTTTGATTTGCATTTCTCTGATAATGAGTGATGTTGAGCATCTTTTCATGTGTTTGTTAGCCATTTTTATATCTTCTTTGGAGAAATGTCTGTTAAGTTCTTTGGCCCACTTTTTAATTGGGTTGTTTATTTTTCTAGAATGGAGCTGCAGGAGTTGTTTGTATATTTTTGAGATTAATTGTTTGTCTGTTGCTTCATTGGCTATTATTTTCTCCCATTCTGAAGGCTGTCTTTTCACCTTGCTTATAGTTTCCTTTGTTGTGCAAAAGCTTTTAATTTTAATTAGGTCCCATTTGTTTGATAAGGTATTTTTCAAACTTAGTTTATCACTATCCTTTCCAAAAATGTTTGAGATAGCAATAATGTGGCATACAGTCCAAGTTTTCAGAGAAAACACAGTTTTAAAATAATGAAATAAAATTTTGATATAGCAAATTACTGACTTAAATTCCATTCTTGTTGCATACTTTTGTCTTAGTCTAGTTATGAAAATGATTCTTTAAGTAGTAATATACAAAGTAGAGTCATGGGAAAAGTAGCAACACCGAAGTGCTCACATTATAAAGAGAGTATCAAAGATAAGTGTTCGAAGAGATATTTAAGCACATCATAAGTATAAAGGCTGCTACTGGGGACCTATGCCTCAGTGGCTTTATTCCAGTGTATTACTATATTAATAAAACACATGCTATTATCAATACACTGATTATTACTAAGAGACTAGTATCTCAAAATAATATCTTATGATAGTCATTAATGAATCCCCTATCTAGAGCAGTAGCACTTTCGTACCTTAGGGAGGTAAGGCTATCACTGAAGAGTTGACTTGCATTCGACTTATCACCCTTAATTGGGTGACACTTGGGAAAATATTTTACATGTGTTATAAATATTAGATATTTGCACAAATAATATATATATATATATATATATAATGTAGATGCTCCTTAAATGTTATAACTTTTTATGGCATTCAGTTAGTGCAAGCACATTTCTAAGCACTGTTCTAAATACTTATATAAATGAACTTTTCTTATCTTTTGTATATTATATATGTTTACAGTCAAAAGTGACCATGGACACCATTTTGAGAAATTTATAACTAAATATTTCACTACATGTAGATAAAATAATACTACATAGATTTTTGGTACAGTTACTTCTTGGAAACATTTTTACCAAAACATTCCATATATGCAAGTGGTCTCATTTTAGAGGGATTTCAGGAAAAGCAATGCTTTTTGTTGCTGTTGTTTAGTCACTAAATAGTGTCTGACTCTTCTGCAACACCGCAGGCTGTAGCCCGCCAGGCTCCTCTGTCCATGGGATTTCCCAGGCAAGAATACTGGAGTGGGTTGTGATTTCCTCCTCCAGGGGATCTCCCTGACCCAGGGATCAAACCCCTGTCTCCTCTGTCCCCTGCATTGGCAGACAGATTCTTTCCCCATGAGCCACCTGGAAAGCCAGTAGTGCTTTCGATCTTTAGCATGCACTGGAATCACCCAAGTTTTTGTTAAACTACAAGCCACATAACCAGAGTTTCTGACTCAGTAGTTCTACTGTGGGGCTTGAAATTTAATAAGTTCCCATACCATGGTCCCACGTGAAGCTGCTGGTCTAGTGACAATAATTTAAGAATCATTGCTATATTTCTGTGATCATCAGGAGGCAAGAAATTCACCCTTACTTCTAAACTTAAGTCCATCTGAGTCATGTTCCAAAGTTAATCTAAGAATAAATAATATAATACATTTGAATTACTCTTGCTTACATACTCTAATTTCTCTTGAAATATTGAAATGAAAATTGGCATGGATATTAAGACAATCTTTAAACTCAGATGACAACTCTTACTTTCAAAATATGGATGATAGATACTTATAAATAGCCCCATGACATAAATTTTGAGCATCAGGGGAAATAAGAAACCCTTTACAGTCAAGAAGAAACAGTCCTGCTTTGTGCTGGATAGACAATACTTCCTTTCAAGAACATTAGCACTAAATTTGTTAGTATTTTAACTGATGCTGGCAGGTGCAATTGGATCATCTAAGGCTGATTATAGAAATTAAAGCCATATAAATTCCATTGTATATTTATTTTTTAAATGTTTCAGTAACAGACAAATAACTTTCTTGTAAAGAATATTTTACTATTCAAAAATTTAGGCTGTAATTGATTCATCATGATACACAAAATACATTATTCACTGAAGTAGGGGAAAATATCAAAGCTTTCTTGATGTTTCTAACTCCAAACTTGTTAAGACGAAGGTAGGAGGTAGGGTTTGCCAGAATGTCAAGCATTCAGTTTAATATCATCAATGAAAGTGTCAGCAGTCACATACCATATGCATGAAGCAAATTTTCTGTCCTGAAAAATTATTTTTATCTGTCAGGGTAGAATAGGATGAGAAATTACACATGATATTCCCCAAGTGCATGAAACAATAATTTCCTTAATTGTTTAAGACAGACTTCAATTTGTTCTTAAACGTCTTTTCCTCTGATAACAGGCTTAGAAGAATAGTTTTAACTTTCTAACTAAAGGGAAGTCATTCTCTTTTGGATATAAATGGAGCCAGGTCTCAGTCAAAGTTTAATCTCCCTGCTAAGCTTTCTCTCCCATGAAGGGGGTCTCCCACCCCTGCCTCTCCCAAGATAGTACCTGGGTACAGAGGAAAGAAGGGGCTTCCCTGGTGGCTCAGGGGTAAAGAATCTGCCTGTGATGCAGAAGACACAGGAGACCCGGGTTCGATCCCTATGCTGGAAAGATCCTCTGGAGGAGGGCATGGCAACCCACTCCAGTATTCTTGCCTGGAGAATCTCATGGACAGAAGAGCCTGGCAGGCTACAGTCTATAGCGTCACAAAGAGTCAGACATGACTGAAGAACTGAGCATCGAGAGAAAAGAAAGATAATCTTCTCATAGCATTGGATTATCAGAGATTTAAACGCTATCCCCTGAATAAATATTTGTCCCATCTGTCTTGGGGCATCTGCTCACAGCCTCTACTGTGGACATGTCTGTGGCAGTGTATCAGTTTATATAAGCCTGAACTGCTTTCTCAGCCTGGGCAAAGCATGCTCACTGCCTCCAAAAGACATCAGCCCCTTATTACTGTTGGCTGGTCTTCCCCTCATGAGCACTGCAGATTTCCTTAAGTGTAGCCAGAACTGTTCTGTGCGGCCACACTGCAGCTATAATTTCATGCTCACTGACCTATAACCCTCTCAGTTTACCAAGGAATCTATGGAACGCATACAACTCCACTGGCAAGCTGAGTTTTACTCAGGAACACTGTATTATCTTAGTGTCCTTCCTCCTAAACATATCACAGCACTGTTGCCTTCATCTACACCTGTTCTGTGTTGGATGTTGGAGAGGGGTCCTTGAGTGGTAATTGCCCTGGTATCCTGAAGTCCCCACCTGGCATTTCTTCCTTCTTAGGGTTAACACCCAAGGTAAAACCTGAGGATAGAGCCTGGAGAAGGAAGAACAGAGCCCTGAGTCTCTGCCATCTCCACAACCAGAATCTTCATAAAACTTGGCTCAGAGAGTATAAATTAAAATGTTATCACCAAAAATCAAAAATTTTTCAATTAAAAAAAATGTTAAGACTTCATTTTTAACCTCGGCATGTCTTGAGTTCTTACTGTGTGTGTTTGTGCTATGCTAATTTGCTTCAGCCATGTCTGACTCTTTGCTACCCTCTGGACCATAGCTCACCAGGCTCCTCTGTCCATGAGATTCCCTAGGCAAGAATACTGGAGTGGGTTGCCATGCCCTCCTCCAGGGCATCTTCCAGATCCAGGGATAGAACCCTGTGTCTCATCTGTGCTACCCTGGTAGCCTCTCTTATGTCTCTTGCATTGGCAGGCAGGTTCTTTACCACTAATGAGACCTGGAAAGCCCCTACCTGTGGTTTAAAATATCAGTTCAGATCCTAAAGTCTTACTCTTGATACGCAAAGGCTTTCAGAACTATTGTCTGTATAATTGCATTTTGTCAGTCAAAAGCTAAAATTAATTTTTTACATTCTAAGTTACTATGATCCATATCTTCCTAAGATAATGCATACTTTTGGCTGAAAGGGAAAAAGAAGTCAAATTCAAACAAGCGTAAACATAAAGAGCACATCTGTATATTTTCAAAAACAATTCCTTCCTGAATAGATATTTTAGAAATATTTCATAACAAAACAATGAAGATTAGGTACACATTCTGAGTAGAGTCACTATCATTTAAAGACTGCTTCTAGCCACTCTTTAGAAATTAAATAAAAATTTAATCCTATTTACCCCAAATTATGCAGGCCTAATGAATTAATTTTCACAATCTAAACCCCCAAAAAACTAAAAATGGATTAAAAGTCTAAATGTAAGACCAGAAACTATAAAACACCTAGAGGAAAACATAGGCAGAACACTCTCTGACGTAAATCACAGCAAGTTTCTCTATGACCCACCTCCAAGATTAATGGAAATAAAAGCAAAAATAAACAAATGGGACCTAACTAAACTTAAAAACTTTTGCACAACGAAGGAAACTGTAAGCAAGGGGAAAAGGCAGCCTTCAGAATGGGAGAAAATAATGGCAAATGAAACAACTGACAAAGAATTAGTCTCTAAAATATACAAGCAACTCATGCAACTCAATACCAGAAAAATAAATGATCCAATCAAAAAATGGGCCAAAGAACTAAACAGATATTTCTCCAAAGAAGACATACAGATGGCCAACAAACACATGAAAAGATGCTCAACATCACTCATTATCAGAGAAATGCAAATCAATACCACAATGAGTTACCATCTCATGCTGGTCAGAATGGCTGCCATCAAAAAGTCTACAAACAATAAATGCTGGAGAGGGTGTGGAAAAAAGTGAACCCCCTTACACTGTTGATAGGAATGCAAACTAGTTCATCCACTATGGAGAACAGTGTTTTACGATTCCTTTAAAAACAGGAAATAGAACTGCCATATGACCCAGCAATCCCACTGCTGGGCGTACTCACCTAGGACACCAGAACTGAAAGAGATACGTGCACCCTAATGTTCATTTCAGCACTGTTTACAATAGCTAGGACAAGGAAGTAACGTAGATGTATATCAGCAGATGAATGGATAAGAAAGCTGTGGTACATATACACAATGAAATATTACTTAGCTATAGAAAAGAACACATTTGAGTCAGTTCTAATGAGGTGGATGAAACTGGAGCCTATTATATAGAGTGAAATAAGTCAGAAAGAAAACTACCAATCAGTATATTAATGCATATATATGGAATTCAGAAAGATGATAATGACAACCCAATATGCAAGACAGCAAAAGAGACACAGATGTAAAGAACAGACTTTTGGACTCTGTGGGAGAAGGCAAGGGTGGGATGATTTAAGAGAATAGCTTTGAAACATGTATATTACCATATGTGAAACAGATGACCAGCCCGAGTTTGATGCACGAAGCAGGGCACTCAAAGCCAGTGCACTAGGACAACCCAGAGGGATGGGATGGGGAGGGATGTGGAGGGGGCTTCAGGACGGGGGAACACATGTACATCTGCAGCTGATTCATGTCAGTGTATGGCAAAAACCATCGCAATGCTGTAATTAGCCTCCAATTAAAATAAATTAATTAATTTTTTAAAAAAAGATTAAATGTGCTTGCATGACTTAAATTAGAAATCACACCTTTATTTAGAAAAGATCTTTTTTTTCTTTCTTCTTAAATTTAAAAAGTATCTGTATCTATTTGGAAAGATATATGCAACCCTATGTATGGAGCAGGGCTTCCCAGGTGGCTCAGTGGTAAAGAATCTGCCTGCCAAGAAAGGGACTTGGGTTAGATCCCTGGGTTATGAAGATTCTCTGGAGAAGGAAATAGCAGCCCACCCCAGTATTTTCGCCTGAAAAACCCCATGAACAGAGGAGACCGGTGGGCTACAGTTCACAGGATCGAAAAAGAGTCAGACATGACTTAGTGACTAAAAACAACAAACAACATTCACAGCAACACTATAATAGCCAAGATATGGAATAAATCTAAGTGTCCACTGACAGAAGAATGAATAAAGAAGATGAGGTATACATATAAATGGGAATATTACTCAACCATGAAAAAGAATGAAATGATGCCATTTGCAGCAACATGGATGGACCTAGAGATTATCATACTAAGTGAAATAAGTCAGAGAAAAGCAAGTATCATATGATATCACTTATATGTGGAATCTTAAAATTTACATAAATGAACTTATTTATAAAACAGACTTACAGACATAGGAAACAAATTTATGGTAATTGCGGGGAAAGAGTGAGGGGAAGGATAAATCAGGAGCTTGGAATTAACATATACATGTTACTGTATGTAAAATAGATAAACAAAAAGGCCCTACTGTATAGCCTGGGCTTTCCTGATGGCTCAGTAGTAAAGAATCTGCTTGCTGATGCATGACACCCAGAAGATATGGGTTCAATTCCTGAGTCAGGAAGATCCTCTGGAGAAGGAAATGGCAACCCACTTCAATATTCTTGCCTGAAAAATGCCATGGACTGAGGAGCCTGGTGGGCCACAGACCAAAGGGTTGCCAAGAGTCAGGCATGCCTGAGCGACTGAGCATAATACAGCTCACTGTGTAGCACAGGGAACTATAGTCCATATCTTGTAATAATCTATATGAGAAAAGAATCTGAAAAGAATCTATATATGTGTATGTATAACTAAATTACTTGGCTATATACCTGATACTATGATAACATTGTAAATCAATGATACTCCAATATAAAGTAAAATTTCTCTTAAAAAATACATATATTACTGTATTTTTAAACCTATAGCATGGAAATGTATTTTAAAATAACAAGTACAAGAAGAGGGTGGGACCAAAGCTGTACTGAACTAGAAAATGACACCATGGGAGTCCACATGAGCAAATTAAAGGCACTAGAATAGGTAAACAATAAGTTTTATGTTATTCGATAAGATAAAAATGTTTGCCAAGCTATTTGAGATTAAAAGAAAAATCTGTAATTTCAGTAAAGTTCTGTGCACTGTGTTTGACTGTGTATAGAGTGTTAAGACTCAATCCTGTCTCACATGTATTTGAATACACAGTCAATAATATGACATTACTATAATAGTATATTCACAACACTCTATAGCCAGAAGGAATGCTTTATACTTATTCCTTTTTCTGGGAGAAACATGAGATAATTTATTTCACTGTTCAATTGTTCAAATCACAAAGAAATTTTTAAAATGAATTTTCTAGGTCATGAATTTATTTAATGACAAAGCATGTTCTCTCTAATATTGTGTAATCTATTCAAAAGGATTCTCATTAAATATAACAGTCCTTTCTGTTTTTTCTTTATAAAATAAATGAGATGGTCATACTGTTTGAGTTCATACAATTGTTTGGAGCATTCAGCTTATTAGGTCAATTCCTCTCACTATTCTTTTTACTAGTCTCATACCACACACTTATTTTCTAATGACCATCTCAAAGAGAAATTTTGTATAAGCCTAGAACCACTGCTAAAAAGTCAAAGCAAAGGTCTTGAAAGATTTAGTAGTCGACATGAATCAGAAGATTCAGGGACATATAATGAAGAGTAGGAGTCTTTCTTACTTATTTTCATTTGTTATTGGTGCTATGATTACGTCAGAAGTTAGTCTCACACATTCAACATCCATCAACTTAGCTGGCTCAAGGCTCTGTGAAACAACCTCCAATGTTTTGATGCTGCATCACATTTGTCAACCTTCTATTATGTATTTTCATTCAATATTTCTTGACTGTGTTCTGTTTATGAGGTAATGTATTCAGCAACAGGAATAGAATAAATATGTATTTAATGTCCAATACACTTTTTTTCTTTTAAGTGGTGATGGATTAAAGTTCAATGCTGTAAAGTACAATACTGCATAAGAACCTGGAATGTTAGGTCCATGAATCAAGGCAAATTGGAAGTGGTCAAACAGGAAATGGCAAGAGTGAACATCATCATTTTAGGGAGCAGAAAACTAAAATGGACTGGAATGGGTGAAACTAGCTCAGATGACTATTATATCTACTACTGTAGGCAAGAATCCCTTAGAAGAAATGGAGTAACACTCATAGTCAACAAAAGAATCAGAAATGCAATTCTTGGGTACAATCTCAAAAACAACAGAATGATCTCTGTTTCCAAGGCAAACCATTCAAATCAGAGTAATGAAAGTCTATGCCCTAACCAGTAATGCTGAGGAAGCTGAGCAATTCTGTGAAGACCTACAAGACCTTCTAGAACAAACACCCCAAAAAGATGTCCTTCTCATCATAGGGGACTGGAATGCAAAAGTAGGAAGGCAAGAGATACCTGGAGTAACAGGGAAATTTGGCCTTAGGGTACAGAATGAAGCAGGGCAAAGGCTAACAGAGTTCTGCCAGGAGAACACACTGGTCATAGCAAACACCCTCTTCCAACAAGAGACTCTACACATGGACATTACCAGATGGTCAACATCGAAATCAGATTGACTATATACTTAGCAGCCAAAGATGAAACAGCTCTAACAGCCAGCAAAGACAAGACCAGGGGGCTGGCTGTGCCTCAGAACAGGAACTCCTTACTGCTAAATTCAAACTTCAACTGAAGACATTAGGGAAAACCACTAGACCATTCAGATATGACCTAAATCAAATCCCTTATGATTTTCCAGTGGAAGTAACAGCTAGATGCAAGGGATTAGATCTGATAGACAGAGTACCTGAAGAAATATGGACAGAGGTTTTGACATTGTACAGGGAGGCAGTGATCAAGACAATCCCCAAGAAAAAGAAATGCAAAAAGGCAAAATGGTTGTCTCAGGAGGCTTTACAAATAGCTGAGAAAAGAAGAGAAGCTAAAGGCAAAGAAGAAAAGGAACAATATATCCATCTGAATGCAGAGTTCCAAAGAACAGCATGGAGAGATAAGAAAGCCTTCCTCAGTGATCAATGCAAGGAAATAGAGGAAAACAATAGAATGGAAAAAACTAGAGATCTCTTCCAGAAAATTAGAGATACTAAGGGAACATTTCATGCAAAGATGAGCACAATAAAGGACAAAAATGGTATGGACCTAACAGAAGCAGGGAGGATATTAAGAAGAGGTGGCAAGAATACACAGAACTATACAAAACAGATTTTCATGACTCAGATAATCACAATGGTGTGATCACTCACCTAGAGCCAGAAGTTCTGGAATGAGAAGTCAAGTGGACCTTAGGAAGCATCACTACAAACAAAGCTGGTGGAGGTGATAGAATGCCACTTGGTCGCATAGAGTTGGACACAACTGAGCGACTGAACTGAACTGAACATATTATCAAGAAAGCAATATAAATCCGTAGATTCTACAATCCCCAGCAAGTCATTTTTGGCCTACCTTGCTCAAATATTTTTGGATTGACAAGTGACTAAAATGAGTCATGTCTAATTTGCTTATTCATTCCCTAAGGCAAAAATAAGTCAAGCTAAGGCAGCAGAATTACAGTTCCTTAGTTGTCATCATTAGGTGTTTGCCAAGATAGCAGTGTATGGAGAAAAAAAAAAAGATGAAAATGACTACGAAAAAATTTAATTGGTTGGTGTTATGGTTATTTAAGTAGACAATTCACATCAGTCTTCAAAATTGCATTTGCTACCAAACATTATTGCTATTATTGATGGATTTTAAGGCCAAAACAACTCTGAATGATTTATCCTGCAATTGAATTGCACCATATAACTTCATTGTGTTTCAACAAAATTTTTTCTGTAATTCAGAGTCTGGGAGACATTAAGTAGTTATGTATTGATCCTTTTTTTCCCCTCAAGTAATCAATTCAGATCCTGTGGTCTTAATTTCCCCAAAGACTGTAACATCCATATAAATTATAGCTTTGTGAGTATAAGGTTCTGTGTACTACAAAATGCCATCAGACATTTTTGAGGCCCATCTGTACTGTTGTCACTTCAGCAACAGAAGTGGAAGAGAATCTACCCTAGCAGAAACATCAGAAACTAAAAAGAAAAAAATTTCTTTGTTGAAAGCAATACGTCTTAATACATGCTAGAAAGAGATGGAATCCACTGGATAGGATAAGAATAGATTTTTTTCTTATAATTCTTTTTTATTGACTGGACATTTGTCATTGACTATTGGTGACTATAAAGTGTTATCATTGAAGGACTCACAGTTTATTTAGTCTTAAATTATGAGGAAATCAAAAGTTACCTGATACTGACAGTTCACTGAACAATAAACATTTATTAAGTAGTTACTATGTACTAACCAATGTCCAGGGAACTGCAAACAGAGCAATGAACAAAATAAACAAAGAATTTTTATCTTCATAGGCTTACATTCTGGTGGGAGGAGACAGATGACAAACACATGTGTTGTAAGTACTCTAAAGCAGAATAAGTTCAGGTAAGGAGATAGAGTGGGCTTCCCAAGGTGGCACCAGTGGTAATGAACTCACTGCCAATGCAAGAGACATAAGAGAAGCAGGATCCCTGGGTTGGGAAGATCCCCTGGAGGAGGACATGGCAGCCTACTCCAGCACTCTTGCCTGGGGAATCCCATGGACAGAGGAGCCTGGCGGGCTACAATCCATAGGATTGCAAAGAATCAAGCATGACTGAAATGACTTAGCACACATGCACACAAGGAGATAGAGCATTTGAGAAAGTCCTCTATGAAATGAAGATGTGAGTCATGTAGCTATGTACATGTCTCTGCCACTCAGCTAGGATATATGCTACTTAATGGCAGAAACAAACTATTAAGTGCCTATGATCTCCTTTCTTCTCCTCTTAGAATCTTGCACAATAGGGGCCTAAAATACTTAGCTGCTTAGAAAGTTATTTCATTAAAGCCAGGACAATCAGCACCTCGTCTCAGCCTATAAAGCAAACGTGCAACTACTAAGTTCACGAAACAGCAGGACACATTCTGCCAGGCATAAGTGGTTTCCCCAACTATTCTCCTTAACCCCTATGAGAAGTCTCATAGAAGAAAATAGTGAACCCATATTCATAAACTGGAAAGGAATTCATTGTATGTTGTTTTCAATATCAGTTCACTGAGTTATTAGCTCCAGTAGAGGGAAAAACATCTCTAGTTATTTCAGCAGTCATGACCCTACTGAAACTCCCATAAAAATAATGCATATGAGAGTTATAACATTGACTTATAAGTGGGTTCAACCTGGTAAAACTATGCTCTATTTTATTCAGCCAGCAAACATGTGCTGTACATGTCCTATTTGCCATAATGTAGAAAAGAGTCCTGCCCTCAAAGAGTTTATTTGATGGCAACATTTCAAACAGAACATAGTCTCTCCTTCTATAAAGGGTGATTCTTAGGGTTCAGTACCACTGCCACTCAGTATTGCTTGAAGAACAATACTGAACACTCAGAAGAGTCTAGTGAAATACAGCCCCAGGATTCATTATACCACTGTCCCCAAGGACAGTAGTTTGCTTCACTTGGCAGTTCCAACCCTAGTGTCTCTTTGCAGATAGGGACAAAAGTGTTCAAAACCGAGTCCCTTAGTGAGATAAAGATCTTTGGCCAAGTCCTGAAACAAGCAGACATAAACACACATGTCTGAGGATACTGCACGGCTGCCATGACTGTACGCGTTACTCCCCACTGTCCATTACTGGGCTTTCTCTGCCAGATGTTGATCCATAACAGTCTCTGAACCACTGACCTCTGGGTGGGTCATTAAGAGACCTCTGCTCCTTGAAAAATCAAGACATGCATGGGTATAAATAAAAAATAGTTGTGTCATTGTTTTGGCATCCTCAAGTTACCAAATTTCAGCTTTGATTCTAGACAAGTCATTGAGTAAATCCTTATTTTATATGGAAAAGGAGAAAATCTAGCATTACCTGTTTTTGCTCTGTTTTATGCTGGCTTGTACACTTCTCAGACTACCCCTGAGTTAGGATAGTTAGGGCTGGATTTGGTGTCCTGTTGTATTTAGAATCTCCCCTCTCAGGGAAGAGTCTTTGATTGGACATCTTTTCCATCTCATTTGTCCTTCTTGCCCTCTGTTTTGATTGTTTCTTTGGGAGAATCAACAGGTTTTTTTTTTTTAGTAGCTTCCCAACTTGACACTTTGTGAGTACAGGCATGTCAAGTTGCTATCTAATCTTTCCAGAGTCATGTGGCTTTCCTGTGAAGTTCTGATGGGAAATCTGACATACTCTGTGATCATGCTGTAATTCTGACAAGGGACATCTAGCTGAAAACACCACTGTCTCCCCACAAATGACCTAGAATGTCTCCCAGTCTTCCAACCATAAAACAAATGGTTATGCCAACTTGAGATGTAGAACTATGAAGAAAACGACACATGCTTTCAGCTAAAGCTATGAGAAATTTGTGCTTTATATGCTCAGGATAGCAACCTTCAGGCACACAACAGATATTATTACAAGTATATCAATTTGCATTTTCTTAAAAATATCTACTGCTTAAAAACAAGATATTGAGTATAGTTCTTTGTGCTATATCAGTTCAACTCTGTTGCTCAGTTGAGTCCGATTCACTGCGACCCCATGGCCTGCAGCACCAGACCTCCCTGACCATCACCAACTCCCGGAGAGTAGGTTCTTATTGCTTATCTATTTCATATATAGTAGTGTATTTCTTTAGTCCTCCCTCCCCTTCAGTAGCCTTAAGTTTGTTTCTTAAGTCTGTGGATCAATTTCTGTTTTGTAAATAAGCTTATCTGTATTATTCTTTTTAAATATTTTCTAAGAATAGATATTATTATATAGTAAAGGTATTAGTCACTCTGTCATGTCCAACTCTTTGTGAGCCCTTGAACTGTAGCCTGTCAGGTTCTTCTCTACATGGAATTTTCCAGGTAACAATACTGGAGTGTGTTGCCATTTCCTTTTCCAGGGGAATTTCTCAGTCCAGGGATTGAACCCAGGTCTCCTGCACTGGAAGCAAATTCTTAACCATCTGAGCTGCCAGGGAAACCTAGATTATTATATAACTCATATTATTACTATATAACCTAGATAATTACTATATAACCTAGATAATTATGTAGCCAGCAAACTAAAAGGCTGGAACCAGAAGAATGGAATTGGTACTAAGTTTTAGGATTTAGGGTCTCTGAAAATAAAGAAAGAATGGAAAATAAAATTACATATTGGAGGTGATATTTCATTGTGGTTTCGATAGGCATTTCTCTAATAATGAGCGATGTTGAGTATCTTTCCATGTGTTTGTTAGCCATCTGTAAGTCTTCTTTGGAGAAATGTCTTTTTAGGTCTTTATCCTACTTTTTGGTATTGAGTTGTATGAGCTGCTTGTATATTTTGGAAATTAATCTTTTGTCAGTTGTTTCATTTGCTATTATATTCTCCCATTCCAAAGTTTGTCTTTTCACCTTGCTTATAGTTTCCTTTGCTGTGGAAAAGCTTTTAAGTTTAATCAGGCCCCACTTTTGTTTACTTTTGTTTACTTTTGTTTTTATTTTCATTACTCTAGGAGGTGGATCATAGATGATCTTGCTTTGATTTATGTCATCAAGTATTCCGCCTATGTTTTCCCCCAAGAGTTTTATAGTTTCTGGTCTTACATTTAGGTCTTTAATCCATTTTGAGTTTATCTTTGTGTATGATGTCAGGAAGTGTTCTAATTTCATTCTTTTATGTGTAGCTATCCAGTTTTCTCAGCACCATTTATTGAAGAGGCGGTCTTTGCCCCATCGTATATTCTTGCCTCCTTTGTTAAAAACAAGGTACCGATAGGTGCATGGTTTTACTCCTGGGCTTTCTATCTTGTTCCATAGGTCTATATTTCTGTTTTTGTGCCAGTAGCATACTGTCTTGATGACTGTAGCTTTGTAGTATAATCTGAAGTAAGGAAGGTTGGTTCCTCCAGCTCCATTCTTCTTTTTCAAGACTGCTTTGGCTGTCTGGGGTCTTCTGTGTTTCCATACGAATTGTGAAATTTTTTGCTCTAGTTCTGTAAAAAAAATGCCATTGGTAATTTGATAGGGATTGCATTGAATCTGTAGATTGCACTTGGTAGTATAGTCCTTTTCACAATAATGATTCCTCCTACCTAGGAATATGAAATATCTCTCCCTATGTTTATGTCATCTTTGATTTATTTCATTAGTGTCTTATAATTTTCTGTATACACTCACACTGGTCAGAATGACCATCATCAAAAAGTCTACAAACAATAAATGTTGGAGAGGGTGTGAAGAAAAGGGAATGCTCTTGCACTGTTGGTGGAAATATAAATTGATACAGCCACTATGGAAGACAGTATGGCAATTCCTTAAAAAACTAGGAATAAAACCACCGTATGACCCAACAATCCCACTCCTAGGCATATACTCTGAGGAAACCAGAGTTTAAAAAGAGACATGCATCCCATTGTTCATTGCAGCACTATTTACAATAGCTAGAACATGGAAGCAACCTAGATGCTCATTGACAGATGAATGGATAAAGGAGTTGTGGTACATATACACAATGGAATATTACTCAGCCATAAAAAGGAATGCATTTGAGTCAGTTCTGATGGTGGATGAACCTAGAACCTATTATACAGAGTGCAGTGAGTCAGAAAGAGAAAGATAAATATCATATTCTAACGCATATATATGGAATCTTGAAAAATGGTTCTGAAGAATTTATTTACAGGGCAGCAGTGGGGAAACAGACATAGAAAATAGACTTATGAACATAGGGAGAGGGGAGGAGAGGGTGAAATGTATGGAAAGAGTAACATGGAAACTTACATTACCATAAGTTACATATACAGCCAATGGTAATTTGCTGTATGGCTCAGGAAACTCAAACAGGGGCTCTGTATCAACCTAGAGGAGTTGGGATGGGGAGGGAGATGGGAATGAGGTTCAAAAGGGAAGGGATATATGTATACCTATGGCTGATTCATGTTGAGGTTTGACAGAAAACAACAAAATTCTGTAAAGCAATTATCTTTCAATAAAAAAATAAATTAAAAAAAATTACAGATTGGACAATACAGTATTTTCTTTTTTCCATAGTTGTAGAGTCAGTAATTTCACATTCTGGTCAATGATCCTTTTGGATAAAATAGACATTTTAACACAGGCTGTGAGGAATTTGTATATACTGTAGCTTTGGAAAAAAACATCATTTATCCTAACTTTTATTTCTCTATAACATTCACTAAACAAGCAAACAAACAAACTTTAAAAAAAACACTCAAATATCTGCCTTTTATCTCTTATACAACATATCTTTTTCTTTATAGTTAAGATCACCTTGGAAAAGTTTATAGATTATATTTAACAAATCTTTGTGAAAAATGACAAAGTTCAAATATAACAATTCTTTCATTTTTATCAAAAGTAAAGCACAGATGATTCAAGCCTATGCCCCTCCCAGTTTCAGAGCCTTCTGTTTATACATCATTCACTTTATTAAAGGCTTTGCAAACCCTTTTGCATAAAGTAAGTTTGTCTGTTTTACCATTGTCAGATTGGAAGTCAGCAACTGAAAGGTTTGAAATGGCATTTCTTATTAAAGAATACATGTTTGCATTCTCCTAAAAAAATACATATTCATTGTTTTTAATTAAATAATAGAAATTGTATAATATTCTTTAAAAATGACTTTTATTAAATAAATAAATGACTAAATTATTAGTAAAATAAGATTGCAACCAAAACAAATTTTGCAATGAGAAAGAGAAGTTTAAATGAATGCTCTGTAAAAAAACAAAAAAACCTTCCTAAGAAACACTTCAGTTTTAATCTGGAAGTAGTTTATACTGGAGAGAATGGCAATGTAATGGGATTATAAGATTTAAAAAAAAAAAGAACTGTAAGTCTTTTGACTAAAAACATGACCCAAGTCAGTTATTTAAATTATCTCAATATGATTTCTCGTCTTTAAAAATCTATATCTACCCAACAAGAATAGAATGAAGTAAGCAAGCAGATATAATGGTGCTTGTAGCTTATTTGTCGCTGTTGTTATTGTTCAGTAACTAAGTTGTGCCCGACTCTTTGGTGATCCCATGGACTGTAGCCCAATGGGCTTTTCTGTCTATGGGATTTTCCAGCAAGAATACTGGAGTGGGTGGCCATTTCCTCCTCCAGGGGATTTTCCCACCCAGGGATCCAGCTGGCATCTTCTGCATCAGTAGGCAGATTCTTTACCACTGAGCCAACAGCACCATAAATAGGCAAGTTACTTAAATTCTTTCTGTGGTATTACAAAACCAAGTATCTTACAATCAGAAGCACAACATTAGCTTCCATTTCTGAAGTAAAACTATTATGTCCCATGAAATGTGTGTGTAATGTATCAATATACGGCTTCCAGAGAGAAAGAGAGTCTCAGCATGTAACACGGTAGAAGGGACACTGCTTATTTAGACTGCTTAGCTAGTGTAAGCTACCAGAATCTTGCCAGCTTGGATCCAACTGGCTCATATACAGACCCACAACAATGCCTGGAGTTCTTTAATGCATGATGGCAAAAAAAAAAAAAAAAAAGATGCCAATAACTCAATTGAGAATGACTAAATTTATGTTCTACTGAAATTTAGAGCTGTACGTGTTAGCACACGATTGACAGAACACAACAAGCTATAAGTGATGCAAGGTGCTGTTCCATTGTTAATCGCTCCCTTACCCACACTCATTGAAGAATTTGTGGGGCTGGGCAAATATTTTTAATGTTCTGTGTTTCCTCTTGTTTCTATCTTTCTGACTTGATGATCTCTCCATGTCCTTCTTGATCTTGTCCCAGTCTGCTAAGTGAGGTAAAGTGAAAGTCGCTCAGTCGTGTCTGACTCTTTGAGACCCCATGGACTATACAGTCCATGGAATTCTCCAGGCCAGAATACTGGAGTGGGGAGCTATTTCCTTCTCCAGGGGATCTTTCCAACCCAGGGATCAAACCCAGGTCTCCTGTATTGCAGGCGGATTCTTTACCAGCTGAGCTACAAGGGAAGTCCAAGAATACTGGAGTGGGTAGCCTATCCCTTTTCTGGGGGATCTTCCTGACCCAGGAATTGAACTGGGGTCTGCTTCATTGCAGGCAGATTCTATACCAACTGAGCTATGAGGCTTTGCACTAAAGCTGCTTTGCAGTAAATCCCTCAGAGCCACTTTGCACTAAATCCCACATTGTCCCAGTCTGCTTTGCACAAAATCAACTCTACCCATATTTATTTTCCCTTACAACTAAATAGAACAAATTCTAAGTCTCTCTGGAACTGGTCAAGGTTCAGACTTCAAAGAGCAAAGTCCTCATTAACTCTCTTGCTAAGGAGACTGCTTTCTCCAACTGATTCAGAAAAATGCCACTATCATTTACTTCAATTTAGAAAATGACTCCTCTTCCCATTTGCATTGCACTGAAATTTTATTTCTGAATACTTTGTTTGGAGTCACATAGGTGGTTATACAAAAACATAGAAAGTTTTTGTTTCTTTAATGCTTGGCTTTTAAGGTAGGAAAAAATTTTTCTGTGTTAGTATTGTTAGCAAGGAATATCCCTTTGAGTAGAAAGAGCATGCTAAAACATTCCTAATTGCAGCAGCCTAAAACTGTATTACTTACCTCTTCATGCATTCTGTCATATGGGCTACATATGTCTGATTCTTGAGAGATCTGAATTCTAACACTTTCCAAAAGATGAGTCATCAATCTATAGTTAATAAAATGTATAATATTACTGCTACTATTACAAATTAACCCAGCTAGAATTTTTAGAAGCTCAGATTTCATAAATAGGAAATAAGCAAAAGAAGAAATACTCAGCATGTAACATAAAATCAGTTCAGTTCAGTTCACTTCAGTCGCTCAGTCGTGTCTGACTCTTTGCAACCCCATGAATCACAGCACGCCAGGCCTCCCTGTCCATCACCAACTCCCGGAGTCTACCCAAACCCATGTCCATCGAGTCAGTGATGCCATCCAGCCATCTCATCCTCTGTCGTCCCCTTCTCCTCCTGCCCCAATCCTTCCCAGCACTAGGGTCTTTTCCAATGAGTCAACTCTTCACATGAAGTGGCCAAAGTATTGGAGTTTCAGCTTCAACATGTTCTCAAATTATTTTAGAAACAAGTATTTTAAAAAATCAATAGAAAATATTAAGAAAAACTTTGCTAAAAAAAAAAGAAAGAAAAACTTTGCTGAGGAATTCCTTTTTTCACTTCTATTGCATGAGATACAACAATTACCAGTTTTATAGCCATCTCTCTGGTAAAACACCTTATATTTGGCATCAGCCCAATGAAAGGCTGCTATCTATTTTGCAAAAATAATTAACTGTTTACTTTAACTTTATCTCAGATCAGGAAAAGAGTGTTCTACTCTGAACTTTCTGTTTTGTTTGTTTGGGATGTGGACTATTTTTAAAGTCTGTATTGAAATTGTTAAAATATCGCTTCTGTTTCATGTTTTTATTTACTTGCACACTCTGCTTTGGGAGGAGGAAGTCTTAACCACTGGACCTCCAGGGAAGTCCCTGCAGCTTTTGTTTATACCCATGGTTTTCTTTTGTTTTGTTTCCATCGTGTTTCATATTAAATCACATTAATTTATCTCCTATGTGGATTCTGTACCCCATATACTGACAATTAGGCTAACTGTTATTCTTGCTCAAAACTACAGGAATTTACATGCTTTTTAAACTCTTTAAAGAATCCTTCAAGATTAAAGCCCAGCAGAAAATTCTTCAGATTTGCATTTCATAATCCATTATTTATTATTGTTGTTTGCCCTCTTGGAACATTGTTCTTTATGTACTTCTGTGAGCAATATATAGTCCAAACCAATTATCTTTTGCCCTTTGTCTATCCAAAACTTTGTCTATCCAGTTGAGCTATTTCAAATTCCAAAAGATGATGCTTTGAAAGTGCTGCACTCAATATGCCAGCAAATTTGGAAAACTCAGCAGTGGCCACAGGACTGGAAAAGGTCAGTTTTCATCCCAATCCCAAAGAAAGGCAACGCCAAAGAATGCTCAAACTACCACACAATTGCATTCATCTCACACACTAGTAAAGTAATGCTCAAAATTCTCCAAGCCAGGTTTTAGCAATACATGAACCGTGAACTTCCAGATGTTCCAGCTGGTTTTAGAAAAGGCAGAGGAACCAGAGATCAAATTGCCAACATCCGCTGGATCATTGAAAAAGCAAGAGAGTTCCAGAAAAACATTTACTTCTGCTTTATTGACTATGCCAAAGCCTTTGACTATGTGGATCACAATAAACTGTGGGAAATTCTGAAAGATATGGGCATACCAGACCACCTGACCTGCCTCTTGAGAAACCTGTATGCAGGTCAGGAAGCAACAATTAGAACTGGACATGGAATAACAGACTGGTTCCAAATAGGAAAAGGAGTACATTAAGGCTGTATATTGTCACCCTGCTTATTTAACTTATATGCAGAGTACATCATGAAAAATGCTGGGCTGGAAGAAGCACAAGCTGGAATCAAGATTGCCGGCAGAAATATCAATAACCTCAGATATGCAGATGACACCACCCTTATCGCAGAAAGTGAAGAAGAACTAAAAATCCTCTTGATGAAAGTGGGAGAGTGTAAAGTTGGCTTAAAGCTCAACATTAAGAAAATTAAGATCATGGCATCTGGTCCCATCACTTCATGGGAAATGGATGGGAAAACAGTGGAAATAGCGGCAAACTTTATTTTGGGGGGCTCCAAAATCACTGCAGATGGTGATTGCAGCCATGAAATTAAAAGATGTTTACTCCTTGGAAGGAAAGTTATGACCAATCTAGATAGCATATTGAAAAGCAGAGACATTACTTTGCCAACAAAGGTCCGTCTAGTCAAGGCTATGGTTTTTCCAGTAGTCATGTATGGATGTGAGAGTTGGATGGTGAAGAAAGCTGAGGGCTGAAGAATTGATCCTTTTGAACTATGGTGTTGATGAAGACTCTTGAGAGTTCCTTGGACTGCAAGGAGATCCAACAAGTCCATCCTAAAGGAGATTAGTCCTGGGTGTTCATTGGAAGGACTGATGTTGAAGCTGAAACTCCAATCCTTTGGCCACCTGATGTGAAGAGTTGACTCATTGGAAAAGATCCTGATGCTGGGAAGGATTGGGGGAAGAAGGAAAAGACAGAGGATGAGATGGCTGGATGGCATCACTGACTCAATGGACATGAGTTTGGGTAAACTCTGGGAGTTGGTGATGGACAGGGAGGCCTGGTATGCTGTGATTCATGGGGTCTCAAAGAGTTGGACATGACTGAGTGACTGAACTGAACCGATCCAAAACTGAAACCCAAGGGAAGACTCTCATATTGCATACTTGGAATAATGCCTCAAGTCACCAGCCAAACAGCAGATCTGTTTTAAGTAGCCAACTTTGAGCTTAAAATGTCTAGGTGTATGTCATTTGTGGCAATTCATACATAAACCACTCTTGTTTCTGATCTCTCCAGGATCCTACTGTTGAATGAATTATTCTAGAGAGAAAATAATAGATGAACCATTAGGCTAACTGCTTGCTAGATCTCTTGGCTCATAGCAATATTTATTGTTCCAGACATTCCCAATATACAGCAACAAAATCAGATTCAAGACAAAGAGCTCTCCTTCATAATTCTAACCACAAAGAACACTTTCTCCTGTTTACTATTGCTAATAAACTAAAATGTTTTCCTTCTAAGGTTCTTATATTTAGTACTGGGAGAACCACAGACAAGTAATTGATTTTTCCAAACCATGAAATGTATAGTGTCCAACAGCCCAGGAAAAAAGAAAAGAAAGAATAAAGGTCATGAGATAAAGGGAGCCCACAAGAAAATCGATACTAGTAACACTGTAATCATCCTGGTTTGCTCAGCTACTGACCAAAATCACTGGAAGCCTATCTTACTTACCAAGTTAAGCGATCTTCCAAATGGCATTTTGAATCCAGTATTGCTGCTACATTTATTTTTTAACTGAAATAAACTATGGTTGAACTTAAAGAAAACAGTCTTGGTAGAGTTGATATAGCTGCCAGGAGTAGGATGTTACATGTAAAAGTAACTTTGAGGAAAAGATTTAAGATCCTTAAAAGACAGATTTATCAGTCCAGACTCAGATAGTGAGTATCGGAAATCAATACTCTGAATAAAATTATTACCCATAAGAGTAAAACATTTTGGTACTTTAGTAAAAGTTACACAGCTGCCTGAATAGCATGCTCTGCCTGGAATAGAATCTAGTATAATAATGTTTTCTTACACCTCATCTTGAATATTGATGTCTGTCATCATCCCACATGTATATATAGTATATACAAATTATATCAAATCCAGGTAAAAATATAAAAAAATTTTAATTTCTCATGCCAGTATTTGGCAGTTCATTGACTGCTGGCTGGGGTAGCATGGTGACGGGTACAGGAAGAATTTCCCCACCTAATTTGTTAATTTGCAAATTCTTAAATTAAATAGATGCTTATTGTTTTAAGGCAGTGAGCTTTTTGGAGTTTGCTACACAGAGTTATTGGGGCTACAGATAATGGATGATCTTTTTTTATTGGACTATAATTGCCTCACTATGTTGCATTAGTTTCTTCCACACAACAAAGCAAATCAGCCATATGTAAACATACATCCCTTCCCTCTTGGACCTCCCTCCCACATGCCTCAGTCTACCCATTTAGGTCACCACAGAGCACCAAGCTTAGCTCCCTGTGCTACATACAATAGCTTCCCACTAGGAATCTGCTTTACACATGGTGGTGTATATGTGTCAATCCCAGTCTCCATATTCACCCCACTCCTCCTTTCCCTCCTCGTGTTCACATGTCCCTTCTCTACATGTCTCTTTTCCTGCCCTGCAAATTGGTTCATCCGTACCACTTTTCTAGATTCCAATATATATGTTAATATACGATATCTGTTCTTCTCTTTATGACTTACTTTACTCTGTATGATAGACTCTAGGTGCACCCACATCTCTACAGATGACCAAATTTCTTCCTTTTTATGGCTGAGTAATATTTCATTGTATATATGTACCACATATTTATCCATTCATCTGTCAATAGATATTTAGGTTGCTTTTATTAATCTCCAAAATATACAAATAGCTCATACAGTTCAATAATAACAACAACAACAAAAGCTCAATCCAAAAAAAAAAAAAAAATGGGTGGAAGACCTAAATAGACATTTCTCCAAAGAAGATATAAGTTGGCCAAGAGACACATGAAAAGATGCTCAACATCACTAATTATTAGAGAAACACAGATCAGTTTACAATGAGGAATCACACCAGTCAGAATGGCCAACATCAAAAAAATCTACAATCAATGGATGATCTTTTGATGAAGTAAAGAACTGCATAAAGAGAGGCATAAGGATACCAATGAAAATCCTTCTCTACTTCTCCACTGCTGCCCCTCAAACATTCTAGAGTTCTTGTCTCCTTTATCAGGTGTTGTTTTAATCTGCCTAAACTTGGTTGCTAAAATTTCATCTAGAGTCAGGAAAAAAAAAAGAATTTAAATTCTAGTCTGGGGCTTATTACTTCACTCAAACTCTCTTAGGTTTCAATATCCTCCACAGTACTACCTGTGACATGGAGTTATTTGGGGAAGTGTACTAGTAAAATATTAAGTAAAGTGATTCACGTGTTACCTGATCCAAAGCATGTGCTCAATAAATGGGGGGCACTAAGGAAAGATTGACCAAAAAATGACCATGTGTCTTTCTCATTCTTCAGGAAGCTGAATGGGTGAACACAGAGAAATAAGCACAGGCAAATCCAGTTACACAAGGTTAAGCCTCTGCTTTGTGAAAACTGCTAACATCTCTCTGGACAAAGCAAGTCACGTGCCTGACACAGAGTGGCAGTGAAAGGGCATAGCAAAATTATAGGGCAAAAGAATTGAAAGCATGAGGTTGGAGAATTGGGCCCAATAATCAAATCAACATACCAGAATCTAAAACTTTTAATCTTATTTATAAATACTCTTTTCACCCTTCGCATTTTCAGGCTTTGATTCCAAAAGAATAGCAATTTACAACAAATGTTCAGTTCAGTTCAGTTCAGTCGCTCAGTTATGTCCAACACTTTGCAACCCCATGGACTGCAACACACCAGGCTTCCCTGTCCATCACCAATTCCTGGCGTTACAAGGAATGAGTTCAAATTCATATTCACTGAATCAGTGATGCCATCCAATCGTCTCATCTTCTGTTCCCCTCCTCCTCCCACCTTCAGTCTTTTCCGGTATCAGGATCTTTTCCAATGAGTCAGTTCTTTGCATCAGGTGGCCAAACTTTTGGAGTTTCAGCTTCAGCATCAGTCCTTCCAATGAATATGCAGGACTGATTTCCTTTAGGATGGACTGTTTGGATCTCCTTCCAGTCCAAGGGATTCTCAAGAGTCTTCTCCAACACCACAGTTCAAAAGCATCAATTCTTCGGTGCTCGGATTTCTTTATAGTACAACTCTCACATCCATACATGACTACCAGAAAAACCATAGCTTTGACTAGATGCAGGTATTCAAATAAAAAAAGAGCTAATGGATTTAAAAGCCCTGAGAAGAATGTTTTTGCTGGGATAGCACTGTTTGAATACTAAGCATAGTGTTTGCCTGTCTAATATAAACTTTTTAAAGATTTTTTGATGCAGACCATTTTTAAAGAATTTATTGAATTTGTTAGAACATTGCTTCTGTTCCATGTTTTGTTTTTTTGGCCCCAACACATGTGGGATTTTAGCTCCTTGACCAAGAATTGAAATCACACGTCCTACATTGGAAGGAAGAAGTCTTAGCCACTAGACCACCAGGGAAGTCTCTGATATACACTTTTGTCTCTTGTCAATTGTTGTAGAGAGTGGGGAAACTTCCAAAGAGGGAATTGGAGAAGACCCTAGAAAAAGGAGACGATTCTTGCTAGGAAAACCAACTTTGGTTTGGAGCTATTCTTCCCTGTGGTTCTTCAGAATCATGAGGGAAAGACAAACATTTTGGACCAAGACTGAGAGACTACATGGAAATTACAAAATCCTGCGTCAAAGTCAACCTAAAGAGAGAAAGATTTAAGAGGAGCCATAGTGGGAGCCGTGAGTCCAGCTAGCTAGTGTGATTTGGTGGTTTCTATACCTGAAGCGTCAGCAAGGAAATAAAGACAGACCTGGGAGTATGGTCTGGTTGCCAGATGTCAGAGCTCCTGGACTTGAGACAAGATAGTTTCTCTAGGCTCACAGGCTGCTGTAACTATTTCTATCCCCTGGCTGAGCTTCTAGACTCACATGCTTAAAGCTAAGGGAATGATTTATTTGCTGGTACTAATATATTTGAATCAATATGGAATTGATTCTAGGCATTGAACATACTGAATTCTCCCTTACAGGAGAGACTGCTGATTTAACAAGAAGCATCGTTGTGATACTCATTAAGCTTACAGGCACCTAGGTAGTAAAACTGTGTATTGTTCATCGCTTCATTGTTCTGATTCTTCTCAGTAAAATCCAAGTTAGAGCTGGCTAGGGAAAAAAAATGTATATATATATATATATATATATACATGTTTATAGGGAGGGGAACAGTGTGAAGAGAAGTGTTTCCTGTAATAAATGAAGAAGCAGTTCAGTTCAGTTGCTCAGTTGTTTCTGACTCTTTGTGATCCCTGGACTGCAGCATGCCAGGATTTCCTGTCCATCACCAACTCCTAGAGCTTACTCAAATTCGTGTCTATCAAGTTGTTGATGCCATCCAATCATTTAATCCTCTGTCATTCCCTTCTCCTGCCTTCAATCTTTCCTAGCATCGGGGTCTTTTCCAATGAGTCAGTTCTTCACATCAGGTGGCCAAACTATTGGAGTTTCAGCTTCAGCATCAGTCCTTCCAATGAATATTCAGGACTGATATTCTTTAGGATGGACTGGCTGGATCTGCTTGCAGTCCAAGGGACTCTCAAGGGTCTTCTCCAACATCACAGTTAAAAAGCATCAATTCTTCAGTGCTCAGCTTTCTTTATAATCCAACTCTCACATCCATACATGACTACTGGAAAAGCCATAGCTTTGACTAGACAGATCTTCATTGGCAAAGTAATGTCTCTGTTTTTTAATATGTTGTCTAGGTTGGTCATAGCTTTTCTTCCAAGTGTCTTAATTTCATGGTTGCAGTCACCATCTGCAGTGATTTTGGAGCTCCAAAAAGCAAAGTCTCTCACCGTTTCCATTGTTTCTCCATCTATTTGCCATTAAGTGATGAGACTGGATGCCATGATCTTCGTTTTTTGAATGTTGAGTTTTAAGCCAACTTTTTCACTTTCCTCTCTCACTTTTTTCAAAAGCTCTTCAGTTCTTTGCTTTCTGCCGTAAGGGTGGTGTCATCTGCATATCTGAGATTATTGATATTTCTCCTGGCAGTCTTGACTCCAGCTTGTGCTTCATCCAGCCTAGCATTTAGCATGATTTACTCCATATATAAGTTAAACAAGCAGGGTGACAATATACAGCCTTGAGGTACTCCTTTCCCAGTGTGGAACCAGTTTCTTGTTCCATGTTCGGTTCTAACTGTTGCTTCTTGACTTGCATACAGATTTCTCAAGAGGCAGGTAAGGTTGTCTGGCATTGCTATCTCTTGAGGAATTTTCCAGTTTGTTGTGATCTACACAGTCAAAGGCTTTGGTGTAATCAATAAAGCAGGAGTAGATGTTTTTCTGGTAATCTCTTGCTTTTTCGATGATCCAACAGATGTTGGCAATTTGATCTCTGGTTTGTCTGCCTTTCTAAATCCTGAAAAGTTCAGGATTCACATACTGTTGAAACCTGGCTTGGAGAATTTTGAGCATTATTTTGTTAGTGTGTGTGATGAGTGCAATTGTGCAGTAGTTTGAGCATTCTTTGGCATTGCCTTTCTTTGGGATTGGAATGAAAACTGACCTTTTCCAGTCCTGTGGCCACTGCTAAGTCTTCCAAAATTGCTTTCCAAGCGTGGAAATAAGCTGATGCAGTGGGGGTTTATTTAGCCAGGAAGCACATTAGTGTCATGTCTGACGCTTTAAATAAGATACCACTGTATCCAGGTTCCATTGCCCAGAGATTCTAACTTAATTTGTGAGGAGACAGAGAGGGGAGAGAGGTATGAATTGTCATGAAAGCTCCACAGACCGATCTAATGGGCTTCCCGGGGCTCAATTCGGCAGAGAAGAGAGGGCAGTCATTCAAAATGAATTCCAAGTGAGTATACCAGCTCTCTAAAATAGATTGGTTCCCAAAACTTCTACAGAAAGAAGAAAGGCATTCAAAGAGGTGGTCTCATCTTCAAGTAAGATGGAAAGTCAAAGGTAAAGACCTCAGAGATCCCGAAGCTACAAAACTCTCCCAAATGAAAAAGAAAAGTGACTCCACAAGGGTCTCCATTGCTTCTGTCTTTGATCCCAGCACATTCCACCCTGCTGTCACTGTTTGTGGACTTAGGCTGTCAACATGGGATCTGTGAGGTGAGCAGCGTCACACTTCTCAGTTCATCTTACAGCAGCTTCTCCACTGGGAGCCACTTTGATGCAAGTTATTCAGTTAAAGTAACTTTAACTTACCCGAGGACTACACCAAACACATTCAATTTACTGCTTTCTCTAAACTGGAAATTGTATGCTCACATCCACCCAGCAGTTAAAGAAATGTAAATTATAATAATTAGATACTCTTAGGATCAGATTAGAGAAGATTAGAAAATAATAGTCAACATAGACAACCGTAAGGGAAAGACACTTTCTCATACTCTGCCAATAAGAAACTAAATTTGTATCTCTCCTGGAGAACAATTTTTGCTTTTATTTCAAGAGAAATCTGAAAAGATCAGAAAATATTTGATCCAACATTCCCCTTATGGAAATTTATCCTAAGGATACATATAATCTAATCATGATGATAATAACATTAGAACAACCTAAATATTAATGAGTTTGAGTAATTCAATCACTAAGTCCATTTCATAAAAAATTATATAAAAGAATATTTTACAAAATTAATATGTGATCAGACAAACAGATAAAGCAGAGTGTACACTAAAATCCCACTTTTGGTTAATATATATGCATAGGAAAAAGAGTGGAACTTCGCAACAAACTGTTGGCAGTGATTATCAGGGTGAAGAAGCACTTTCTTCTATTGAACACTACTGTTTTGCTGTATTTTATAACTTGAATCTAATTTTTTGTTCCTTATATAATTGAGGCAAATACATAAAACCAAAGAAAAAAGACTTAAAAGCAATATGGCAAAATATTAACATCTGATAGTCAATTTTTTACATGTATTTTCAAGATTTATAACAATGAATATGTGTTACTATTAAACAAAAAGTGCCTCAATTAATTTTAATTGAAGACTTACATAATGCAAGACACATCAGATTCTTCAAATAATTTAATTGTCACAGCTATGGCATTTTCTTTGTTGAGCCCAAGATTATGTTTAAAAACAACTGCAAACAAATCACTTAGCATTAGCACAAGCCTATTTCAGCTTAAGAGGAAGACTCTGACCTTTCACTGCTAACAGTCTATATGGGTTTTGAGAACTGTCCTTGCCATTATGTGTAGCTTTGATACTTCAGAACAGAAGTCCCTTGGAGTTTTATTCAGCTTAGGTATCTCCATTTTCTTTTGTGACATTGCATCCTGCATTTAGAAGCAAAAGGAACTCTATTAACAATTTTGTTCCCAATTCCTTTTTCACTTGTATATTTTATTTCTTTTTTCCCACATTTTGAATTGCCCTAGGTCTTGACAACCCACACTCTATAAGTATCAAGCAATACTCTAATTATATTTTGCTTGCAAATGTTCAGGTACCATTTAGTGCAGGAAATCCATCAAAGTATTCCCTTTCAAATTTCACATTCTGGAAAAGAAGAAGCTATTTTAGGACTTTCAAACCTATCATCTTGAGGAATCAAAGATATGCCTACCGAGAAAAGTAACTGTCCATCAACTGTAGTCTGAAAATGCTGCTTATATAGAAAATTAATACTCCTTCTCCCACCTCTTTCTGTGGAAGAACAAGGTGTAATTTCCTGCAGAGGGTGCCTGAGATGCCTGCCTCAGACTGGAAGAACCTCTGTAGTCCTCAGACATGCTCTTACAAGAAGTGGTATATGTTCACTGGAAATATTTTATGGCCAGACTCAGGCATTGTCCAGATTGATACAAAGGATATCTCAGGAAGGACCAATGCCCACTGCTGCCCAGAGAAGCAATGACATCACTCTCTACAAGCTTCTTGTGAGCAGACACTAAAACTAGAGCCCCACTGAGTCTTCAGCACTAGGCATACAGAAATGTGCCAGGATACCTGTCATCAGGTCAGATCGTGCATGAGCGCTCAATCATGTCTGACTCTTTACGACCCCATGGACTGTAGCCCACCAGGCTCCTCTGTCCACAGGATTCTCCAGGCAAGAAAGCTGGAGTGGGTTGCCATTTCCTCCTGCAGGGCATCTTCCCAACTTAGGGATTCAACTCCCATTTCCTGAGTCTCCTGCATTACAGGAAGAATCTTTACCACTTGAGCCATTGGGGAAGCCCTCTCAGAAGCTTGCTCTCTCCTTGAATTCTATAATTTCAGGATAAAAATGCATTCTTTTTTAAAGCTGAGTGACATTCCATTGTATGTTACTACTTTCTCAATTTGTCCCACCTTCTCCCTCCCACACTGTGTCCACAAGTCTGTTCTCTATGTCTGTGTCTCCATACTGTCCTGGAAATAAGCTCATCAGTACCATCTTTTTAGATTCCATACATATGCATTTAATATACAATATTTATCTTTCTCTTTTTTATTTACTTCACTTTGTACAGTAGGCTGTAGGTTCATCCACCCCAATGTTCATTGCAGCACTTTTTACAATAGCTAGGACACAGAACCAACCTAGATGTCCATCGACAGATGAATGGATATGAAAATTGTGGTACATGTATACAATGGAATGTTATTCAGCTTTAAAAAATAACACATTTGAGTCAGTCCTAATGAATTTCCTTCTCTTTTATCAGGACTTGAAATTATAGAATTCAAGGAGAGGTTCAGCTTCCCAGAGACCTTCCCAGGAGGCACTAGAGATAAAGAGCCTGCCTGCCAATGCAGAAGACCTAAGAGATGCTGGTTTGATCCCTGGATTGGGAAGATCTCTTGGAGGAGGGCATGGCAATCCACTCCAATATTCTTACTGAAGAATCCCACGGACAGAGGAGCCTGCAGGCTACAGTTCGCAGGGCTGCAAAGAGTTGGACATGACTGAGCGACTTAACATGCGAGCCTGTGCTTACCAGAGGAGTGAAAACAGAGCCACTGGGTGGGGCAAAAACAGATTGAATCATTGTATCTGCTGCCTGACTCATTTCTGCTTCTTTCCTTCTTTATTCCTTGGTGATTAAAGATTAAAGATCCCATGTTGAATGTTCTGATAATATACTGCTATGTAATAAACTACCCTAAAACCCAGTGACTTTAAACCACCACCATTTTATGGTACCTTATATTTAAGTGGGTCAGAAATTTGGGGTCCACATAATTTCTGCTCTTTAAAAGACACTGCTAATATATCTGGTACAGAATTTGTATCCAAAATGTATTTTTTTAAAAACTCTGAAAACCCAATAATAAAAAAGCACACAATCCAATAAAAAACAGGCAAACCTTGAAACACACTGCACCAGAGAAAATATATAAATGGCAAATAATCCCATGAAAATTTACTCAATATCATTAGTCGTTAGGGTCCTGTAAGTCAAAACCAAGAAAAGACATTGTGTGTATATTTTAGTTGCTCAGTCATGCTGGACTCTTTGAAACCCCATGGAGTGTAGCCCACCAGGTTCCTCTGTCCATAGGATTCTCCAGGCAAGAATACTAGAGTGGATTTCCATTCCACAAAGTAATTTATAGAGATTAAAAGTAGATGAATGGTTTCCTCCTTTCAGAGGAAGAGCTGAAAGGAAGACCAGGAGTGATCACAATGGAACACCAGTTAATTGGAAAGTGATGGATATGTTCACTATCTTGACTGTGGTGATGGTTTCCCAGGGGTATGCCAAATCAAAGCATATGCAATTATTCAGTTTAAATCTATGCAGTTTATGTACCTCAAGACAGTTTTTAAAAGAGCATGGAAAGAAGGAATCTATCTTCCCTCCAACTCTCATCCCACAATGAAAATTACAGAACTCTAAAACTTGTAGAGATAAAATTGTTAAAAGAAATTTGAGACTGATACTTTGTGTTCCAAATGAGGAAATTATCCCTCAGAAAAAAAGAGGGGATTTGCCTAAGATCACAGTGCTGTTGGCTACAGTTTCAAGTTCCCCTCTCTTAACTTCCTACAAGCTGCATGCAAAGTTGTTTCAGTTGTGTCCAACTCTTTGCAACCCTATGGATCATACCTGACCAGGCTCCTCTGCCCATGGGATTTTCCAGCAAGAATACTGAAGCTGGTTGTCATGCCCTCCTCCAGGTGATCTTCCCAACCCAGGGATCCAACCTGCATCTCTTACATCTCCAGCAGGTAGGTTCTTTACCACTAGTGCTGCTTGGGAAACCCCTACTTACTAGTACTCTCTGAAGAAATGTGCCTCTTTTTGCAATTACAAAGGAAACATGTTCAGAGTATTTCAGGATCAATTAATCTGATTCAAAGTGTGATTTTAAATGTAGACAAATACAAGTCTTAATTTAGGTGAAGGACATCTAAAACTGATTTTGAAAAAGCCACAGTCTTTCTGGCCTAAAGAACTTGAGGGTGGATCTTGGAATAGTCACAGACTCTGGAAAATGAGCTGGGGAATCCTGCCTCTGGCATGTGGAACCAGACCACATGTTAGGTGAGAAGTTGATGGTATGGTGTCATAATAAAAGACATATTTTAAAATAAAAGACTAGAAAGATCAGTCATCAGCTAACCCTAGAAGCATGTTGAATCTCATGATAGATCTTGATAAGGAAGAATAGGTATACCTCAATGAAAAGAAACACAAAACAAGGACTTTGGGAGGATGTTGACATGCTAGGCAGTATGTTTTTACAGGGGTTCAGTTCTCTAAGAAGCCGTCTCCATTCCCCTCTCTATCAGGCTTGGAGGAAAGGAAAGGTCTATAGATGGGTAAACAGTGTCCTTAGCATGGGCTAAGCTGAAGGTCATGGAGCATGCATAAATGAGAACCTGAAGGTCTGAAAGCAGATGTATATAACCATTTGAAGTGCCTTTCTTTTTCCACAGGAGAGTTGGGAACACTGCCCTCAATCAAACTAAGCAGTTTCATGGCCTCGTTTAACAAGTAAAGGAAATCTCATGGCCATCCCCATAGTTTCAGCTTTCATCCTGGCCATCATAATCTGCCTGGCAGGCTTGGAAATGAGGTGTAGAATAACACATTCAGTTTTAGCATGGGCACTGGTTCTTGGGCACATCAATCAACCCCGGTATACTCCAGAGTGTTCCTGGAGGGGTTTTCAGCACCAAAAGTGTTTTCTTAAGGCAAAATCCTGTACAAATGGAGGAGAGAGTGTCTTGGTTTTATTTACGTGCCATATCTCTCAAGGTAATCCAATTGTCTGTGTTGCTAACAAGCCCTGTCTCCTGTCAAGATTGTCTATCCAGGCATAACCTCAGCAAGCCTCAAAGTCTATAGACTCTAAAGTAGATTAAAGTACATATGTGTGTGTACATGTATAAGCAGCTGAAAACCAGATTTGGACTATATCTGCCAAGTTATCTGAGCAGGTCCTCCGTCAGCAAGAGCCGTTTTTGGAGATGCAGTATTTTTCTTGGATTGACAGTCCTCTCAAGGACATTATATCAAGTTCACAATAAATATCTGTTGAGTGTATTATGTCTCCAATAACAGTTGAACATAGTCTTGTGTCTCATCAATTGGCTTAATGAGACTGAAGGGCAATGAATGGCTGCTGAGCAGTAAAACTTTGTCCAGGAATCAAGGAAGGCTTCTTTAACACAGTGGTCTGGAGGATGAAGAGAATGCATCCAAATTCAAGACAAGAGATTAACCTTTGAGGCAAAGGAAATGTTCTTTGAAAACTTGGTGCATGTGGCTGGACCAGGGCAAATGAGGAGTGATGAAATGAGGCTGGAGGGCAAGCCAGCTAGTCAGGACCAAAGACAAGGGCTGAGGAATGCATCCAGCCCACTGGCAGCAGGAACTGCAAAGTTCAAGGCAAAGAGTTTGGGAATAGAAAGGAAGAAAGACACGGGGCCAATAATTGAATCTACCAGTGAAGTCCACCACTACCATATCCTTTTAAGAATAATAAAAAAAAAGATAGATGATTTTAAATTGTTTGAAAATAACTACAGATTTAATAAAATGAAAACAGTGATAACCTTACTCTTCCTCTGAAACACTAAATACCAGAACAAATGGAACATGATATGGCAGGTTGAATCATACCCTCACCACAAGATATCCCCATTCCAACCCTCAGAACCTGGGAATACATTATCTTTCAAGGTATAAGGGACTTTGCTGATGTCATCAGTTAAGAATTTTGAGGTGAGATGATTCTAGAGTACTCAAGAGGACTCAGTGTAATCATAAGGGTCCTTGTAAGAGGAAGGCAGGAAGATCCAAATCACAAAGAGATGAGATTATGGAAGCAGAGATCAGAGAGAAGAGAAGATGCTATGATGCTGGCTTTGAAGATGAAAGAAGAGACCTTGAGTCTAAATGTGAGGGCCTTCTATAAGCTAGAAAAGACAAGCAAACAGATACTCCTCAGGGCTTCCAATAAGAACCAGCCTTGCTGGCACTTTTATCTTAGTCCAGTGAAATTGATTTCAGACCTCCAACAACCAAAACTGTAAGATAGAATGTCACAGTTGTTTTAAGCCATTGTCTGGTAATTTGTTAAAGGAGCAAGAGGATGCTAATATACATGATATTAAGACGTTTGAAGGGGAAAAGTTGTGACTTGAATGTATTTAGCTAGTAAGTTGCTTTTAATGGATGAAAGAAATAGAGAAATAGGAAGTCAAGGACTCAGGAAATATACTTATTTATAGCAGTTTGATTGACCAACACTCTTTTTAGGTAGTTTTAATAAAGAATACAGCTTTGTTTTATAACACCCTTCCATGCTACTGAATTTTTATGATCAATGTTTTGGTTGACTAATATGTCTTCAAGTAATTTTTTAAGAAAGTATATCTGTATGTTATTCCTGAGTTTTTGTGTTTCTATAAAGGTATGTTTATTGCTATAGTACATATGCATTAGCTTGGCTTGTTTTAACTTTTTAGGCCAAAATATTTTGCTCTTAAACATAGCTTTAAATGTTTTCATGTTAAACAATAAGGAATAAAAATCAGTAATCTTTGTGTTAAACCTCAGATATTTAGAAAAGGTTCAAAAAAAGAGCTAAACATAAAGTAGTTTAGAATAGAGTTAGTTATAGCTATGGTCAGGTAAAAAGTGAAATCAATCAAATGGAGAGACTTTTGCCATATTCAATTTTTAGAAAAGAACAAAACAAAAATAAGACTATTCCGAAAATGTGTGTGAGAGAAAGGGAGCAAGACTAACACCAATAAAAATATTTTTACAATCACTATTAAAACTTTGCATTTAAAAAAAATGGACAATATCTAAGCAGAACTATAAGGCTCAAACTTCTGAGGACTCCTTTAAACACTTAAAATGTATTGAGGAACCAAAAGTACCTTAGTTAATGTTTGTCATGTCTGTTAATATTTATCATCTTAGAAATTAAAACTAGGAATTTTTTAAATTAGAAATTGTTTTCTTTTCTTTTTTTTTTTTTGTTAATGTATAGTTGACTTAGGACTAGGAATATTTAAAGGACACAGGAGTGAGGGTACTACATGGGCTCTTCTGTCCATGGAATTCCCCAGGCAAGAATACTGAAGTGGGGCGCCACTCCCTCCTCCAGGGGATCTTCCTGACCCAGGGAGCAAACCCTCGTCTCTTATGTCTCCTACACTGGCAGGCAGATTTCCCACCCACTGGCACCACCTGGGAAGTCCTGAACTTTCCTGATGGCTCCAAGGGTAAAGAATCTACCTGTAGTGCATGTGTTGTAACAGATAATATAGAAGGCAGAGCAGAGGAACTTGGTCTCTGGGGCTAATAAGAGTTAAGAATGTGAAAGTCAGGAGGTTACAGCTGCCTGAGGTCCACTCTGTCTCTGGACTGTCAAGTCATCAGTGGACTTTCTTATAGTGTAAGTTACTTTGGGTTAGATTTCTGTTATTTTTAGCATCAAGAGCTCTAATTGATCCAGTAGTCTATGGTGTGAAAGTGTTAGCTGCTCAGTCATGTCCTACTCTTTGTGACTCCATGGACTGAAGCCCACCAGGCTCCACTGTTCATGGAATTATCCAAGCAAGGATATTGGAGTGGGTAGCCATTCCCTTTTCCAGAGGTTCTTCCTGACCCAGGGGTTGAACCCGGGTCTTCTGCATTGCAGGTAGATTCTTTACTCTCTGAGCCACCAAGAAAGCCCAGTCTATGGTGCGACTCTACCATACTCGTATAACCAGTCTTGTTTAGATGGATAATTGAGTTGCTTACAACATTTGACTATTTACAAACAAGGGGTCATGAATACTTTTGTACATGTTCACTTAGTCACATGACTTTGAGACCAAGCTTGAATATATCTGGAGAAATTAATCAAATTGTTATCAAAAAAGAAATGTAGTTTTAGTAAGAGTTTCCAAATTTCCCTCCATATAACTTGTATTAATTTTTACACATATTCACAAAATATGAGAATGTCTGTTTCTCAAAGACTCATTGGCACAGTGTTAGCAAAGTTTCTGATCATCAAAAATTTTGTTTCCAGGAGCAATATTTAAAGTTAATAAAGGTATCATAAAATAGGAACCCCTAAATGATTTTGTGTACAATCTTTCTGGAAGCAGTTAGGTGACATGAATCAAGAAATTTAAATTGACTTTTAAAATGAAGATATAATTGCCATACAGCATTACGTAACTTTAAAGTGTACAACATGCTTATGTGGTACACATGTTGGGTTGCAATATTATTACCTAACACCTTGATCACCTTCACTTCACATAATTATTATCTCTTTTTTTGGTGAAAACATTTAAGATAGAGACTCGATTATGAGGAAAATTTTAGAGATGTGGATAGTGGTTTATACTTAACAAAACATTGAGTTATTATTTTTAAAAATACTGAAAATAAGAACAGGTTGCAAAATAAGTTATGGCTTATCCATAGGATGAATATTATCAAGACATTAAATAAATATCTTATTTTTGAAAAACAATAATAGCGAAATTTGCTTCTTGCAGTCATTGTTCAGTTGTATTCAACACTTTGTGACCCCATGGAATTGCATCACACCAGGTTTCCCTGTCCTTCACCATCTCCTGGAGTTTGCTCAAACTCATGTCCACTGAGTTGGTGATGCCATCCAGCCATCTCATCCTGTCATCCCCTTCTCTTCCTGACCTCAATCTTTCCCAGCATCAGGGTCTTTTCCAATGAGTCAGCTTTTCACACCAGGTGACCAAAATATCGGTGCTTTGGCTTTAGCATCAGTCATTCCAATGAACATTAAAGGCTGATTTCCTTTAGGATTGACTGATTTGATCTCCTTGCTGTCCAAGGGACTCTCAAGAGTCTTCTCCAGCACTGCTGCTTATATAAGGTTAAACAAGCATTCATTTAAAGTAACATGTTAATTTTGAAAGTATACATTCTCATGCACACATATGTATATGTATTCCTCTGTATTTGACATAAATATATGTACAAATATGATTTATATATCTATATGTGCATAGAGGTCTTTAAGGATTCATGAACCAAAATATTCTCACTTTTCTTTTCTTGGCAGATTTAGCAGTAATTGATTCTTAATATCTTCTTAAAAATCTTCTACATTTCGGAGGAGAAACTAAGATGGCGGAGGAATAGGACGGGGAGAACACTCTCTCCCCAATAAATATACCAAAAGAACTTTTAAAGGCCGAGCAAACTCCAAAAAACAGGAACTGAATGCTGGCAGAGGACATCGGGCATCTGGAGAGGCGACCCAGTGCCGACGGGAGGAGGTAGGACAAAAGAAAGAAAAGAAAAAAAAAGTAGAGGGAGAGACAAAGAGCTGGGGACGGGCTCCGTCCCGGAAGGGGAGTCTGGAATAAAGAGGAAAAAAAAAAAAAAAAAGAGGAGAAAGGTTTCTGAATACCAGGGAGCATTCTCTCTGGCAGATCTGCGGTGGATCTTGGAGAGCAATATAGCTGAGAGCAGAAGCAGATTAATAGCTAAGCCCTGCAAGGTTCGTCTCTAGCTACAAGCACAGCCGAGAGCAGCAGCACAGCCGAAGCAGACTGCTCCTGCTCAGGGAGGGGCGGGCCGCGGGCTCAGGGAACGGAGCAGCCTGAGGGACCTAACCTTCCAGGGAAAGTTCCCTCTCCCCCCCAGGTCCGTGCACAAAACAAAGGGCGGTGAGGAGTCAACAGAGAGGCTGTGCAGCTGAGGGCTGCGGACCGGCCCAACCCCCGCCCGAGAGCAGTGGGCATAACCCAACCCAGCCCCGGGGAGGCTAACCAAGACTTCTGGGGAATCTGGACAGATCGGTGCTGTATACACCTTAGAAGGAGTGCTCAGCTGCACGCCGAGAAAACAGAGCGGCCGGGCCGGGAGAGAGGAGAAGCCCCACTCCCCAACTGCTGGGCGGACGACAGAGAGC
>ML663566.1:16390926-16539314 GCA_007570785.1 Antilocapra americana | reverse complement strand
CACTCCCCAACTGCTGGGCGGACGACAGAGAGCCTGAGCAGAAGGGGTGGGGGAAGCCCTCTCACCAGGAGCAGGGCAAACTCCAAAATTAAATCCCTGCCGGTAGAACAGACTGCATAGAGAGCGGCTGGGCCGGGGGAGGGGAGAAGCCCCACCCCCCAACTTTGCTGGGCGGAGGACAGAGAGCCTGAGCAGAGGGGGCGGGGTAAGCCCTCTCACCAGGAGCAGGGCAAACTCCAAAGCGCTGAATAGACACTTAAAAGACCAGCAGACAGAAGACGCTAGCAGAACAGCTTTGAAACAGACAGGAGAAGCAAATTAAAGCCCTGCAGGTGGCGATAACTGCATAGAAAGAAGTTTATAAGTCTGTGAAAAGGAGAAGCGGGACCAGGGAATCATCTGAAAATCTACAGACCCTTCCCTTCACCGAATGCACCAGCACCAGAGAAAGCCTTCATTATAACTGTACTAGGAACATCTTTTAAATTTTTAAAACTCTTATATATATATACATTGTTTTTTCTTTCTTGTTTTTTTCTTTTTCTTCTTCTTTTTTTTTTCTTTTTTTCTTTTTTTTTTTTTAGAATTTTTAAGTCCCATATGACCTTGCTATTTTTTTTTTTTCTTCTTCTTATTTCTTTTTTCTCCTTTATTTTTATTTTCCGGTTTTTTTTTTAAGTATTTTTGAGAACCCAGTCTTTACTCTAGATTTTTAATCTTTGCTCATTAGAACCTGGTATCAACTTTGTACCTTTCAAGATCCAAGCACCAGTACCCACTGCTACCTGGGAATGAGATCATTGGCTTGACTGCTTTCTCCCCATTCTTATCTCTTGCTAGTAACAGTGAGGAAACCTAGACTCACCCACCAGAAAACCACACAAGCCTTTCCATCCAGGAAACTTCGACAAACCACGCATCCAACCCCTCCCATAGAGAGGAATCCCCACAGTAAAGGGACAACACAGCAAGATAAACAAGATGAAAAGGCAGAGAAATACCCAGCAAGTAAAGGAACAGGATAAATACCCCCTAGACCAAACAAAAGACGAAGAGATAGGAAGTCTACCTGACAAAGAATTCCGAATAATGATAGTGAAAATGATCCAAAACCTGGAAAATAAGTTGGAGTTACAGCTCAATAACCTGCAGGCAAGGATTGAGAAGATGCAGGTAAGCTTTAACAAAGATTTAGAAGAAATGAAAAAGAGACAAAATACAATGAATAATGCAATAAATGAGATCAAAAACACTCTGGAGGGAACCAACAGTAGAATAACAGAGATAGAAGACAGAATAAGTGAGATAGAAGACAGAATGACAGAAATAAATGAAACAGAAAGGAAAAATGAAAAAAGAATTAAAAGAAATGAAGACAACCTTAGAGACCTCTGGGACAATATTAAACGCACCAATATTCGAATCATAGGAGTCCCAGAAGAAGAAGACAAAAAGAAAGACCATCAGAAAATTCTTGAAGAGATAATTGTAGAAAACTTCCCTAAATTGGGGAAGCAAATAGCCACTCAGGTCCAAGAAACACAGAGAATCCCAAATAGAATGAACCCCAAGCGGGACACCCCAAGACACATATTAATCAAATTGGCAAATATCAAATACAAAGACCAAATATTAAAAGCAGCAAGGGAGAAGCAAAAGATAACTCACAAGGGGAATCCCATAAGGATAACAGCTGATCTCTCATCAGAAACGCTTCAGGCCAGAAGGGAATGGCAAAACATACTTAAAGTCATGGAAGAAAACAATCTACAACCCCGACTACTCTACCCAGCAAGGATCTCATTCAAATTTGAAGGAGAATTCAAAATTTTCTCAGACAAGCAGAAACTGAGAGAATTCAGTAATACCAAACCAGCCCTCCAACGAATGCTAAAGGATCTTTCCTAGATAGGAAACACCGATGGGATAGATAATCTGGAGCCCAAAACAATAAAATAAATGGCAGCGGGATCATACTTATCAATAATTACCTTAAATGTAAACGGGCTGAATGCCCCAACCAAAAGGCAAAGATTGGCAGATTGGATACAGAAACAAGACCCCTATATATGTTGTCTACAAGAGACCCACCTCAAACCTAGGGACACATATAGACTGAAAGTTAAAGGCTGGAAAAAGATATTCCATGCAAATAAAGACCAAAAGAAAGCAGGAGTGGCAATACTCATATCTGATAAAGTAGACTTTAAAATAAAGGCAGTGAAAAGAGATAAAGATGGACATTACATAATGATCAAAGGATCAATCGAGGAAGAAGAAATAACAATTATAAATATTTATGCACCTAACATAGGAGCTCCACAATATGTAAGGCAAATGCTAACAAATATGAAAGGGGAAATCAACAACAACACAATAATAGCAGGAGACTTTAATACACCACTCACACCAATGGATAGATCAACTAGACAGAAAAGTAACAAGGAAATTCAAACTTTAAATGAAACAATAGACCAACTAGACCTAATTGATATCTATAGGTCATTCCACCCCAAAACAAGGAATTTCACCTTTTTCTCAAGTGCACACGGGACCTTCTCCAGGATAGATCACATCCTGGGCCATAAATCTAACCTTGATAAATTCAAAAATATTGAAATCATCCCAAGCATCTTTTCTGACCACAATGCAGTGAGATTAGATATCAACTACAGGAGAAAACCTCTCAAAACTTCCAACATATGGAGGCTCAACAACACACTGCTGAATAACCAACAAATCGCAGAAGAAATTAAAAATGAAATTCAGTTATGCATGGAAACGAATGAAAATGAAAACACAACAGCTCAAAACCTATGGGACACTGTGAAAGCAATGCTAAGGGGAAAGTTCATAGCAATACAAGCTCACCTCAGGAAACAAGAGAAAAATCAAATAAATGACCTTACTATACACCTAAAGCAACTAGAAAGGGAAGAGATGCAGAAGCCCAGGTCTAGTAGAAGGAAAGAAATCTTAAAGATCAGGGCAGAAATTAATGCAAAGGAATCAAAAGTGACCATAGCAAAAATCAACCAAGCCAAAAGCTGGTTCTTTGAGAAGATAAATAAAATTGACAAACCGTTAGCCAGACTCATCAAGAAACAAAGGGAGAAGAACCAAATCAACAGAATTAGAAATGAAAACGGAGAGATCACAACAGAAAACACAGAAATACAAAGGATCATAAGAGACTATTATCAGCAACTATATGCAAATAAACTGGACAATTTGGATGAAATGGACAAATTCCTAGAAAAGTACAACTTTCCAAGACTAAACCAGGAAGAGATAGATAATATTAATAGACCCATCACAAGCATGGAAATTGAAACCGTAATCAGAAATCTTCCAAAAAACAAAAGCCCAGGACCAGATGGCTTCACAGCTGAATTCTACCAAAAATTTAGAGAAGAGCTAACACCTATTCTACTCAAACTCTTCCAGAAAATTGCAGATGAAGGTAAACTTCCAAACTCATTCTATGAGGCCTCCATCACCCTAATTCCAAAACCTGGCAAAGATGCCACAAAAAAAGAAAACTACAGGCCAATATCACTGATGAACTTAGACGCAAAAATCCTCAACAAAATTCTAGCAAATAGAATCCAACAACACATCAAAAAGATCATACATCATGATCAAGTAGGCTTTATCCCAGGGATGCAAGGATTCTTCAATATTCGTAAATCGATCAATGTAATACACCACATTAACAAATTGAAAAATAAAAATCACATGATTATCTCAATAGATGCAGAGAAAGCCTTTGACAAAATTCAACATCCATTTATGATAAAAACCCTCCAAAAAGCAGGAATAGAAGGAACATACCTCAACATAATAAAAGCTATATATGACAAACCCACAGCAAACATTATCCTCAATGGTGAAAAACTGGAAGCATTCCCCCTGAAATCAGGGACAAGACAAGGGTGCCCACTCTCACCACTACTATTCAACATAGTTTTGGAAGTTTTGGCCACAGCAATCAGAGCAGATAAAGAAATCAAAGGAATACAGATTGGAAAAGAAGAAGTAAAACTCTCTCTGTTTGCTGATGACATGATCCTCTATATTGAAAACCCTAAAGACTCTACGAGAAAATTACTAGAGCTAATCAGTGAATATAGCAAAGTTTCGGGATACAAAATCAACACACAGAAATCCCTGGCATTCCTATACACTAACAGTGAGAAATCAGAAAGAGAAATTAAGGAAACAATCCCATTCACCATCGAAACAAAAAGAATAAAATACTTAGGAGTATTTCTACCTAAAGAATCAAAAGACTTGTATATAGAAAACTATAGAACACTGATGAAAGAAATCAAGGAGGACACAAACAGATGGAGAAATGTACCGTGCTCATGGATTGGAAGAATCAATATAGTGAAAATGAGTATACTACCTAAAGCAATCTATAGATTCAATGCAATTCCTATCAAGCTACCAGAGGTCTTCTTCAAAGAATTAGAACAAATAATTTCTCAATTTGTATGGAAATACAAAAAACCTCGTATAGCCAAAGCAATCTTGAGAAAGAAGAATGGAACTGGCGGAATCAACCTACCTGACTTTAGGCTATACTACAAATCCACAGTCATTAAGACAGTATGGTACTGGCACAAAGACAGAAATATAGATCAATGGAACAGAATAGAAAGCCCAGAGATAAATCCACGCATCTATGGACACCTTATCTTTGACAAAGGAGGCAAGAATATACAATGGAGAAAAGACAACCTCTTTAACAAGTGGTGCTGGGAAAACTGGACAGCCACTTGTAAAAGAATGAAACTAGATCACTTTCTAACACCATACACAAAGATAAACTCAAAATGGATCAAAGATCTAAGCATAAGACCAGAAACTATAAAACTCCTAGAGGATAACATAGGCAAAACACTCTCTGCTATAATCCAAAGCGGGATACTCCATGACCCACCTCCCAGAATATCGGAAATAAAAACACGAATAAACAAATGGGACCTAATTAAAATTAAAAGCTTTTGCACAACAAAGGAAACTATAAGCAAGGTGAAAAGACAGCCTTCAGAATGGGAGAAAATAATAGCCAATGAAGCAACAGACAAACAATTAATCTCAAAAATTTACAAACAACTCCTGCAGCTCCATTCTAGAAAAATAAACAACCCAATTAAAAAGTGGGCCAAAGAACTTAACAGACATTTCTCCAAGGAAGATATAAAAATGGCTAACAAACACATGAAAAGATGCTCAACATCACTCATTATCAGAGAAATGCAAATCAAAACCACAATGAGGTACCACTTTACACCAGTCAGAATGGCTGCCATCCAAAAGTCTACAAGCAATAAATGCTGGAGAGGATGTGGAGAAAAGGGAACCCTCTTACACTGTTGGTGGGAATGCAAACTAGTACAGCCACTATGGAAAACAGTGTGGAGGTTCCTTAAAAAGCTGCAAATAGACCTGCCATATGACCCGGCAATCCCACTGCTGGGCATATACACCGAGGAAACCAGAATTGAAAGAGCCACGTGCACCCCAATGTTCATCGCTGCATTGTTTACAATAGCCAGGACATGGAAGCAACCTAGATGCCCATCAACTGACGAATGGATAAGAAAGCTGTGGTATATATACACAATGGAATATTACTCAGCATTAAAAAAAAATTCATTTGAAGCAATTCTACTCAGATGGACGAAACTGGAGCCCATTATCCAGAGTGAAGTAAGCCAGAAGCAAAAACAACAATACAGTATATCAACACATATATATGGAATTTAGAAAGACAGTAATGAGAACCCAACATGGGAGACAACAAAAGGAACGCAGATGTATAGAATAGACTTGTGGACTTTGTGGATGAGGGTAAGGGTGGGATGAGATGGGAGAAGGGCATTGAAGCATGTTAATTGTCATGTGTCTAATCAATCGCCAGCCCAGGATTGATGCTCGGGACTGGTGCAGCGAGATTTCCCGGGGGGGAGGGAGGAGGGAGGGCGGACCCGGAGGGGAAGCATATGTAAACCCATGGTGATATCATAACAATGTATGGCTAAAACAATAATTAAAAAAAATAATAAAAAAAATAAATAAATAAAAAAAAAAAATAAAAAATAAAAAAAAAAAAAAAAAAATCTTCTACATTTCTAAAACTCCATGTAATGAACATGTGTTATTTCATAATCAGAAAAATGTTCCCTTCTTTTAGTATTCCTTGACTTTAGCTTGACAAGGAATTTGAATTCATAATTAATTGGAGAAAGGGAAATGGAACATCATGAAACTTTCTGGTTCATGAAACTTTCAACGTGAGTGAAAAATGAATATTCTCTAACATTTCTGACATGCTGATCTCTCTACTTAAGACTCTCCATTTTTTAAGTTGTTAGGCCATGAAAATATTCATTACCTATTTCAAAAACCTCTGCCAAAGCTCATATAGATTTTTGGCAAAATAATTTAACATAGTAATATGAAATTCCAAAGTACAGGACACATATGAGAGGAAGTTAATATCTAAAATATAGATTTATATGAATGGTTTAATATTTTATTCATTCAGTTTTCATCCTTTCATTTCTAGTTGTATTATGTACCATAATAATGAGTTATACAGATTGTTATCCTTAAAATGGGAAAATAGACATTCACACAAATAAATGTAAATTGTGACTGAAAAATGTCACTATGGGAGAGAAACAGCATAAATAAGGTCCTTAAAGCATGAGCTCTGGAGTCTGATGCCTGAGATCAATTCCTTCTATCACAGACTAACTATATAACCCTGGGAAAATAACTTAACCTCTAGGTCCTCAGTCTGCTGATATATAAAATGGAAAATTATTAAAGTATCTATTTCATAGGGTTGTTATAAGTAATGATTAGGCTAAATAAAATTTTAGCTCAATCAATATTTACAGCAATCCTATGAAATAGGATTATGTAATTTTACATGTTTGACATATAGCAACTTCTAGTTAAATGTTTCTTAAATGAGAACAGAATGAAGTATATGTGTAAAGAGCATTGAATAAAGAGAAATAAATGACTGTTGATGGCCGGGGAAGTCCTTCCTGCGTGGCTAGTGACTGAAAGGTAAGAGCTCCCTACATGAGGGACATGGGCTGAGGGAATTGTGTAAAATTAAAGTGCAACATGGAGAAAAGTAAGGACAGACAATGGTGGGTATGTTTGGCCACATTAAATATTGGGGCTTTATTTTACTAAAGTGTTATACAGAAGGTGTGACTTGATCAGGTTTCTCTTTGGAGAAAAAAATTGTTACTCTGACTATTGCATAAAGACTGGAAGAAGAAAACTGACTCTAAGAGAAAGTCTGTTAGAAAATGATGCAGTATTCTAGGTGAGAGTATGGTAGCTTGAACAAGGGCAGAAGCAGTAGAGAAGAAAAAAGGACACACAGAAAAGCATCAGGAGGAAAAACCCTTCCTAGTGGTAGACAAGGCTTTCTGGTGGCTCAGATGGTAAAGATTCTGCCTATAATGTGGGAGACCCAGGTTCAATCCCTGGGTTGGGAAGATCCCATGGAAAAGAGAATGGCAACCCACTCCAGTATTCTTGCCTGGAGAATCCCATGGAGAGGAGCCTGGAGGGCTGCAGTCTATAGAGTCACAAAGCGTTGGACACGACTGAGCGACTAACAGTTCACTTCAGTGGTAGATCAGGTATTGAGAATAAGAGAGAGGGAAAAGATAAGGTTAATTCCTGGGTTTCTGGAGCTGTTGAGTCAAGGACCACTGAGGGAAAAGAGTAGAATTAGCGAGTAGAGTGTGACTTTGAATCTAAATAAGCTGAGTTTGAGATAACTTTGAATTATCCAAGTAAAAATATTAAGTATGCAGTTAGTTATATGAATCCAGAGCTCAAGAGGATTGCAAAGCTGAACTGTAATATCAAATTTTATTACATAATGGATATTAAAACTAAATTGAAAAATTTTAATTATAATGTGGGAATAGAAGCAAGTATAGATGGAAATTTGGGATAAAGGAAGGCTTTTCAGAGTTTGTTTCAATGGAGAGCATCAAAAATTGATAAGAAAGAGCTATTTGAGAGGTTAAATACACAAGGCAAAGAAAGTATAATCAATAACACAAGATTTTTGAGTAGGCAAATAAATGAATTAGCATGAAAGAAAAGACTTCTATTGAGACCAAGAGAAAAGGAGAACAGAATGGATCCTGATATAGGATCCCGAGCCTCTAGCATATTAGCCCCCTCTTGTTCATCTTGCCCAATCAACATAATATCATTGGTATGATAGATGCATGTGATGTTCTGTGGGCTCCTGATCCCTTCACACCTGAGAGAAGGAATATGAGTTAGCACAGCTGTTGGTAGGGCAAACATATTCATAAATATTTGTCCATTCCATGAAAAGATGAACTATTTCTGATCTTCTTCTCTGATTAGAATACAGAAAAAAAACCAAACACATTCACCAAATTAATGGCCCAGTATCATTTAACTGAGCTTTCTATATCTCTTTTAGCAACAAATGAAACATCTGGCACAACAGCTGCCAACAGGGCTACCATATGTATGAGGCTGCAGTGATCTAAAGTTATTCTCTAGGTTCATCAGTATCTGAAGAGGCCAGACTGATAAATCAAAAGGGGATAAGGAAATGACAAGAGAGCACCACCCCAGTATCTCTGCTGTGCTCACTCTACCCTTGCCCCAGAATATGGTAGCCAGGGAAGTTTTGGAGATTCCTATTAGGCTGTCCTCAGTATATGATCTCTTACCAAATAGGCCAAATACTCAGTGAAAGAATTATCCCAACTATAAGTATGTTCATCCTACTATACATTTGGGAAATGACCACAGAGTAGACCAGTGGAACCAATGGACCCATTAGAAAGTAGATTTTAGAACTCCATTTATTATCTAACCTTCATAAACCAGCACTCTAGCAGGGGAGCCATCATTATGCTCTGGTTCTCCAAGCATCAAATTCAACTCACTTGTGTCCAATAGTCCTTGAAATATCTGAGCGTTTCCCTCTGCTGAGTGTGTAGTCATCTGAGTAAATGATACAGGTTCTTTTGGGGAAGTACAGTGAAATCATTACAATATGCAATTGCCAGGGAGTTGCTGTGACCTTTCTCCTAGGAATGAGGCCACCCTTTAGTCAGTGGTTCCAGATCTGAAAATTGGCCCAGGTCCAAGAACTGAGCAAGGAATTATGACTTACTTGGATTGACTACCTTCAGCTTCCTGCCCTTCCTCATGCCTTCTCATTATAGAAGTTAAATAGTACATCCATTTTGCCCCTAGACCCCCATACACTATTAAGCCTTCTCCACAATTTCTGAAAAGGTTCTTAAAGTTTCTTTAAATGCTAGATATAGATCTACAATATGATTTAGCTAAGAGAAATGAATGCACATGTTCACAACAAAGCTTGTGCATAAATGTTCATAGCAATTTTATTTGTAATGCCCAAAAGCTGAAAAAAACATATATCCACCAACTTCTGAATGTATAAGCATGGCGGTCTATTCATACTCAGCAATACAATGGACTAGTAATACCTGAAATCAACTAAAATATGAAACATCATGGGTGGAAAGCTATGCAAAATGAAGTCAATCAAGCACAAAAGCATTTACATGATTCTATTCATATAAACTCTAAAAAAGCAAACTATAGTTCCAGAAATATCTGTAATTACCTAAGGCTACAGACTAAAGGAGAACAGATTTCAAAGATGCATGATGAAATTTTTATAGCATTAGAAATATTGTTTCTTGCTTATGGCATGGTTATTGTATATATTGAGTTGGGCTAAAAGTTTATCCTGATTTTTCATAAGATCTTCAGGAAAAACCTGAACAAAACCTTTTGGCCAACCCAATAACTGCCAAAATTCATCAATCCACTTAAAATGGATTTCATTTTATGTAATTATACTTCAGTAAAGCTGGAAGGAAAGGACTCTGTACTAAGTACTAACGAAATAAAAATATACAAAAACTATATCCTTGTACTCTATGTATAGTTTAGTAAACAAGAGAAAAATACATATAAATATGTTCAATAGATATATAATATGAGTTGCACCATGAAACAAGTGCAAAACATTATGAGGATTTAGAGGTGGAAGAGGTCACTTCCATTTGGGAAGCTCTTGACAGAGCTTATAGAAAGAGGGTAACATGTGAATTAAATCCTAACTTATGAGCTAGATAGCTTATGGAAGCAGAAATTTCAGGAGAACTGAATTAGGAAGACATTTATCTTTATTTGTATTTATAAAAACCCATGGAGGATACTTGAAAAACATTTTGTTGTTCAGTCGCTATGACCCCATGGACTGCAGCACTCCAGGCTTCCCTGTCCACCACCATCTCCCAGAGTTTGTTCAAACTCATGTCCATTGAGTCATTGATGCCAGCCATCCATCTCTACCTCTGTTGCCCCCTTCTCCTCCTGCTCTCAGTCTTTCCCAACACCAGGGTCTTTTCCAATGAGTCAGCTGTTCAAATCAGGTGGCCAAAGCACTGGAGCTTCAGTTTCAGCATCAGTCCTTCCAATGAATATTCAGGGTTGATTTTCTTTAGGATTGACTGGCTTGATCCCCTTGCTGTCCAAGGGACTCTGAAGAGTCTTCTTCAACACCACAGTTCGAAAGCATCAATTATTTGATGCTCAGCCTACTTTATGGTCAAGCTCTAACATGAAAAGGGACATAAATTTTATGTAAGAAATTTTTTAGAGATAAGACAATGACCGATTGTCAAGTCATGGATCTCCTATGAGTCTAGTGTGTGAGTCACAAAGTGCTAAGAGTTGTGTGGCCAGAACTTTGTTTCCGATGAAGATTACACTAGTGGTTCAGGGCAGAATGGATTGAACAAGAGGCATGGAAGGAAGCTACTGAAAATATGCTACTGAAATTTTTCCAATTCAGAATGCTGAGATGAGAATGCATAAGAAAAGAAATACATAGGAGAGTTTGCAGAATAAGAAATTGGGGGCTGACTGGATATCATGGTGGAAATGAAAGATGAGGAAGATAATCCCAAAAGAATAAGTTGCCTCAATCAAATTAATATTGAGCAGAATTATTATCAGAAGTCTCTGACAATTAAAGTTGGTTCGAGAAGGGGCTCTTGGATAAGGTGATTACCTTGTCACTCACTGACTAGTTATGGAGGGTCAGCTGTGCACCAGAGAGGATATGTTGGAGATGCAGTGAGGAACCAGACAGATAAATGATTCATCCTAAAGGGGTCTATATTCTTGTTTGAGAAGACAGAAAAAAACATGCAAATATATGTGATTTATTTTAAATATAAGATAACTCATTGCAATTAGGAAATTGTGCCTTCAGGAGAGTATTTCTCTCAATGGAATGTTAGACATCACATTGTGTTTATGGAATCAGCAACTGATTAAAAATGGAGCTAGCGGGCATAGAATGCTACTGAAAAGGAAACATAGCAGCAATTTAAAGAAGATGCAAAAATGTTAATTAGAAAAAAAGAAAGAAATTGGAAACAAAGTTCTTGGGGATGTGAAATAACTGGGAATAATTAATAGAGTAAGTTCTACAAAAGGGATGCATTGTGAGCATAGTATAAGCCACTGGCTTTGAGAAGAAAAATGAATCTACTTTCTCCATTGTTAAGACTTTATAAAAATTAAGATTCAGATGACAGGTGAAAATACAAAGAAAATGCAAGGGGGAAAAAACCTGAGGGAATATGAGTTGGAAATAAGGTTGACTTTTTTTTAGATGGTGTGAGTAAAAGTTATCACCTTGGTGGAAATAAAAGGGGACGTGGATTGGTTTCCTGCTCTGAAGACAGCAAAACATTTAGGGAAGGTAGCTATGAAGACCCTGGCTCTGCATCATGACAAGTAACTAGCAAGATTTGCTGGGAGCTCACCAAAGGTTATTTTCTTTGAATTTTTAAGCACCTACATCAACATGACTTTCTCCAGCAATCCAAGAGTTGCTGTCTGTTGTTTAGTGGGTAAGTCATTTCCAAATTTTTGCAACCCCATGAACAGTAGCACACCAGGCTCCTCTGTCCATGAGATTTCTCAGGCCAGAATACTGGAGTGGGTTGCCATTTCCTTCTCCAGGGTATCTTCCTGACCCAGGGATCAAACCTGCATCCCCTGCATTGTCAGGCAGATTCTTTACCACTGAGCCACCAGGGAAGCCAACCAAATTTTTTACAACCCTGGTGTAAAAAATTCAGGTTGTAGGCCAAAATTAAATCTAATTAAATACATTAAAAAATGAAAAATATGGAAGAAAGTCAAGGGCATCAGGTATATAAAGGTCTTATTGAAATGGATGATGACAACGTGTTCAAATGTAAGTTGCAAATTCAGAGTCTTGGGGAGAAATCCGTGGTAAAGTGGTACGGTGATAATAAGATAGTCACAAAAGTGTAAAGTAAGAAGATCCTAAAGGAACAGCAGAAAGAAGGGTAAAGGGTTACAGAAGTTCCTAGAAATAATAGAGCCAGGATGAAGTGTTAGGCCTTAATTAAAAGTATTGTATACAGTAAGGGTTTCAAAAGTACTTTTCAAATTTCAGTTCTCTGTTTATTTACAGATCTCTATGTGAAATCCTAAAGTGCTAATTAAAGTCTTTATAAACATTTGCACATAGTAATTTCACAGTTATTTGAGGAGATAAGAAGAAGCACTTCATCTTTTGAACACAGTTTATTTTTACAAGTGATAGTTACCAATGTGAAGTTAGAAAAAAGGAACTTCAGATGCCTTCTCTGCAGCAACAGTCTCTTTTTTGGCCAGAAAAGGATGATTATGGGATTGGATTACAGACTAGAAAATTCCTAAATGGGTCTCATGCTACATTTATGATGATTGAATTAAATTCCATTACCCCTGGGGTTTGGTAATCAACTAGGGGAACAAACAAAAACTAAAGAAATAGAAGAGAACATTCTCTCCCAACACTCTGCTTCTCAGAAGTAGAGAAAATGAATTTTTAAGAGCTATATTATTTTGACTGGAAGAAACAAAACTCTGGAAAGGCAGCAGGTGGTTATCGGTTTGAAACAAAAATAAACACAAATCCCCATATCTTAAAATTCATTTCAACTGAGTATCAATATCTCTTGGGTGTTGATGTCCAAGGGTGAGCTCTGACATGCTAATACAGTGAGTGACTTTATACCCTGGATCGCATATTCAAAGCCACCAGCCAAAAGTCCAAGAAACAGAATATCCTTCCCCTCCTTGTCTTATAAAAGACACATTTTTGAAACTAACATCTATCAGACAACATCCCCTGTAAACATTACCATGATAACAGAACTAAAATATCTGGTATACCAGTTCCCTGAGAGCACTGCCTGTCTCATCACCTGGCAACGCACATCGTACTGTGAGGTCTACCCAGAAAAATTTGCCTATTTTAGACGAACCACAGAGGAGCAAACTGACTCCACTGCTTAGTCCAATTTGGTCACATCTCTATAGAAATGTTTGTTTGATTTTCTTTCATCTACAGTAGAAGGATTTTTTTCTCTCCTTTTCTAGAATGCAGAAATTCATCCTCTTAGTGCAGTTTAGAAGTTATGCAACAAGCTGATGGTCTATATTGACAGGTATAAAATGGAAACAGATGGATCAAGGCCTCCAAATTGCAATAGGCCAGAAGACATTATTCTCAGAGAACACAACATTGGACCTGAGGGGGGTGTCATTCACATTGTATTCTAGGTTGTGCAATATGGTAGCCCCCTGGAGAGCAAATGACAAATGAGTTGACCAGGTAAGTGTGCATGATCAAACATTTGCTATGTGGAACAGACTGTCTATTCATTATGCAAATAAGAAGAAGAGCAAAGGCTCACATAGTAACCACTTCTGCCTGGTACTCTTCAACCCTGTGGGAAAGGCAACATTATTATCTCATTTTACACATAAAGAAGCTGAGTTAGCCAGAGGTTATGTGCATGGCCCTGGCTCATAAAGCTAATCTGTGGCAGAGCCAAGGTTTGAAACCAGGTAATCTGCCTCCAGAATCTGGGCTCATCCACTTTGTAAATAGTGGTCCTGGTTTTTCCCCAAGGTCAAAGTAAAATAACCTACATACACACACACACACACAAAAGCTTAGAGTTTTTGAGACCTGCAATGAAGGAAATGTTTGTTATGGTACTTGATTTATTATCCAGGCTGGGATTTTCAAAAGAAAGTACTAGATACATTTTTATAGTATATTTTAAAAATATAAAAATGTAATAAATAAATTGACAGTGGTATTGGAGAGAGCAAATTTAATTATGAAGCAATTACTTCTTCCATCTTTATATGGTAACATCCAATTGGCATCAAAAAAAGAAAAAATAAAGAAACCAAAAGGTTTCTTTAGAGAGGATTATCACATCCTACTCTCCACTTGCATTTTTCTTCTCTTAAATGGAACACAGCAAAAGAAAAATATGGGCTGTAATTTGCCATATGTTTCTTTACCTTTAGCATGTTAAAGTTAATAATCAACAAAAGAGAAATACGTGAAAACCTAGATGTATAAAGAATAAACCAAATGTCCTAAAAGGGAGACCATTACTGGTATAATTACTTTTCTGTTGATTTTATTCACATGCTTCCTAGTGATGCCATATCAGATTTTTGTCCCTTATCTGATAATAGTCAACGAAACTAAATTTTTCAGGAACATAAGAGAACTTTTCACAATATGTTATACAGAATTTTAAAATATAATTTGTTTTTATCAAACACAGAAACTATTTTCCTTGAGTTAAAACAAGTTTTGCTGATTTAAATGTACCAGGTAACCACAGAGTACAGTTTTTTCCAGCAAGATCTAGCTTCTACTTGACAATGTTCATCTATCATTCTTAGATCCTGACAGATAACATGATCGTAAAGATTTTACAACCACACTAGGAATGTATGTCAAGGTTCACATAAAAGGAACTCTGGCAATTTGTAGAAGGCTTCTCAATAAAATGGAGCAAAAACCTCTACCTGAAATAGCGATTGTTAAAGACTGGGAGATATGGGCATTCGGGTGAATATTGCTTGCAAAAGTCAAAGGTAGAAAACTCGCTTCTGGATTCAACTTGACTCTGTATCCCAAAATGAAAGTCAGAAAGCAAGCATGAAGACATTATCTTCAGAGAGCAACAATAAACGTTTCTGTCATGAAAGCTTTTCAGATTACAAACATTTCCTGCTTCGGTTTAAAAGTGCCAAAAAGTAAATGCCTTAACACAGACTAAAATTCTTCCTAGAAAAAAATTTGTTGATTTTTCTGGAGGTTGATATAGGGAGCTTTAATTGGACAGAGTATTAAAGCCACTTCTTGGAAAGCTCAAAAACCACAGGGTTGTTTCTATTGATCAGGGAGAAAAGCTGAGGCTGTACGCAATTTATTTTGCCATCACTGTGAGTGTGTAAGGGAATTGCACTCAAGAGTGTTGAAAATATTAATATTCAGACTCTTTAGGAGAAAATGACACTGGTCTCCAGTAGCAAGGAAGAGCACACCCTAAGCCCATAGCTGGCTGGGCTCTCTACCCCAAAGAGCAAGTCTAGAAGGTATTTGAGAAAAGGCTTTCCAACATAGCAACTGTCAGCATGGTTCTTAAAAGTAAGAAATCTGATTTTTCCATCATCTTGTCTTTTATTGACCCAGCAAACAATTCATATTTTACAAAACATTCATTGAAGGGAAAATTGTAGTCAAGACTGAAAAGTGAATTTGAGAAATGAAAAGGACGGAATGTGTGTGTGTGTGTGTATGTGTATGTGTTTCCTTATCTTTTTATTTGTCTAGTTGAGACCAGGAGAATGAGCAATGCCTGACTTAATAAAAAGGGATGTAATATCAAGAAGAGCCTTTCCTCATCCTTTGTTCTAGCTGGATTTGAGGGTCAGTGTGATTTTACAAACAAATGCTTCTATGAGAATCCATGATAGAAAACAAAGTCAGGCAGCAAGGCACAAGCAAAACAGGAAAGGACGGAGTCAGAAGATTCTGTTCCTTACTTTCTCCTTCCTTGTCCCTCTCGTGACCTCCCAACCTGAGCCTTCGGGCCTGAATCTTTTGGACAATGAGCAGGCCTTGGCATTTGGTTTTTTTGTTTCCAAGTAACAAAAAACCACTTGGGTTATCCCAAGGGCAGAGGTACCTTAAATATAAGGATGCTCAATTGAAGAATCAAAGCTGCTGTGCAAAATATTCATTTACTTTCCATCTGTCTCTCTTCATCCATCTTTCATTATCCACATCATCTCTTCTATTCTCTCTACCTTTTTATATCTTTTCTACTTCCTTACAATTTCAGTTTGCACAAGGCTCTGGATAGTCACAGTCCTGATCCATGACGTCCTTAAAAAAAAAAAAAAAAACTTCCTATTTTGCTTAGATTTCAGATTCTCAAGATAGAGAATGCAGTTGCCTCAATTCATTCTTTTGTATCCACAGTCCATAAATATTTGGTCACTGTTAAAGCTTGAATTGTGTCCTGCCCAAAAGATACACTGATGTCTTAACCCTCCTGAAGCTTATGAATGTGACCTTATCTGGAAATAGGGTCTCTGAGCTGTAATCAAGTTAAGATGAGGTCCTTAGGACGGGCCCTTAATCCACTATGATGAGTGTCCTTATAAAAAGAGGGACGTTTGGGCTCAGGCACAGAGAGAAGTTGGCCAAGTGAAGACTGAGGCAGGAATAGAGGCTACACTTCCATAAATGATGGCATGCCTCGGGCTACAAGAAGGTGGAAGAGGCAAGGAGGCATATTCATTTAGTGGCCCCCTGCCAGTACCTTAGTTTTGGACTTCTTGCCTCCGGAACTGAGAGAATACATTTCTGATGTTTCAAGCTGCTCAATTCATGATACTTTATTATAACCGCTCTAGGAAACTACTACAATCAGTTATTCAACCCTAATCCAAATATTTGGAGGTTGTCTATGTCCAAAAAGAAATGACACTTTTGCCCTTTGGCTGAACTTGTGAAAGATTTGTTTTTCCCTTTTAAATTGTGGGAGTAGGTAGCTGATGTCTATGTCTCTTGTCAAGAACATACCTGGTAACTATTGCTGAGAAAGGTCTTCTCTAAAAAAAGGAGAAGGAAAGGGATATTATTTTCTCAGAGGTACATGGTTTATTCTCCAATTTCTGTGAAAGGGGAACTTTTCAAAAGGAAGGAAGAATCTGTTCTTTCTTCTAAAATTGGAACTGTTTTAGAAATTTCTTTAATATTTCTTTTTGTTTCCTCTACCCAAGTTCTCATACTTTTCAAAAGGGAATTTAAATACAGGAAGAATTACATATTTAACATTGACCATCACTCATCATTTTTTGAAGTCTTTTGTTCTTATTAGCATCATGGTAAGCCCAAGGAATAAAAAGGTACATATGCCATTCAACATATCCTATTTGCTTCCTTCAATTTTTAAAAATTGAAATATAATTGACATATAACATCATGGAAAGTTAAGGGGTACAACTTGCTGAGTGAATACATTTACTTATTGCAATATGTTTCCCATAAGAATGTTAGCTAACACCTCTATCTCATTATATAATCACCAACACAGAAGTAGAAAAATCAGGAAAATGAAGGTGTGGGGCAGAGACATAGGAGGAACTCTAAAATAATTCTTTTTAAAGAGCCAGATAGGAAAGGTTGCTGGCTTTGCAGACCATACAGTCTCTGTCACAAGCTGTAGCACACATCAGCCATAGACAATACATACGTGAATGGGCACAGCCCTATTACAATCAAAATTTACAAAAACAGAAAAGGGGATTGGATTTGTCCTGGAGGCCATGGTTTGCTAACCCTTGTGCTAGAGGATCAGTGCAAACTCTCATGGTGGTTTTTGCTGAGGCTCTTCTTTGGTTTGCTCTCAGCATGGACAAGTATAACATTCTATCCAGGAACTCTATCCAGCAAGGTTCAAATGACTTTGTCCTCTCCCTGTTTCTCTGAAAATGGGTCTCAGTCACAGACAATTCGAGTGTAGGGGAACACCTGTGGTCAGTGATAACACTTTCGAGGCATAGAAGGTGCCTGGTGCTTCTTGGAGTACCAAGGCCTGGTGCTCCTTGAAGATGTGTTAAGACCTTCCTCTGTCACTTGGAACAACCTGGAAATGTTCAGAATTCAATGTGTGCTGGCAGTCACACTTCACCATTTGTTGACAGATTGCCACACTAATGTCCTTTGTCAGAAACAGAAGTAGCATGTAAAGCAGAGGGACTCCTTAATATGAGCATATCTGGATGTAAAACCCAAAACAGGTCTACAGTCCCAGAGACTGAACAAATGCTTAATGGCAGTAGAATGCATATGAGTGCCTACTGGTGCTCTAGAGGCGCAAAAAGAAGTTGGTGGTTTGTTCTATAAGAACAGGACACAAAACACACTGTCGCAAGCCACAGAGACAGTTAATTCCTGACGCCACCTGGTCAGTCCTCAAAGTCGTTCACATGGTCAACAAAACGCACAATGACCTTGCATCCACCTACACATGCCCAGAACGTTGCTGCCTGCAACTACTCATGTGTAAGGTCAAAGACTGAACTGAGATCCCACACGGTTTTCTGACCTCCCACTGTCCAAATATCCCTAAGACCTTTGGCTATTATATTTTACAAACCTAAACCACTTCCATTTATAATAGATGATTCCATCAAACACACACACACACACACACACAGCATATTTCTGCCCTTATCTTGCCAATGATGTGCTGAATCTGGCTCTTACCAGCTTGTCAGAAAGAAATGTCAAATTTTCAAAAATTTTTTGAGCCAATTGACATCACACTGTAGAGCTTATAATCAGCCATAATGGAAGTATTCATTTCATGTGCGTGCGTGCTAATTCACTTCATTCATGTCCAACTCTTTGCAACCCCATGGACTGTAGCCTGCCAGGTTCCTCTGTCCATGGGATTCTCCAGGCAAGAATACTGGAGTGGGTTGCCATTTCCTCCTCCAGGGAATCTTCTTGACCTAGAGATCAAAACTGTGTCTCTCATGTCTCCTGCACTGGCGGGCAGGTTCTTTACCACTCGCACCACCTGGGAAGCCTGTATATTTCAAAAACATTAGCAAATACTACAAATGGGGATCTTTCTCCAGGGAGCTGAATGAGAAACATTTACCAGAATAGCACTGACCCTGGTGCCCTAGGCATGAGCCAAAATGTTCCTGTCTTTTGTCCTTATTGAACCGATCAGCCATTCGATCACCAAGTTCCAGCTTCTCGGTGTCTTCGTTCCCTGACCATAGAACAATTAAATAAAATCAGCCGTTATATCTCCACCAAGAACACATCTGGTCTACACATCAGAGAATTCATCTCGTAATCCCTCATGATACTCCTACAGCAGTGGCAGCTGTTACCAGTACCATCAGCCTGTGACGCAATCCCACCATCGACAGTTCCTCCAAAAGGTGGCATCAAAGGCTTTTAAAGGATTAAATGTAAAAGTGAGCATTTAGTAATGAGTATTTTAAAATTGCAGACCAGTCAAAAGGAGCACAACCCCCCAAAGAAATACTGAGTAGGACTAATTCCTTGGATAAGCTCCTTCTGCAGAGTTGAGAAGAGCAGCTGTGAATGTTGGCTTCAAGCCAGTGTGGTATGTTAGGGATGGTCTGCTGCTCTTCGTGGAAACCTTTCAGAACTCCACTTTTTAAGATCTGTAATAGGGATTGTTTATCCATTGTGGTTTTCCATTGATTTCTCTTTCACATAAAGGGAAATAAGCCTTGGTCATCTAAGTGTAAACCCTTCTAGACTGCATAATAACATAAGGAGATGAATCTTACTTTTTCATTATTTTTATAGCTGCACTCATTTGCCCTCTTGTGATAATGAGATAGAAAGAAATACTGATATAAAAGGGCTGATTTATCAATACATGATGCTTGAAATTTACACATTAAATGCAATTCTGACTAAAAAAAAATCACTCTCATGAGCCAGCCATAATGTCTAAATTTCTACTCCTAGTATTCATTCCTTTCATTTTACAAAGTGCTATGTTAAACTATTGAAATTTTAACATGAACCAAATTACTCAAGTTTTGAACAAGTTATATTTTTTCACACTATAATCTCTGAATGCCCAGAGATTTACTGGACTGTGATAAAGGACTACATATATGAAGCTTAGACTTGATCATGAGAGATCTTCTTGGACCCAAGTTTCTTTTGAAGTGTTTCGGAAGATGGTACCAGGACAAGTTTATCTTCAGTGTTGAAAGGTAAGAGGTTTAAAGAACATGATTAAAATTACATGTAGTAAGTGGGAGAGCTGAGAGTTGAGCCAAATCTAATTTTAAAACATTAGTCTTTATCCTATATTGTGTTGCTTAGGGGAATAGAACTGAGAAGCTTAATCTTCTCAGGTAATATGACAACAATCCTGGGAATTATGTATAGCATGTCTTTGTCCTAAATGCTAGTTTTTCCAGACTATGAAAATGTTAATCAGTGTTCTTTGAAAACCCTTGACCAGACAAAGAATGATCTAAGAATTTTGTCTTCTATATCTTGAGACCCATGCATTAAGGTTTAAAAGGAAAGTGGTAATGATAGTTTTCATTTAACAGTACTTGTATAAGTTTCCCATGGTTGCTATGATAGATGACCACAAACTGTGTGACTTAAAACAACAGAAATGCATTTCCTCATAGTTCTGGAGACAGAAGTCCAAAATCAAGCTGTCAGAAGCACCATGCTCTCTGAAGGCTCTAGAGGAGGGTCCTTTCCTTGGGTCTTCCAGCTTCTGATGTCTGTTAGCATTCCTTGGCTTGTAGCCACATCTCTGCTCTGTCTCGACATAACCTTGTCCTCTGTCTGAATTATCTACCTCTGCCCTTCTCTAACAAGGATACTTGTGATGGCATTTAGGGACCAATTGCATCTACAAGGATCCTCTTATCATTTAAGCCACCATTTACAAGTTCCAAGGATTGATACTTAATGTCTTTATGCCATTATTAATAAACCCACTGTGGTATTATATTTGAGCTTCCCTGATGGCTCAAGCAGTAAAGAATCTACCTGCAATGCAGGAGACCTGGGTTCGATCCCTGGGTTGGGAAGATCTCCTGGAGAAGGGAATTCTCCAGTACTCTTGCCTAGAGATCCCATGGAGAGGAGCCTGGCAGGCTACAGTCAACGGAATCTCAAAGTGGAATCTATTTTTTAATCATGTACCAGAGTAGAATTAAATTATTAGTCTATCTTTGAAGTGAAAGTTGCTCAGTCATGTCTGAGTCTTTGTGACACCACTGATAGTAGCCCACCTAACCCCTCTGTCCCTGGAATTCTTCAGGCAAGAATACTGGATAATTCCCTTCTCCAGGGGATCTTCCCAACCCAGGGATTGAACCCAGGTCTCCCACATTGTAGGTGAATTCTTTACCAACTGAGTCACCAGAAAAGCCAAGGTTTATCTTTGCTTCTTCAGAAAAAAATGAACAAGATACTATTCTCTTTTCTCCCCATATTCCTACCACACTCCCCATCCCCTAGTGTGCCCCACCCCACCTTCATCTCTTGCTAAATTGGATCATGTTTAGAGGGAACTGCTCCTGGAATAAAGTGAGCCACAGGTTGTCAGTAACATTGCCATTAGACTCAGGTTTCTAGGGCCCCTGCCATGGGTCCTGCAATTTCAAGGCCTAACTATTACTTCACCTCCTCTCCCCAAGGCAAGGAGCTCACAGATCAAGGAGAAGCACCTATGAAGAGCTCATGCCCTCCCCTTCACATTTTAGACCACATTCTAGGAATATGAACTCATGACATTTCCTGTCCAAAGAAAACCCAAGTCTTTTCTTCTGAAGATGGACTGTGCTGCCAATATAGGTACCTCTTGAGAAATGCCCAAGCTGAAGCTACTGAAGGTGTGAATTCTTTTGGATGAAGTGGCTGGAACATCTACACACATGCATTCCAAGCCAGAGTCAGGTGTGGGAAGTAAAGGTGAGAGTCTATGGGTCTAGAGCTTCCATTCATTCACTGACCCAAGACCTATAAACAACATCATAGGTGGATCTTGCAATGAGGATGGAGACTGATGCAAAGCTAGGGATAGCCATGAGCCACCCTTCAGCTTCTTCATGACATGGGAAGAGACAGGAAAATAATATAATTGTGAATAGCCAGGTCACTGCTGATTTAACTTCCACTAAATGCTAAAAATATGCAATGTCTGGTTCAGTATGTTAATGGCCTCAATAATGTCTATGTTTTTTGACAACAATTTCCCCTCCTGGAATTTGGTCCTTAAAAATATTTCCATACAGAAAAAAGTCTTTATGTACAGATTTTCATTCTTTAATTTTTTTTAATATTCTAAAAAGGGAAATATCCCAAATGCCCAGTAATAGACATGGCTACATAAACTATGGTTTATTAAAAGCAATATAATAGAGCTTATAAACATAATGTTTACAAATTGTTTGAATAACATGGAAAATCTTTATAATTTTGAGTAAAAATAAAAAGAAGATATAAAATTATATCCACAAAATGGTCTCAATTATGTAAAAAATAATTCTGGAATAAAATGACTTCATGGAAATAACCAAAATGTTAACTACCCACAGAAAGTAATACCCTGGATTATTTTTATTGTATTTTATAATTTTAAAAGTTGTCCAAAATAACATATGTTACTTTTACAACCAGATTTTTTTAAGCACTGTTAAAAGCACTGAGACCACTTACTCATAGTGTTCATTAGTTCCTTCCCCAAAACACACTAGATTATAGTACAGAGAGTTCTTTTGTTTTGGGGGTTTTTTTTTGTAAGGATATAAATCCATAAAGAAAAAGAGAGCAAGAAAGAATACAATAGCAAAACAACTTTGGAAACTAGAAAGGTATTGGATAAGAGGTAATTGATGACATAGAGCTGAGAAAAGTAACCCACCACCAGCAGCAGGTAAAAGCCAGGATGAGCCACAGAAAAGCTCAGGGATTGAGGCACCTTGTGATATGAGAGTGGAAGTTCAGACGGGTGATAAAAACAGAGAATAATCTGCACAAAATGCATTTGGAACCCCTGGAGTCTCTCCCACCCCAACAGAAGACAGAGATTTACTCTCTAAAAAGAGTGAACTAGAAAGATTCTGAGCTCATCGCATAAGCAGAACTGAAGGCCAGTGTATTATGTTGAAAATATGGGCATTAAGTGAACAGTGAGAGCCCAGCTCAGTTCCTCCAGAATGCTGATGGAAAGGCTTATATCTTTCAAATAGGAAAATGAAAGCCAAGAGAAGAGGTGTTGTGGGGTCAATAGAGAAGCCATTCCTTGATAAAACCTTCCCATTAATGCCTAGTGACTGACCAACCTTTTATTGCCTTATTCTTAAAAATGAATGGAAGTCAAGAATCATTAGTCATTTGAGGAAAGTCTCCAACATGAAAGAGAGAAGTTAAGACAAACAAAAAGTAAAAATAATAATAACTCAGGACAAACAGAAATATTGCACCAAGCAGAGTTGAACTTTGAGTAAACTATAATTGAAGCTGTCAGGGAGGTATGATAGTACTATACTCAATCCACAAAGTAAAACACAATTCTATACATCTAAGAACACTGAGAGACAAAAAAAGAATAAAATCTTCAAACTTAACAAATAGTATGATGACAAAATGAAAATCTCAAAAAAATATTTGGAAGCAGAGTTAATCACTGCAGGGTGAGTTGTACAAACCTGAGTTGCCACTATTTCTCTTCCTGCCTTCCATCAATGCCTGCTTCCAATATATTTTCTTGGATGGTGACTATGGTTTAAAGAATTCAGCTGGGGCATTCTAAGCCTCTCTTAGAACTGTTATAGCAAGACACTCTAACTTTATGAGCAATGAAATTTTATTGCCAAACTTTGCCATTTATCTAGAAATAGAAGAATAGCTTTCCCCTGTCCCCCAACTTCCCCCTCATTCTTTGATGCATTCTGTGTAGTAATTTTATAATCCCAATCACCCATAGGGTGTTTTACATTCTTTTTTCCAGGCAGCCTAAAATTGACTCTCTTTTTATAGCATTTTGAAATAGTAACTCGAATTAGGAAGAAGTATTGACAAACTCCCAGAGGCAAACAGCCTGGCAGTAATTTTCGCTAAGACCAGCCAGCTCCACCTACAGATGCCATCTCGCCCTCAATCAGTTTTCGATCAGCCCTCCAGTCTCAAGATCAGTAAATACCCATTCCTTCAGTACCTTCATGCTGCACTTGTAGGTGCTGACATCACAAGCCTGTCACCTTTTGTGTGCTTGTTTGAAATTTGTGCAGCAGGCAAAACTCAAACTTCAACATTTGAAGCTGAAGCACTTTCTGTAGCAAATTGCGATAGTATTTAAGTACAGTAGGACAGATCGGGGACTATAACAGCACTGTTGATCAGTGTTATTCTCAGGGCCAGGGGTCCAGCTTTGTGGAAAGTTCGATATCATGACAATGTATGGCAAAAACAAACAAACAAAAAAAGACTTAGAGGAAAAAAAAATAAAAATAAAAAGCTTTCGGACTTGGACTCTGGTTGTGCTAAAAGCTTTCACTTGTTTTTGCTGTCATCTGAGAAACACTGGACTTCTAGCAAAAACAAATACACAAGGATCATACTGGTTTCTATTGCACTGAAAGAGAGAAGAAAGTGAAAGTGTTAGCTACTCAGTCATATCTGACTCTTTGTGACCTTATAGACTGTAGTCCGCCAGTCTCCTCTATCCAAGGAATTCTCCAGACAAGAATACTGGAGTGGGTAGCCATTTTCTTCTCCAGGGTATCTTCCCAACCCAGTGATCAAATCTGGGTTTTCTACATTGGCAGGCGGGTTTTTGTGTGTTTTTTTTTTTTTTCCATCTGAGCCACCAGGGAAGCCCAGAGGTATTACCCAAAACAAAAGTCCATTAAAATAAATGTGCTTCATAAAGGAAGGGCAAGTGTGTCCTGCTATGAGAAATTTCAACACCTGAACATAAAACATATTTTAGAGGAAGCCATTTGGACCACCAAGACGTTTAATCAATTAGAACTTGTTTCAAAAATAAAATCCTTTAGGATATAGAAACCACCTCACATACTTTGCAATTTTGAACTACATACTTTACAGCACATAAGTTTACTTTTACTGGAGCTATAACATTTATCTGATAGAGCTTCCCAAATAATTCTGCATATGTTATCAAATTTTATTCTATTTGAAACCCTGAGTATTCAGTGCAACTCTTTTATCCAGTTTATAGGTAGTGAAATAACTTGCTATCATGTGTAAAAACAGGGGTTTTTTTTCAAATAAATGTTCCTCCTTTGCATATATCAATGCATATGAAAGCAGTACCTGAAAGCTACAAAAAATTCTACAAATGTATCTAGAAAAATACAAAACTAAAGAAAATACTCACATTTACAGTGACATCTTAAGGAATTTCAAAGAACAGTGTTCACAAGACTAATGCATATGATGAAATACTGACACAGCAAGGGTGTTACTTTCCTAGTTTTCTGGAAGAGACCAAAGTTTTTTTACTCATAGTCAGAACCTAAGTCATCCTTTGGATGAAATGTCAGCCTGGCTTGCTGTATCTTTTACAATATCTCTCTCTCAGAAATCATCAAAGTAAATAAGGTAAAATGGTAGGCTACTTGGTGAATGGCCAGCCTTAGATAGTATAATCTGAGCTACTCACAGCTTTTAAAGCAAGGCAGTTAGTTCTTCTATTTGAATCACACAAAGTAACTCGAAGAATGCCAACATTACGACTTTGGCAGAGCAATAAGTAAAATTCATTATTAGCAACTAAGTGTGTCTTTTGTGGTTCCTTTGTGTACAGAACTCTGTGACAGAGGTGGCCACATTATTCCGTAATCATCTCCTAAGCCCCGGCAAGGGACTGGATCTTGTTCATTTTGATACTGCCAGAGGCTGTCTGTGTTATAGGGACTCAATAAATGCTTGATGAGTAAATTAATTAATAAATAAACAGTTGATGTTGTTGGATGCATCTTGGCAAAGAAAAGAGCACAGACTATGGAGTCAGAAAAATTGGGGTTCACTTTCCAGCTGGGCCAAACAGTAGCTATGCGATCTTAAGTCCTCAACCTCTCTGCCACTCTCCTGTCTCAATTATAAAAGGAGTTTACAGTGGGTTCTAACGCCTAGCTTATAGGGTTGCTCTGACAAGGAAATGAGAGGATGAATTAAGCATTTTAACCATTTTCCCTGACATGATGTTTGTACTATAAATTTACTTTATGAAAAGTATTTTTACCAAGCAAGCTAAAATTTAAGATTTCAAAATAGCACTACCTTGAATGATCAAGTCCTAAAACAGAAAAGTTTGGCTAAATTCACTGTCCTCTTTTAATCCACAAGGTAAAAGTGAAAGTGAAGTCGCTCAGTCATGTCCGACTCTTTGCGACCACATGGACTGTAGTCTACCAGGCTCCTCTGTCCATGGGATTTTCCAGGCAAGAGTACTGGAGTGGGTTGCCATTTCCTTCTCCAGGGGATCTTCCTGACCCAGGGATTGAACCCAGATCTCCTGCATTGTAGGCAGACGCTTTACAGTCTAGGGGCTGATTAATTTAAAAGACATACAAATAACCATTAATTAAAATAACAAAATAAATAGTGCTTACGTAACCATCCATTAAAATATCTCCGTGAATATCACTTTGATGTCAGTTTGGTTATTAATTTTATTGATTGTGTGTGTGTTAATCACTCAGTTGTGTCCAACTCTTCGCAACCCCATTGACTGTAGCCTACCAGGCTTCTGTTCATGGAATTCTCCAGGCAAGAATACTGGAGGGTGTTGCCATTCCCTTCTCCAGGAGATCTTCCCAACCCAGGGATTAAACCCAGGTCTCCTGCATTGCAGGCAGATTCTTTACCATCTGAACCACAATGAATATTAATTTAAGGTAAAAAAATTTGATTCTGTAATTTGTTGAAATTTGGACTCTGATGACACTAATTTCTACATTGGAAAAGAAAGTATAGTTCATGGAAGTAGAAGGAAAAAAAGCTTCAAAACCAGCTTTCAGCAAAAAATAATAATAATTGAAAGAAACCAAAACAAAATATTTGCAAAACCTCTGTGGGAATTCCCTATTTCCATCATTGCAGAGGATAAAAAATTTGGCCCGGCATGATTTCTAATTCCCTGCAAGCCTTTCTATAATGCAAATGTCATGCTGAAAAATTTGGCAATTGTATTAGGGAAAGGTAAGTTGCTCAGATCACTGGAAAATGTTTTGACATTTAAGTGACCCTTACTTTCTGCTTTACAAAAGAAGTTCTAATTAAGCTCAGAGCTTTTCTCTTATTTACTATACTGACCCTGAAAATGAAGGCTGTGAAAAGTTGAATGCTTTTCTTCCTGTGGGAGCCAGGCGCTGCTCTGCAAGAGGGAACAAGAATTCTAAGCTGCCTCTGAAAATGTTGAGAGCTGAGGGAAACTGCTGCTTTTCATGAAGTTCACCGCCATTTCCCCAAAGCACTGGCTTCGTTTGCTTGACTGTAGCCCAATATGGATGCTTACTTCAGCTGGCAGTACACAGGGAAGAGACTCTAATACTGGAAGGTTCTGGTCCTGGCTTTGCTTCTGATTTGTCGCATAACGCTGAATGTGCTGTGTTTAGTCACTAAGTCATGTCTGACTCTTTGCAACCCTCTGGACTATAACCCATGAGGCTCCTCTGTCCATGGGGATTCTCCAGGCAAGAATACTGGAGTGGGTTGTCAGGCCCACCTCCAAGGGAACATCACAATCCAGTGATTGAACCCAGGTCTCCTTCTGATTTGTCACATAATTCTGTGACTCTATGGTCAGTAGTGAAGGAAGAAGAGGGTAAAGTATGGGAAATATGTAATTTCTCCAAAGCAACCAACTGCCCCCTGCTTCCAGTGAAAATCCAAGTGTTTGCAGGAATGGAACAATGAAAGTGATCAGGGGCTGAGAATGGTCGACTCAGTTACTCAGCTCCAGATTCCAGAAATGAGACACAGATCTCAGCAGGTGCAGGGGGCTCTGGCCATCTAGATAGCTTGACTTCAAGACTTGCTTGAAATAATTCTGAGAGAAAGGCACATTTATTTCTTCTCTGGTGTTAATTAGCACTCTTAAATAGTGGATAGTAGAAGTCATACCAAGCTTGAGGGAAAATGTGTAAATGAATATAGGAATAAAATCTGGACCTAGGAAAGCACTAGAGCTGTGAATCCCTCAGGAACCCAGCTGGTACTCTCTTTCTCTTACTGTCTCTTGCCTCTGCTTCTTTCTGCACACCTGGTTTCTCCCATTCCTTCCCACTTTCTTTTCATCCTTTATCCTTTATCTTACTCCTTTTCCTATTCCCCTGCCCCTTCTCCCATCCCTCTCTTTCCCTCCTGGTAGGTTTTCTCTACTATCCATGCACACAGAGAAATATGAAGCTATCACCACTCCTGACTTTCCAGCCCACATCTTCCCATATCTAGAGAACTGGCCTCCTGAATCCATTTGCAATCCATGTGGGGAGAGACACTGAATGGTCCAGGTGTCTACGTCTGGTCCAGCTTGAAAACAAAAAAGCTAGGGGTCTCTTGGGTGCATGTGAAGAAAATACAGTTCTAAAATTTCAACTGTAAGACCTAATCTTTCTAAGCTCTCCTCAGACGTAAAGTCAATTTCAATCACTGGGTCTTGTTTATCCATTTGAAATTGGTTATGTGACTGTCCAACCTCTCTCACCATCATGATGTAGCTAATGGCTGAAATATTTTTTAAACTGTCAAGGTTGATATCATTTTAAACTAGTGCTATGCAATTAAACATCAGTTTAGTTCAGATCAGTCACTCAGTCGTGTCCAACTCTTTGCCACCCCATGAATCACAGCACGCCAGGCCTCCCTGTCCAGCACCAACTCCCAGAGTCCACCCAAACCCATGTCCATCGAGTCAGTGATGCCATCCAGCCCTCTCATCCTCTGTCATCCCCTTCTCCTCCTGCCCCCAATCCTTCCCAGCATTAGGGTCTTTTCCAATGAGTCAACTCTTCGCATGAGGTGGCCAAAGTATTGGAGTTTCAGCTTTAACATCAGTCCTTCCAATGAACACCCAGGACTGATCTCCTTTAGGATGGACTGGTTAGATCTTCTTGCAGTCCAAGGGACTCTCAAGAGTCTTCTCCAACACCAAGTTCAAATGCATCAATTCTTCAGCCCTCAGCTTTCTTCACCGTCCAACTCTCACATCCATACATGACTACTGGAAAAACCATAGCCTTGACTAGATGGACATTTGTTGGCAAAGTAATGTCTCTGCTTTTCAATACGCTGTCTAGGTTGGTCATAACTTTCCTTCCAAGGAGTAAGCATCTTTTAATTTTATGGCTGCAATCACCACCTGCAGTGATTTTGGAGCCCCCAAAAATAAAGTCTGACACTGTTTCCCCTGTTTCCCCATCTATTTACTATGAAGTGATGGGACCAGATGCCATGATCTTGGTTTTCTGAATGTTGAGCTTTAAGCCAACTTTTTCACTCTCCTCTTTCACTTTCATCAAGAGGCTTTTTAGTTCCTCTTCACTTTCTGCCATAAGGATGGTGTCGTCTGTATACCTGAGATTATTGATATTTCTGCAGGCAATCTTGATTCCAGCTTGTGCTTCTTCCAGCCCAGCTTTTTTCATGACGTGCTCTGCATATAAGTTAAATAAGCAGGATGACAATATATAGCCTTGACGTACTCCTTTTCCTATTTGGAACCAGTCTGTTGTTCCATGCCCAGTTCTAATTTGCTTCCTGACCTACATACAGATTTCTCAAGAGACAGGTCAGATGGTCTGGTATTCCCATATCACATTTAAAATGAGAGGTCTTTAAATGCAAGTTCAAAATCTTACTAGACATAGTTGTTACCACTATGTGGCAACATATTACTCACATGATTCAGAACACTGGACTCCACAGATGCTTCACTCTGGAACTTTTTCTTGGGCTTATTTACTCTAAATCAACAGGAAACATTGTACTTAAGTTTTCTAATAGGTTATATTTATACCTTGTATTATATGAAGATTCCAAATTGATGTCAGGACACTGAAATAGTTTCAGGAAATTGCAAGACGGAGGAAAGAAATTGCCAGAGATATTTGAACACATCTTTCCTCAAGTAGCATCAAAGAAATGAGTGTTGGCTCCAATAGGAGATTTATAGAGCCTTTCCGTTCTTAGCTATGAAAGCATGTCAATTCTCTTCTATACTGATTTATCCTCTCAAAAAGTAGCTATTTGTTGTCTATGCTGCAAAAATAATAATTTGCTGGAATCTTTCTTCCACATGTAGTCAGAGTGGTCATTTGTTACCAAAAAAAGAATATTCTCCACTAGGCTCAATTAATAGTCACCGAAGAGTTTTAAAACTCTAACATAAATACATTTTCACCATTTTATAAGTTCTTCATTCCTGGATAAAAAAGCATGTGTTGCCAAAAAAGTATGAATGATAGAGAAACAAATCAGAAGGTAAAATCTCCTATAATCACAACATTTCCTCTGTTAATTCTCTGCTTGTAAATTCTCAGATCTTTTCCAAGTATATACAGATACAAACTCTATGTGCATGTAATTCACAAATATATAAATGCACATGACACATATACGTTTTTATGATAGAATCACAACAGGCATATTTTCTTCAACTATCTTTGGTCACTTATCAATGTATTATAAATAGTTTATCTACCTGATTTCTTTAAAGGGAACATAGTAGTCCATTATTCAAATATGGCAAATGTCTTTAGAACATTCTAATAATACTCATTTTAGCTAATTTCTATTTTTTCTTTACAAACAATGCTACTATGAACACTCTTATGTGTATATCATTGTTCACTTGAATCTTCATTTTTAAAGAATGAAATCCTGGAAATCAAACTGCTAAATCAGAGTATAAATAATTATTATTTAAATAATAAATGCTTATTGCTACCCAGAAAGCTTTTACCAAATTATAACCTCCCCTAGCGCTTATGGCCATGTCTGTACCCTATACTATGGCCAGCACTGGGTAGCGAGTAAATCATTGCTGCTTGCCCAGAATTTTTTTAAAGGGTTATTTCAATGTTCTAATTTGCATTTCTTAGCAACACATTTTTACCTATATTTTTTGGATTTCTTCTGACATTATCAATTTATTATTCTTTTTTCACTTTCAATTAGATTAGTCTTTTTACGTTGGTTTTGTGTGCTCAGTCGCTTAGTCATGTCTGACTCTTTGTGATCTCATGGACTGCAGCCTGCCAGGCTTCTCTGTCCATGGAATTTTCCAGGCAAGAATATTAGAGTGGGGTGCCACTTCCAACTCCAGTGGATCTTCTTAACCCAGGGGTTAAACCCATGTATCTTGTATCTCAGGCCTTGGCAGGTGGATTCTTTGCCACTAGCACCACCAGGGAAGCCTTTGTGTTGATTATATTGTGCTTTATATTAGCACTGTTGTTAACTGTTTTAATCTGCACACATATTGCTTTTTGTATAACCTTTCTCAGGTTTTTTTTTTTCTCAGTTTTGAATTTTCTATTGTCAGGTTTATAATTTGGAACTAATACAAACAGTCTAAAACTTTGTCATCAAGAATATCCATTTCCCCTTTGCTTTTTGGTCCCCATCTTATATTGTATTAGCTTTCTATGCTACCATAACAAATCACCCCGAACTCATGGCTTAAGACAGCACACAATTGTTAGCTTCCAGTTCAGATCAGAAGTCTGGCAATAAAGGAGTTGTCAGGGCTGCATTCCTTCTGGGGGCTCTAGAAAAGCATCCATTTCCTTTCCTTTTCCACCTTCTAAAGGCTACTTACATTCCTCGACTCACTGTCCCTTTCTTCTGTACATTTAAGTCTAGCAGCGTGGTATCTTCAAATCTCTCTCTCTCTCTCTCTCACACACACACACACACACACACACACACAACTGCTTCCTTCATCACATCTCCCATCTTCATCTTTGACTCTGAACCCTCTCACTTTCCTCTTATGAAGATTCTTAGAACTACATTGCATTTACCCAAATAATTCAGAATAATTTCCCATCTCAACACCTTTAATCTAATAAACTTTCACAGTCCCTTCAGCTATGTAAGGCAACATAACAGCAAGCCTCAAGAAGTAGGGCATGGACATCTGAACCACCCTTTTGTCTACCATACTTTTTCATCACAAGTTTATAAGCATCATTATCTATATCATCTTCTAATATATGGTGTAATATTGATTTTATATTTAGAAAGATCCGGACTGTATTTCAGTATACTATTATATTTATTTAAGCCTCATACAAAAATTGCCTATCTTATATTTCTAGTACTTTTCTTTCCTTGTTTTTTCCATTTAACCAATAAGCTTGTTGAAGTCTCACACACTGGACAAACAAACTAGATAAATAAAAAGCTCTTCTGACTCCGGACCTCTCTCAAGTTAGTGTCTCTGCATCTTTGCTCCCCAATTCATCTCATCTGGGGACTAATCTGCACTTCTGTTAACACAGCCTTTCACTCTACAGCCCGCTGGAATCGGCCTTCTGGCATCTCTTATCTTCTCTCCCTGAGTCTCCCAAGTGTTCTCCTGCCTGCAATACCATTCTCCACCCTCACTGCTGCAGCCAGTGTTCTTTTGAAAATTTAAAGCAGTCATGTTGTTTCCTGGCTTAAAACGCATCAAACTCTCCCCACTGCCCCACTGCAAACCCTATGATGAGGTGGGCCTTACCTTGAAGGTTTGGACCAGTGAGGGACTCTCTAGGTTTCCCTCTGCCAACCTCCTGTGCTTTAGTCACACTGAGCAATTTGCAGTTCTGTGGATTCCTACTGCCGTCTTTTACTTTCAGGCTTTTGATCCTTATGCTCCTCTACCTGGAACACGCTGACCTTCCTTATTTCTACCAGGCAAAGGGACTCCATCTTTCAAGACTCAGCACACAGGTTGCCTGCCTTTTGGAGGCTTTGTTCACTAGCCATCCTACTTCTTAACCCACATCCTATGGACCAGCCTTATTATTACCTTTCAGACCTGTATTCTTCTCTCTAGACTGTAAAAACTAGGGAGACAGTACAAGGGATTGTTTGGGATGGATTTTATACTCTCTCAATTTTATTTTAATCAGGGCATTTTATCTATTAAAAGTCAGACGTGCACCAGGCACATTTCTTGTCTGGTAGGCTAAACAATACAAATGATGTAACTAATGCACTTATTACCTTATCATATTAAACAAATTACATTTCATAGAAATGATTATAAGATGCACTGCAGAAATAAGTAAAATATTTTTTATACTTACAGATATTAAGTATGCATATCTTAATTAGTTGCTAAATCATATCTGACTCTTTTTCAACCCCGTGGACTGCAGCCCAATAGGCTCCTCTTCCATGGAATTTCCCAGGCAAGGCTACTGGAGTGGGTTGCCATTCCCTCCTCCAGCAGATCTTCCCAGCCCAAGGATGAGCCCATCTCCTGCACTGGAAGGCAGATTCTTTACCACTGAGCCACCTGGGAAGCCCCTACAGATCTTAAGACACCAAAATAATTATTTGTTTTCCTTTTCATTGTTTTATTGAAGCATAGTTGACATGTAAGATTATACTACTTTCAGGTATACCACATAGTCAACATTTACATACATTAGAGATTGATCTCCACAATAAAGCTAGTGACCATATGGTGACCATCTGTCACTATATGAAGTTATTACAATATCATTGACTATACTCCTTATGATATGCATTACAGCATTAAACTCGAAGGATGTATATTTTATAACTGGAAGTTTGTGCTTCTTAATCCTCTTCATCTATTTCACCCAGCTCTCCCACTCCCACACCCCACCCCCAGGACCACCAGTTTGTTCTCTGCAACTCTGAGTCTATTTCCATTTTGTTTGTTCATTTGTTTTGATTTTTGAATTTCACATATAAGCAGGATCATACAGCATTTGTATTTCTCTGACTTGTTTCATTTTAGCATGATAACCTCTAGGTCCACATTTGTTGCAAATGGCACCTAAGTAATTACTAATAGAAGCCAGCAAATCCACGTAAGAGATAACAAACCGCAAGTTATTTCTTTATCTTAGTCCATAAAAGAGAAAAACAAGCTATCACCATGCTGAGATGGCTTCGGTATTCAATACAGACAGCCAGTTTCAAAACTAACATAGTCTAATCTTAAAAATTCAATGTTTTTTTCTCTATTATATCACTATTACACTTTTCAACTTAAAGGTTAGTTTTGGTTTCAAAATAAGTTTAATTTAGTACTTTAGTCCCATGTCTCACAGATTATTGATCAAGAGTGGGTGAGGATCATTCCAACTAATATTGGTTAGAGCAACAAAACATAATGGGGACGGTTTAATCAGCTTTGCCTGATAGTCTCCGCTAAGAGCCAACTCATTGGAAAAGACTCTGGGAAAGATTGTGTGCAAGAGGAGAAAGGGTTGACAGAGGATGAGACGGTTGGGTGATATCACCGACTCAATGGACATGAGTTTGAGCAGTCTCCGTGTGAAGGTGAAGGACAGGGAAGCCTGGTGTGCTGCAGTCATAGGGTCACAGGGAGTCAGACACGACTTCGTGACTAAACAACAAACTCAGTTGACAAGTTAGGAAGGATAAAGAAAGGGGACAAAATGCCAGTGTTTTCTGTTAGAAGAAAACCTATCCATTAAAGCCATTTATTGCCTAAAGCCAATCAAAATAAATACACAATTATGGAGACATAAGGTGCTCACCATGCAAATGACTTCTTAAGGAAAGTTTGTTACTCCCTCCCCCATTCCAATGAATTCCTCTCCCTAAGCCCCTTTATATCCATCAGGCATTTGGGCAGGAAATAGATCCTACTCTACATGTATAAATAGAAAGAGATTGATTACAAGGATTAAGTACTTATAAAATTGTTGGAAGGGCTGAAGGAGAAGGAGCCAGGGGTGACTGGAACTACTGGATTCAAGAAAACAGCAGCATCAGAATCAAGAAGACCTTGCCATCAACCCAGCTCGGGCAACAACCACAGCTGTCTTACGACTCTCACAAGGCAAGCGAGGTTTCAGCTGCAGTAACTACCTCTCAGCATTCACAACTCTGAGCCCAGGTTCTCAGCAGGAGTGTTAGAAATAAGACCTCTGCCTCTCTTCTGCTTTCCAGGATTCATGCACCTATTTAGTGGAAGTTATTTACACTGAGAACACCAGCTGCAAGGGAATCTAGAAAAACTAGACTTTTGCTTTCTAGCCTTTTGCAACACAAGACAGCACATAAAAACAGGTGGGAATGGATGTTTAGAGCCAATTGTCCATATCAAACATCCCTCCTATATAGAAATTTTAGAACTACCTCTGCTCTTGCACATCTATCTGAGTACTTAAAACACTTTCTTGTGATCATGTGATTATTTCTCTCCTTATGAAACCCTAAGGTCCTTGAAGAGGGAGACTGTAAAATAGATAGTTTCTCTATCTCACAGTGTCTCAAGAATAGTCAGCAAGTAATATATGAAACAATGAATTAATAAATGCACACAGAGAACCAGATAATCTTGTTCATATATTTCTTCTCACCTCATTACCTACCCCTTGTACAACTGTCCCATTTCCTTTTAGGATACACACACAGAGCAAGGCAAGAGGTCAACCTATGTTAAGAACATGGATTTTGGAGTTATAAAGGTCAGCATTCAAGTCTAGGTGTTGTGTGATTTTGGGAAATGTACCTGCTTGAGCTTCAACTTTCTTCCTTTCTTTCTTTGGAAGGGCTTCTTAGAAACATTAAATGAGGCAGTCTGAATAAGGTAGCTTCCTGCTCAACAGATGCTAAGCCAAGACTAGTTTTCCCCACCCAATGAATTCTAATCTTTCTGTGTCTCCTAGCTCATCTCCTGTATCTACAACAAGGGGGTTAAGAAAAATGTAATATGAAGGACACTACATGGAACATTGATTTAAACATTTTTCTGCTGTAACTAATCATCTTAATTACTTTCTCCCTTTGGAATCTCCTATCCAAATATTTCACAGGACTTTACAAGCAAGAATTATGATACATAATTGATAACTGGAGTAACTGAGGCTTACAGGCTGAGCAATTTGTCACTTTTCTTGTGATCCTCAAAATACCAGCAGCCTACTGAGTTTTTTCTTTCTTTCTTTCTTTGCTATGCTTTTTTCTTTTTTTCAGTGTTTTCGTTGTTGCTGTTTAAAAGCTGGTGCAAAGCACTTTTTAAAAATGGGTTGTCAAGAGAGAACAAGATGGCAGAGGTGTACATGGATGTGGCATACCTCTCTCCACAGATCCATCAGGAATACACCTTCAGACACAGAAGTGCATGCAGAAAACCAGCTGAGAGCCGACAGGAGTACCTGACCAGCAGAAAAGAATACATAGAACCAAGCAAAACTTGGTAAGATGACTGAACTAGGGGGAAAAGCAGGAGTGTTAGTAGGACAGGACCTGCCCTCGGTGGGTGGGGGAACTGAAGCAGGGGTCCGATCCCCACATCAGGGCAATTGTCTGAGTCAGACATACATACCCAGACAGGAATGCTGGTCCCCTGGAAGGCACAGCGGCTGGGAGCTGGAGTTCAGGGATTGTGGAGCAATCCCCGGGCCGGAGCTCCTGTTGACTGTGGAGATAGATTGAGGGGATGTGAGGGAGGAGATTGTGGTGGGAAATGCCTGTGGAGGAGAGCCTGGCAGCAATGGAAGCAAGGCGATACTGCTGAGTTACCCGTAGGCGGTGAGCCATCACCACAGCCTCTCTCTCCCCACACGCCAGCATCAGGAGGACCCCTTTATGTGACTGACATGCCAAACAACAGAGAAGGACCCCAGGCAAGGGAGCCCTCTCAGTGCCTGAATGGGGCACAGCTATGGAGAAAGACTGGCCAAAGAGGCCTCCTGATTCCCAGCTACAAGAGGCTCAAAAAAAGACTCTGACAGGGCCATAACTCCTGCGGCAGAGGCAGTCCATGTCCCTGCGTACTTGGCACTTCCAGGGTCCCTGCAAGCCAAACAGCTGCGCCACCTTCACACGCAACTCTCACTGAGGCAGAGCTGCCACAGGCAAAAACATCTTGTGACTATGTGCGAAGGGTCGCTTTGGTAGAGTCCGACTCTGTGACCCTGTAGACTGTGGCCTGCCAGGCTTCTCTGTCGGGGCGGGGTGGCGTGGGTTTCTCCAGGCAAGAAATACTGGAGCATATTGGCCAATACTGATTGCCATACCCTTCTAGAGCACTTTATTTCCTGCTGCCCTAGCCACCAACACCCCTGAGTACCTGGTGCTGCCAGAACCCCTGTGACCCAAGCAGCTACACCACCTCCACACCTGGCCCTCACAGGGGCAAACCCAAGGCCTCCAGGGCAGCCTCAGGGGCAAACCCAAGTGGACAACCCACATGCAGAGGTGGAAATAAAACCACCATTGAAACCCAAGGGCAGTGTGCCTAAGGAAGAAGACCCAAAACCCTCCCAATGGCTGTACAAGCTGCAGATTTTTTTTTAATTTATTTATTTATTTTTTAATTGTTTTTGCCATACATTGTCATGATATCACCATGGGTTTACATATGCTTCCCTTCCAGAACCCCCCTCCCTCTTCCCTCCCCCCCCCGGGAAATCTCGCTGCACGAGCCCCGAGCATCAGTCCTGGGCTGGCGATTGATTAGACATATGAAAATTAACATGCTTCAATGCCCTTCTCCCATATCATCCCACCCTTACCCTCATCCACAAAGTCCACGAGTCTATTCTATACATCTGTGTTCCTTTTGCTGTCTCGTATGTTGGGTTCTCGTTACCGTCTTTCTAAATTCCATATATGTGCGTTAATATACTGTATTGTTGTTTTTGCTTCTGGCTTACTTCACTCTGGATAATGGGCTCCAGTTTCGTCCATCTGAGTAGAATTGCTTCAAATGAATTTTTTTTTAATGCTGAGTAATATTCCATTGTGTATATGTACCACAGCTTTCTTATCCATTCGTCAGTTGATGGGCATCTAGGTTGCTTCCATGTCCTGGCTATTGTAAACAATGTTTCCGTAGTGGTTATCACGTTCGCCTGACAAGCTGCAGATTAAATCCACAGGATCAACGAGGCAGACTCGGCATCTATGGAATAAATAAAAGGTCATTGAGAGCTCCCATAAAAGGAAAGATAGCTGTGGACATTAGAGGCAAGAACACAGAAGAGTAGGAACAGATTAGAATCTGAGCTGCCTCCACAGCAGGTCCAGAGATCAGCACAGTGGTGGAAGGCATCCCAAGGAGGTGAGGTGGACTGTGACTCCCAGCGAAGGAAAGGACTCTGACAGAAGTGACTCAGGCAAAATATATATTATTCTTTTATTATTATTATTATTATAAATAAATATGATTATTATAATAAATAAATGTATTATTAATTTATTATTATTTATCTCTTGACTTGTTCTGTAGAATCTTTTGGATTTTTTTCCTCCCACCCTTCTCTGTTGTAGTTGTTAATTTTATTGGCACTATGAAATCTAATTAAGCTTTTGACCCTTTTTGTTAATCTTTTTTTTCTCAGTCACATTTTTTATTGTTGTTATAAACCTTTGCCTCTACATTGGGCTTTTGCAGTTCCAAGGAGTTTTCCAATTTTTTTTTCTCTTTTTATAATTTTGATTTTTAAGCATTTTATTATTTTCCTACATTTATTTCTTTGTTTCCTTTTCCTACTGTTCTTTTTCCCTTTCAGTTAATCTTTAATATATATAAATCTTTTTTATCTACCTCTATTTAACTTTGCATATCTATTCTTTCTTTCTTCTCAACATATTTGTTACTTTTATTTTCATTGCTTTATTCCCCAATTGGCACCTTACTTTGGTTTTGTTTTTCAGTTTGTGTTTTTAACTGGTCAGTTTTGTTCTTAACTGGTAAATATAATTTTTTATTTATTTTATTCATTGGGTCAATCTACTGTACTTTATTTTTGTTGGACTGTTTTGACTTTGCTCCTGGTTGTATATGCATATGTGTATATTCCATTATTTTAATTATTATTTGCTTGATTTTGTAACTACCATTTGTCTGTGGTTCATCTTTGGTTTTCCATTTTTGTATATTTGTTTTAAGCTCACTTAATGCCATAACAAACCACTTGTGGAATCTTCTTTCCTGACCAGAGATCAAGCCCTGAGCCTTTGGAGTGGGAACACTGACTCCAAACCCTAGACTACCAGACAACTAACCCTAAGGGGTATCAAACAGTGAGAACACACACAAAGGAAACCACTGGTATACAAGACCAGGCATCACCAAACCACAGTAGCACCCTGTGCAGAATGACTCATCTAAACAACAAACAAAACAAAAATACAAACCCAGTCATCAGCAGACAGGATTATCAACTCACTCAGCCTTGTCCAAAAGAGGAAAAAGAAACAAAACAAAAACAAAAACTCAGCACAAATCTCACCCTATAGAAAGCTTACGCAAACCACTGGACCAACCTTAGGACAAAAACCAGGAGGAAGAAAGAGTTCAACCTTGAAGCCTGGGAAAAGGAGGCCTCAAACACAATAAGTTTCAAAAAAGAAAAGAAAAGGCAGAGAAATACTACACACATGAAGGAACAAACTAGAAACAAAGAAGTCCAAATAAATGAAGAGGAAATAGGCAAACTACCTGAAAAAGAATTCAGAATAATGAGAGTAAAGATGGTCAAAAACTTTGAAAGCAAAATGGAGAAACTACAAGAATTAATTAACAAACACCTAGAAGAATTAAAGAATAAACATGCAGAGACAAACAACATAATTACTGAAATTAAAAATACTTTAGAAGGAATCAATTGCAGAATAACTGAAGCAGAAATATGAATCAGTGAGCTGGAAGATAAAATGGTGGAAATAACTTCCAAAGAGCACAATAAAGTAAAATCAATGAAAAGAACTGAGGATAGTCTCAGAGACCTCTGGGACAATATCAAACACAGCAACATTAGAATTATAGGGGTCCAAGAAGAAAAAGAGAAAAAAGAAAGTTTATGAGAAATTGTTTGAAGAGACTATAGTTGAAAATTTCCCCAACATGGAGAAGGAAATAGTCAGTCAAGTCCAAGAGACACAAAGAGTCCCATACAGGATAAACTCAAGGAGAAACATGCCAAGACACACACTAATCAAACTAACAAAGACCAAACACAAAGAAAGAGTATTAAAAGCAGCAAGGGAGAAGCAACAAGTAACATACAAGGGAAACCCCATACATTTAACAGCTTATCTTTCAGCAGAAACTCTGCAGGCCAGAAGGGAATGGCAGGATATATTTAAAGTACTAAAAGGGAAAAATCCACAGGCAAGATTACCATGCCTGGCAAGGATCTCATTCAAAATTGATGGAGAAATTGAAAGCTTTTCAGACAAGCAAAAGTTAAGAGAATTCAGTACCACCAAACCAGCTTTACAACAAATGTTAAAGGGACTTATATAGTCAAGAAATACAGGAGAAGAAAAAAGATCTACAAAATCAACCCCAAACAATTAAGAAAATGGCAATAGGAAGATGTATATAAACAGTTACTTTAAGTATAAATAGATTAAATGCTCCACGCAAAAGACTGGCTGAATGGATACAAAAATAGACATATATATATACTGTCTACAAGAAACCCACTTCAGACCTAAAGACATATATAGATTGAAAGTGAGAGGATGGAAAAATATATTCCATGCAAATGGGAAGCAAAAGAAAGCTGGAGTACAATCCTCAAATCAAACAAAATAAACCTTAAAATAAAGTAGATTACAAGAGAAAAGGAAGGACACTCCATAATGATCAAGGAATCAATCCAAGAGGAAGGCATAACAATGGTAAATATCTATGCACCCAACATTGGAGCAGCTCAATACATAAGAGAAACTCTTATAACAGACATAAAACACTATAGTAGACATAAAAGGAGAAATTTACAGTAGCACAATAATAGTAGGAGACTTTAACACCCCACTCACACCAATGGACAGATCACCAAAACAGAAAATTAATAAGGAAACACAAGTCTTAAATGATACATAGATCAGATCTCATTAATATCTTCAGGACATTCCATCTAAAGGCAGAAGAATACACTTGCTTATCAAGTGCCCATGGAACATTCTCCAGGATAGACCACATCTTTGGTCACAAATCCAATTTAAGTAAATTTAAGAAAATTGAAATCATATCAAGCATCTTCTCTGACCACAATGCTATGAGGCTAGATATCAATTATAAAAAAAAAACTAAAAGAAACACAAACATGTGGAGATTAAACAACACATTTCTTAATAACCAACAGGTTAATGAAGAAATCAAAATGGAAATCAAAAAATTTCTAGAAACAAATGACAATGAAAACATGACAACTCAAAACCTATGGGATGTAGCAAAAGCAGTTCTAAGAGGAAAGTTTATAGCAATACAATCCTACCTCAAGAAATAAGAAAAAACATTGAATAGACAACCTAACTTTACACCTAAAACAACAGGAAAAAGAAGAACAGAAAAACCCCAAATTAGCAGAAGGAAAGAAATCATAAAGATCTAAGCAGAAATAAATGAAAAATAAACAAAAGAATAGTAAAGACTAATAAAAATAAAAGCTGGTTCTTTGAGAAGATTAACAAAATTAGCCAGACCCATTAAGAAAAGCAGAGAGAAGAATCAAAGCAACAAAATTAGAAATGAAAAAGGAGAGGGTACAACAGACAATGAAGAAATACAAAGGATTATAAGAGACTTATGAACAACTATATGGCAATAAAATGGATAACTTAGAAGAAATGGACAGATTCTTAGAAAAGTTCAATCTTCCAAGACTGAACCAGGAAGAAATAGAAATTATGAACAACCCAATTACAAGCACTGAAATTGAAGCTGTGAGCAAAAATCTCCCAAAAAACAAAATCCCAGGACTAAATGGCTTCACAGGAGAATTCTATCAAACATTTGTAGAAGAGCTAATGCCTACCCTCCTAAAACACTTTCAAAAAGTTGTGCTACATATACACAATGGAATATTACTCAGCCATAAAATAGAATGCATTTGAGTCAGTTCTAACGAGGTGGATGAACCTAGAACCTATTATACAGAGTGAAATAAGTCAGAAAGAGAAAGATAAATATCATATTCTAACACATATATATGGAATCTTGAAAAACGGTACTGAAGAATTTATTTACAGGGCAGCAATGGGGAAAAAGACATAGAGAATAGACTTATGGACATGGAGAGAGGGGAGGAGAGGGTGAGGTGTATAGAAAGAGTAACATGGAAATTTGCATTACATATGTAAAATAGATAGCAAATGGGAATTTGCTGTATGGCTCAAGAAACTCAAACAGAGGCTCTGTATCAATCTAGAAGGATGGGATGGGGAGGAAGACGGGAGGGAGGTTCAAAAAGGAGGGGATATATGTATACCTATGGCTGATTCATGTTGAGGTTTGGCAGAAGACAACAAAATTCTGTAAAGCAAATATCCTTCAATAAAAAAATAAATAAATTTAATTTTAAGAAGTGGGTTGTCATCAAGTGGGCTGACCAAAAGGGCATGTTTAATGGGAGAAAAGGATAAGAATCAAGGAGACTGGAGCTGAGCTATCAAATCCCTTTTCTGCTTCTAACCTAGTATAATTTAGAGGTCACTTTGCATTTTATTATGCAGTTTATTTTTCCTTAGATTCCTAAAGCTTCAATCTTTAGTTTTGAGGAGAGTCACAGACCCAATGCCTATCCCCAAACTTCCCACTAGTCAGCTTTGCTGAGTTAAGTTAAGTCAAAATCTCTGGATTTTGATGTCTCATCTCTAAATTAGGAATCAGATCATTTCTTTTCCAGCTCAATTTTTCTGTAAGTCTTTATGCACAATTCCTAGGATTCTGAACCACAAGAGACCAACTGCACTTTCCATCAGGGACCCATGAGAAGTCCCAAATACAGTCTTTTACCTTCCTTTCTGAGTAGAAACACCAGGGACAGTCAAGAAGAGCAAGTCTCTCTTTGACTTTGCCAGGGCAAGGGCTTGCCTGGTAGCTCAGCTAGTAAAGAATCCACCTGTAATGTAGAGAGATTCCGGTTTGATTCCTGGGTCAGGAAGATCCCATGGAGAAAAGATAGGCTACCCATTTCAGTATTCATGGGCTTCTTTGGTGGCTCAGATGGTAAAAAAAAAAAAAAAAAAAATCCACCTGCAGTATGGGAGACTTAGGTTTGATCACTGCTTTGGGAAGATCCCCTGGAGGAGGGTATGGCAACCACTCCAGTGTTCTTTCCTGGAGAATTCCCACAGATAGAAGAACCTAGAGGGCTGCAGTCCATGGGATTGCAAAGAGTTGGACATGACTGAGTAACTAAGCACAGCACAGCAGAGGGTCAGGGCAAAGAAGCCATAGGGTTGGGCATTGAGAGTGGTTTCAAGTAGAGTTGGAGAGCAATCTGAGAAGGCAATATACTGAGATGCTCAGGAAACCTACATACTCCCAACCCGAATGGCGCCAAACATGGTTGTTTTGTTGATGGTTCTGTTTAGCGATGGGCTTCCCTGATGTGCTAGTGGGTAACGAATCCACCTGCAATGCAGGAGATGCTGGAGACACGGATTCAGTCCCTGGATTGCAGAGATACCCTGAAGAAGGAAATGGCAACCCACTCGAGTGTTCTTACCTGAAAAAAACCCCATGGACAGCAGAGCCTGGAAAACTACAATTCATAGAGTCGCAAAGAGTCAGACACAGCTGAGTAACTGAGCCCCCTTCCCTGTTTAGTCATGCAACCTGCAGTTATTTACTTTAATAAAATCCCAAATAACTGAATGGCATTTTTATGCAGAAACTTGGTCCCTTCTATGGATACATCTAAACTACACAGGCATACAAAGAACTAAAGTAAAAATGTTTAAACAAAAGATCAAAGAAAAAAATAAGACTAAAAAGGGACTTTGAAAACGGCTAAACTAACTCTTATCTACCCTTATGCTCCTTCATTTTTATGGATGATAAAAAAAAATGAGATTGAGAAAAGTAATTAGTGACTTGTCATCCAGTTTATCAGTATTGGAGTTAATTTAAAACATCTAATTCCTAAACTGAATCCCACTGAGGTATGAATCATATACATGCCTTTGTGAACTATACTGGGCTACCCCAGGACTTAAACAGGATCAGAAAAGCAGTGCCCTTCCAAAGTATATACTCAGATTGGGGCAACCCATTCATGGTCCATTTGGTCTGAATTTGCCCCAGGAGGTTCAGGCTGGAAGTGCTGGAGACCCCAGGGACTCCTGTGTGTGACATCTTTAGTCCCATTGTCTTCCTTGGTCTTTTGTCCTCAACAGCCTTCCACAAATACCTCTCCCATTTTAAACTCTGCCCAGTCCAGCTGGAGATTCAGACATTCTCTTGGTCAGATTTTGCAGCAATATAATAACAATAAACCTGAACATCCCAGTGGCTCACTTATTGGTCTGCAGGTCATCTGGAGCTCTGCTTATCTCTGCTCCATGCGTCTTCTCATTCTGGACGCTGACTGAAAGTGTGACCACCTCCCCGCCCACCACCACCACCTAGAAATCTCATTCTCATGGAGGACAGCAAGAGCAAAAGGCTGAACTAAATCACACATGTATAAGTTACTACTCGAAAGGACACATGTCCACTCATATTTTCTCAGTCAAGGAAAGTCACACAGCCCATCCTGTCTATGGAATAGGAAAATACCATCTATTTGGCATTATGGCAAGGACGGGGTGTGTTATACTCTTAAGAAGAGTGAAAGTGAAAGCGTTAGTCACTCAGTCAGGTCCAACTCTTTGTGACTCCACCAGGCTCCTCTGTCCATGGAGTTCTCCAGGCAAGAATATTGACATAGGTAGCCATGCCCTTCTCCAGGGGAACTTCCTGACCCAGGGATCAAACCCAGGTCTCCCACACTGCAGGCAGATTCTTTACTGTCTAAGCCACAAGGGAAACCCACTCTTAAGAAGAAGGAGCAGAAAACTGGAAGCAATAATGCAACATACCACAAATGTCAAAATATTAGTATGTGAATGAAGTGTCCTTAAAGCATAAAAAGCAACCAGTTTTGCCTGAAGCAGATCAATTAAAAGAGGATAAGAGGGAGAAAAACACATTTCAAAGGCTTTTGTGAATGACTAGGAATTTTTCAGTAACAAAAGAATGCTAAAGCATTTTAGGTAGAAATAACACTGTGGGCATTAGTTTGAAAGCATTAAGGAGCATTTCATATTCAGAATATGGTGAATAATCTTCCAAGAATGAATCACATTTGGTTTACAAATGTCTCCCTTTCACTTTAGTTAGATCATAAGAGTCTACAGAGCATAAAACACATACACATATACAAATGCACGCAAGATCCAAGGGTACAGCACAGAGAAATATTAAGGTTTAGGAGATGATGTTTACCCAGATTTCTTAGACCTTTCTCGAATCTCTGAGATATGACATAATGGCTAAAGTTTCAAAATACCACAGAGTATCTTGGGCTGGGGGTGTGGGCATAGGTCAGCTAAAAGTGTCAGTCATTCAATCATGTCCGACTCTTTGTGACCCAATGGCCTATAGACCACCAGGCTCATCTGTCCATGGAATTCCCCAGGCAAGAATACTGGAGTGGGTAGCCATTCACTTCCCCAGGGGATCTTCCTAATCCAGTGATGGAACCCAGGTCTGCTAAATTGCAGGCAGATTCTTTACCATCTGAGCCACTAGGAAAAAATCAAATTTTGCTCTAAAATTTCTGAAAGGAAGTGAGAGATAAACTGTAAGTTACACAAGCTCCTATGTTCAGAATATAAAAGCACACCAAACAAGGTTCTTGTTCCAGGTAATAAGGACTAAGCATTCATCACTCCATCTCTGCCATATGAATGCATAAAATTTGGACTGAATACAAGGAAGAGCTCTTTGAAGACACTGAAATGCTGCAGGTATTTAGGGAAGCAGATCAAAACTCAAAGTGTTGGTGAACTGTTGGTAAGTTTTTCTCCAGAAGCTCCAACCAGGACTTAGAAGAAACAGAGGCAAGGGCATTAATGAGGACTGGGATAGCCCCAGAAGAAGCCCATGACTGGGGATCAAGAAATGAGAAAGAGAAAGAAATCTGTTGGCTCCAACAGCAGCCCACCCAAAACAGCAGACCCCTAAAACCCTCTAGAAGGGGAAACTTCTTCCCTGGTTGGAGGAGCTTTGATCTCAAGAACAGGGGACCCCTTCATGCTTTTGCTCTCTTTTTGTCCTATTTCCTCTTGGCCACAGAGTGGGCACAGTCATCAGAATACATAGCAATGTGAAGTAAGTAAAGTCTTTAAGTTTCTGGCCCAAAGATTGATAAGAGTTATCGCCAAAGAATTGGAATGTACAAGGGAGACCACTGAGAGGGAAGTACTCAGGAAACTGATCCCATAAATAAGTATATGACCACCTAGACTCATTTTGACCACACATGTGTGGGAATAAAGCTAAACAGCATAGTAAGGACTTTGAGAACTGAACCAAGGTATAGAACACCACCCAGGACAGACCAGCGCCCTGGTCCCAGCACTGGCCACTGGGTGATACACACATGAAACAGATCTGAGTAACACTGAAAAGGCTGTGAAGATGAAGGAACACTGAAACCACAGCCAACCAAGGACTGGTGGAAATGCGCAGGCTGAACCCAACTTAACTGATTGCCTGTAGAAAGAAAAATATCAAGTCTCCTTCAGATTTAAACAATATGCACAGTTTCATAATGTTCAAATGACCGGAATACAATCCAAATTAACTCAGTGTATGAAAAATCAAGAAAATCTTAACTCACATGGAAAAAGAAAATGTTGGTTGAGCAAAATTTTTGTTTGGGATTTTCCGTAAGACCTGACCAAAAAATTTTATTGTAAGACTTAAAATTGAGTAGTGAGATTACTCCCACTTTATTCTTATTTTTAGAATTGCCTTATTTCAATGTCTTTGCCTTTCATATAAATTTTAGAATTAATTTTCTGTATTTACTGAAAATCCTGTAGACTTTGCAAAAAACTAACATCATGGCACCTGGTCCCATCACTTCACAGCAAATAGGTGGGGAAACAATGGAAATAGTGGCAGACTAATTGTTTTCGTATAGTGTATCATTTTTCTCTGGATGTTTTCAAGATATTCTCTTCATGTTTAGTTTCCAGTAGTTTGATCATACTACATCTACTCCGTCTTGATACAGAGCTACTTCATATTTACTGTCTTCGAGATTCATGGCACTTTGTGTATTCCATCAAATTTAGGAAGTTTTCATCCACGTTTTCAAATATTTTGTCTTTATTATGCTCTTTTCTTTTATTCTGGGCTTCCAATGATATAAATTAGATCTTCTGGTATTATTTCATAGGTCCCTGAAGCTCTGTTCATTAAAAAAGAACAATGTTTCTCTGTATTCTTCAGATTGGATAAATTATATTAACCTATTTTCAAGTTCAGTGAAACTTTCCTCTGTCATTTCCATTTTGTTATTAAGTCCAGATAGCAAGTTTTTTTTAAAAAAAATAAAGTATGGTATCAAGACAGTACAATATTGGAAAAAGTATAGACACATACATTAATAGAACAGAATAGACAGTGCAGAAATAGATTCACACAAATATAGTAAATACTACCAATTCGTATTCAAAGTTACTTAATAAAGGAATAGCCTTTTCAATTGGTACAGAGCAATTGGTCTTCCATAAGCAAATATAAAGAAAGAAAGAAAAGGATCCTAAACCTTATGCAAAAATTAACTGAAAATGAATCTCAGACCTAAACAGATATGCAAAATTATAAAACCTTCAGACACAAAAAGGAGAAAATATATGACAAACATCTCCTGTGGTGAAGGCAAAAAAATAAACAAAATTCATGGATATAATACAAAATAATAAATTAATTTTAAATATTAACAATCAGACCTAATCAGATCTTAAATTAGACCTGAGTTTATTCTGTGAAAGACGCTGTTAAGAGAAAGAATGACTGACAGAGAGTACTTGCAAACTACATGTTCAACAAGGAACTTTTAGCTAAAATACACGAACAAATCTCAAAACTCAACAGAAAGAAAATAACTGAGTCTTTAAAAAGTGAGCAAGAGTTTTGAACACTTCACAGAGTATATACAGAAGGCAATTAAGCATCTGAAAAGATATCCAATACCATCAGCCATTAGGGAAATGCAAATTAAGGTTCTGATGAAATACTATAGCGTATCTATTAGAATGTCCAAAACAGCAATTATGGACAATAATAAGTGTCGGCAAGCACGAAGAGTAACCAGAACTCTCATACGTGACTGGTGAGAATGTGAAACAGCACAGCTGCTCTAGAAAGCATAGTTATGTGTGTGTGCTCTTTACAAGCACATGCTTTACACCGACTCTTCACAAGCCCTTGGACTATATAGCCTGCCAGGCTCCTTTGTCCATGGAATTTTCCAGGCAAAAATACTGGAGTGGGTTACCATTTCCTATTACAGGAGATCTTCCAGACCCAAGAAACAAACCCGTGTCTCTTGTGCCTCCTGCACTGGTGGGTGGATTCTTTACCATTGTGTCACTGGGGATGTCATTACAAAGTTGAACATACACTTACCATATGATCCCACATTCTTACTTTTAGTTATTTCCCCTGAGTAACAAAAACTTACACACACACACACATACACAACAGTACATGGATGATCATAACAACAGTATTTATAATAACTAAAATCTGAAATAACCCAAACACCTTTCAATGAGTGAGAAGATAATGTTACCTTCATATGATGGAATACTACCCAGTGATAAAAAGAAATAATGATAGGACATCTTGGAAGATCTCAAAGGCATTCTACTAAATGAAAGAAGCCAGTCTTATGAGGTTACATATTGTATGATTCTATTTTTATGATATTGTCAAAAAGACAAAACTGTAGTGATTGGCAATAAATCAGTGACTAGGGATTAGGGGGAGGGGGAAGTCTGACTACAAAATGAAGTGAAAATGTTAGTTGCTCAGTAGAGTCCAACTCTTTGTGAGCTCTTTGTGATTCTTCTTGACTGTAGCCCTCCAGGCTTCTTTGTCCATGGGATTTTCTATGGCAACTGGAGTGGGTTGTCATTCCCTTCTCCAGGGGATCTTCCCAACCCAGGGACCAAACCCAGGTCTTCTACACTACAGGCAGATTGTTTACCATCTGAGCCACTAGGGAAGCTCTACAAAAATGAAAGCACAGGGGAATTTTTTGTGGATGATTAAACTGTTCTATATCCTATTGTGATGGTTACCTGAAAGAAGATACATGTTAAAATTCTACTCTATACCTACTGACTGTACATTCTACTATGTTCCCCAAACAGTTAATTTTACTATATGCTAATTTAAAAATAAAAGCTCTTAAAATACTTGTAAAATGTCTCTAGTCTTGGTACTAAATTCCATGAGAAAATTCTCCCATTCTAATGAATGTTGTGTAATGAATAGTATAGCATGGATGTGTGCTAAGTCACTTTAGTTGCGTCCAACTCTATGTGACCCTATGGTCTATAGCCTGCCAGGCTGCTTTGTCCATGGGATTCTCCAGGCAAGAAAACTGGAGTGGGTTACCATGTCCTCCTTCAAGGGATCTTCCCAACCCAGGGACTGAACCAGTGGTAATGAATAGTAGTGAATACCAAATACTCATGTAATCATTTATATATTTGTTTATTCATTCATTCACTGAACACTTTACAATTTTTCTAGAAACTGCCATTCATCAGATTTAGCAGTATGTATCAAAATCAAAAAATCTTAGTTTGAGACATCTAATGCAGGCTAAAAGCACAATCACTAAATCCAATTTGTAAAAGCAATCCTACATGAGCCAAAATAATACAGCACAGCTACTCAACTATCCTCAGCTCTGACTTAAATTTAGCATGGATTTTAGAAAGCACAGAGGAATAAATTGATCACAATATGTAAGTATTAGTTCTTTAAACTGAGCTTTTAATAAGCAGTAAAAGTGGCAGAGAGTCTGAGATAATACCCCATGAGTACCTAGAGTACAATATTCTATCTTTTCAGTTAAATCCAGAGCCAATTTTTTTCTGAGTCAGCCCATCTGTGGGTGGAACTACCACTCTCTAACTAAAGCTGAGAAGTCTGATAAGTGTTTCAGTCCTAATAGAAAGCCACTCTTCCTCAGTCCAGAGAGAATGGAGGAGGTACAGATGGGAAAGGTCATGAAAAATTTCCATCAAGGACTCATAGAAAGCATAACTTTGAATTATATAAATTTTTGATATATTCTACAGAATTTACTATGGCAAATGACTGTTTTTCATCTTTCTCTCTAGAAACCTATATGGTGAGATTGTCAGAGAGAAAGTGAAGTCACTCAGTCGTGTCTGACTCTTTGTGACCCCATGGACTGTAGCCCACCAGGCTCCTCTGTCCATGGGATTTTCTAGACTATGGCAAATGATTAACTCTAAATCAATGTTGAGGGAATTGACCACCAAAAAATTATTATTTAGTTTTTAATATAGTTACTTTGCAGCTCTTTCATGAGTTAAAAGACAAGACCACTTGCAGTGGACTGAATTATGTACCCCCAAAATTCATATGCTGGTGACCTAACCCCCATTGTGACGGTACTTGGAGATGGGCCTTTGGAAGATAAATTGACCACCAAAAATTATTATTTAAGTTTTAATATAGTTATTTTGCAGCTCTTTCATGAGTTAAAAGACAAGACCACTTGCAGTGGACTGAATTATGTACCCCCAAAATTCATATGCTGGTGACCTAATCCCCCATTGTGATGGTACTTGGAGATGGGCGTTTGGAAAATAAATAGGTTTAGGTGAAGTGATGAGGGTAAGACCTCCATGATAGGATTAGTGCCCTTGTAAGAAAAGACCAGAGAGCTTGTGCTCATTCACATTTTCCCTTCCTCCCTCCTTTCCCCCTCTCAATCCCTCTGTCTTTCTCTTTTCCTCTGCCTTGCCAACCCCAATGTGAGGACTCAGCAAGAAGGAAGCCAGGAAGAGGATTCTCACCAGAACTCAACTGTGTTGGCATGTTAATCTTAGATGTTCAGTCTCCAGACTGAGAAATAAATTTCTGCTGTTTAAGCCACCCAGTCTGTGGTATTGTTTTATGTCAACCTGAGCAAACTAACATACCACTCCTAAGTCATGACAATAGTGAAAATTATTATAATTGCTAAAATACATTGAGTGATTAATACATGACTAATTATCTCACTCAATCCTCACAACATCCCTGTGAATTTGATACTATCATTATCTCCATCTCACAAATAGTTAAACACCTTTTCCAAAGTCTCCCAGTTAGTTGTTGTTCAGTCGCTCAGTCATGTCTCTCTGCAACCCCATGGGCTATAGTGTGCCAAGTTTCCCTGTTCTCCACTATCTCTTGGTATAATGGTAAGAAGACTACTGAAAATAGCTTCAAGGTATATCTCTGGTTTACCCACTACACGTGGACATAAGAACTATCCAAAATCTTCAATACTGATCTTGCATTAAGGTGCAAATTCTAAATAACTGTCAATAACTGGGCAGGAATGGCGTCTATGGAGACCATATTGATAATCCAAAAACTATTCTTATAAGAACAACCACAAATAACCTTCTATTACCCCCAGGAGATTTCTCTGAGGTAATAAAATGTGTAACTAACTAGGTTAATGGAATACACTTTACTTAAATCTTCCCTCTTACTGAATAACCAAACTTTGTCAATGGCCTCCAGCTAAAACCTATCAGGAGGAACACCTCTGTATTTAAACAAGTTGGAAATATTGCTTGTTGTAGTAAGGGAGACATACACCAGGAAGAACCATGAGATGTCTCCATAAGAGGATATTAGAAAGAACTTACTGCAGGTATCAGACTTGGGTTAGGTGACTTTGGAGAAGTTTCAGGAAGCAAAGCAATTGTTTTAGGAAAAAGGAGAAATTCTAGAACCTATCTTCTAGGGAAGAAGGGGAGTGTAGAGTGAGGGTGGGGTCAGGAAAGAAGCAGCAGTCACTCATATTATGCAAGATTGGCGATTGTGTGGGGTTTTGTGGTTGGTACATAATCCTGGTTTGTTTGTGTGTAGACAACAGTACAGAGCGGTCTCCTTTTGTGCCTCCTGTCATTTATTGATCACAGAGAGGCGTTGCACAATGCTGGTACTTTGTGAAATAGACAACAAGGTTTTGCTGTGAGTTTCCTAAGGTTGGCTTTTAAAAACACCAACACCTAGCTGATAGTATCAGGACACAACCTAGATATCAAAGGCTACTTTTCCCTTTCTCAATTTAAACCTTTCCTTCTCTCCTCATAAAATATAGACCTAGGAAAATGAAGTCTGCAGTGTGTCAATTAGGTAATTGGCATTGAGCTGCTTTTCAAAAGGAGCAGCTAAGAAACTAATTAGCCTATAAGTTTAAGGTAATAGTATTGTCCTTTAACAAAAATGAGTTATATCACTCCCTGAGTCAACAAGCTATATATTATGTAGCAGTGGGTGTCCTTTCAAAGATAATAATAAAAAAAAATTCCTTTTAGCCTTCTTCCTTGTCATTGAGATTATAAAATCACTTTTTATGTTATTCAAATGCATCAAAATGTTTTCTTAGTGTCCATGGATTCTTTCCAAGGTCACAGAGGCTAAGGAAACATTTAGATTTTAGTAAAGGGGCTTTCCCAGTGGTAAATACGAGGAATCTGGTCCAACAGAAGGAGTGCAGGTTTTGAAGTTAGATTGTAGTTGTCTAAATATCAGCTCCATCACTTTGCACACATGACCTTGAACTTATTGCTTAAACTTTCTGTAAAATAGAAATAATGTTTATATCTGCTATCATAGGTTCAAAATAATTGAGCTAAAAAAATAAGAAAACACCCTGTAATCTTTCAAAGCACTCAATATAAGTTAATATTATTACTACATATATAAAATATTATGTCATGAATTAAAAGTTCATCAATAATGTCTTAGAAATAAGGTTACTGATATAAAAAATAAGCTGATTATATTAGACAATCCTTGCAAATTAAGCATAGAATGTTTTGATTTCTAGAAATTCTCCAAAAATTAAAGCAAGTTTATATAAGATGTTTACCTCCAGAAAGTTAAATAGATTCTCCAAGGGTCATCTCATCTACTATCTAGCTGGCTCAAAGCCATTACTGTAAAATAAATGATCCACAGTATCATATTGATTTATTCACCCTATAAAAGATATTCCAATCTTCAGGACTTTGAGGGCATGTAATTTTAAAGAAGAATAAATAGTGAGACTAAATTGAAATTAAAGGCACAGAAATTGGTGAGATTCTGAGAAGAGAGTTAGACAAATAGTTAAATAAATATGCATGCATTAACAGAGAGCTGAAAGTATGAGCCTGTTCCTGGCTTTTAAGGTACAAAACTCTTAAGGAAGGAAAGAAACAATTCAAGAAATAAACAATAAATTTGAAGGAACATGTAATAAGCAAGGTCTAAATGGAATTCATTTGTCTGTGTTCAGGAGGCAGAAAGAGAATCTGTGGGAATTGGTGGAGCTTGGGACAAGAGATTCCAACTGTGAGGAGACCACAGATCAAAGCCAGAGATGGCCCAGCCTCCAACCAGAAGTCCAGGCTATTGCTAACACACAGACACACCACAGGTTCAGAAACAGAGCCCATAAACCACCCAGTCTCCACTCTCATGAGTGGTTCCTATCCTCTCCAGGGGAGTTCAGGGAGGGTGGCACCTTGATAGCAGCTAGAATTGTTCCATGGCTATTGACCAGCCAGCATGAACAACATCCATCAGAGCTCCAAGGCTCTGCTCAGTCTGTATCAATCTCACATCTATGTAACATCCTCTTGTCCCAAGAAGCAGATCTGTATGGGTCTGAGAAGTGCAACATCTGGTAAAGTGGTCAACAGAAAACACACATATTAGGTGAAAGAGAATATATCCAACTGAAGAGCTCCCACTCCAGGTACACATGTATGTAAAACTAATGGGAGGAAAAATAGAACCCATATTCTTCTCCTAGACAGCATATTAAAAAGCAGAGACATTATTGACAAAGGTCTGTACAGTCAAAACTATGGTTTTTCGAGTAGTCATGTATGGATGTGAGAGTTGGGCCATAAAGAGAGCTGAGAGCTGAAGAATTGATGTTTTTGAACTGTGGTGTTGGAGAAGACTCTAGAGAGTCCCTTGGACTGAAAGATCAAACCAGTCAATCTTGAAGGAAATCAGTCCTGAATATTCATCAAGACTGATGTTGAAGCTGAAACTCCAATACTTTGGCCACCTGCTGTGAAGAACTGACTCATTGGAAGAGACCCTGATACTGGGAAAAATTGAAGACAGGAAGAAAAGGGGATGACAGAGGATGAGATGATTGGATGCCATCACCAACTTGACAGACATGAGTTTGAGCATCCTCCATGAGTTGGTGATGGACAGGGAAGCTCGGCATGCTGCATTCCATGTAGTTGCAAAGAGTCAGACATGATTGAGTAACTGAACTGAATTGATTCTTCTTCAACTATCCTTGAACATCCCAGAGTTCCAAGAGAGACATTAGACCAAAGAGATTTCCACAATGTCTCAGTCATTTATAATCCTTACTGAATCCCTCAATAAAGAGTAAGTAATAAAGTAAGAAGCCAAGAATTTTATCATTCAAGAAGATACAGCATAATGGAGTGACCTCTTGGTCAGCCTTTGTTGATAATTAATTTTTATAGGCAGATACACACGATTGATTGTCCCTTGTTAATTCTACCACTACTCATTGGGCATCATCAGTATAATGCAGGGAACTGACCAAAGTGGATACTAAATCTATATCAATCATGGGAATTTCTTCATTCACATAAGCATCAAGAAGCCATGCATAGGCCAATGAATCATAGTATTTTTCAGGAAACAGACATCAGTTCAGGAATAGGCATCTGACTCAAATCAGATCAATGAGACATCAGAGGCCAATATCCAGGAAGAAATTCTTTCTCTCTTTTGTGCCAAAATGACTGAAAAAGAAGGTAGATTCATTTGCTACTAGAAGTTCCTCTATGATTATCAAGGATCCAGCTTTAGCATGACGTCTACATTGTGAGCAGCAGCTGAAATGGAAAGAATCTAGATCCTTTATGGCACCCTGAGCTGCTGGCTTAACTGAACGTGATGCCTGCTCTGCTTCTGTTAAATAACCCTATACATTTCCTCAAAATTTAAGCCAGTTAAGTCAAGTTTCTGTCACTCTTGACCTAAAGGAAACTAAGTGATATATATGACTTGATGCAAGTTTAAGGGGATATCATAGCTTGAGGCTTTAGAGACCAAGCCACTTCCTATACATAGAGCCAATTTTCACCTAAAAAAAATGTGTCCTTTTCTGGCATTCTTTTAGGATAAAGTTTTGTCCCTCGGGTTAAAAACCAGGAATAATTGGATAGCCTCACAAATGAATCAGGGTTAAAATACCCTTTCTTGACTTTGTAGCAAAAAGACCAGGTGAATAAAGGCATTTTTTCTGAAAGAAAGACATGAAATGCAACCAGGAAATTAGAAAACAAAAAATTTGGATAAAAGTGTTCTGTTAAGAATAAAGCTAAGGTCAGCCATAGCAGGAAAATCCTAATAGTATATATACTGGCTGTAATTTTCTGCCTATAGTTGCTATATTTTATACCTTTGTTTGCTCTTGGTATTTTAAAAAGTCATTTTCGAAAGGTCTGGTCTATCTCTGCTGTTCATTGAGAAAATCAAAGTCCTTTTAATGGATCAAGTGGATCCCTGATGGTACAAGGAATTAAGAGTGAGAGGACTCTTAGATAAATGAGAACAGTTAGGGCACTGGATGCTTACTCCTCTTTGGGGATTTTCTTCCAGGGCTTGACCAAGAGGTCCTAGGTTTTATTTTGCTGATGAGCAACATGTGCCCTACATCGTGGTGACCTGTGGCTGTGTTGGATTATAAATGGACCAAACTCAGCATCTCGATTGCCTGAGCAATCACACCGGTGACATATACATAGTCCCTGTGTAGTGTCCCCTCACCTTAGAAATGCCCAGGTTGAGAGTAGCTGTCCAGGTTACTCATAAAAACCTTTGGGCACCATCAACACCAGTGTGTAGCAGGAACCCACTTCCTTCCAAGTGGCACATGCAGTCTGAAAACTGCATGAAGTTTCCCCGAATCCGTACCAGCACGCCACTTTACAGACATTGAGACCCTGCCCATCCATTTTAGAGCACCTTGCAGATTCTCATTTCAACAGAAAATCAATATATGGAAAGTAATTTGTGTATCAGCACAGTCAGCAGTGCACAAAAGCAGAGACCAGTAAAGTAAGCACTTTTTTTAACCATTTGGAGTAAAAAGAATAAGTTATGGCAATTTTTTCTCCCAATTACTCCCAATTTTAATGTGTCCACCTTTACTGGATGATTACAGACGTATCTGACTTTAACTGCTTTTCTTGGAGTAATTCTCATTTGTTATATGAATGCACCAGACATACTTACTGAAAAAGCTTTTGAATCATTTCACTGGGAAAACAACTAAGTTTTTCAAAGAAAATAGACCTAAGATACAAAATACCATACAAATTCTTAACAATGTTAATTTTTTTTAACTTGGTTGCATTCTTCTGCATATCTCTAAGCAATTGAACACAATATCAGTTGCTTGTTGTGCGATTCTAATTCAGAGTGATTAGAATATTTTTGAATTCTAGATAGACTTATTTTTGAATTCTAGATAGACTTAAAAAATCATTAGCTTACGGTCTTGCTTTTGCAATTTATTTGAATCCCACATAAGTGCTTTATTTTTAAAAAACTGTGCCATGGTATAAAACACCTTTGGTTTTTACCCTTAAGTTTTAATCCATGGTTAAATATTTTATTGGGCTTCCCTGGTGGCTCATATGGTAAAGAACCTGACTGCAATGCGAGAGATCTGGGTTCGATCCCTTGGTCAGAAAGATCCCTTGGAGAAGGAAATGGCTACCCACTCCAGTATTTTTGCCTGGAGAATTCCATGAACAGAGAAGCCTGGCAGGCTACAGTCCATGGCGTCACAAAGAGGTGGATATAACTGAGGGATTTTCACTTTCACTTTTTTAATATGTTTTATTGTTTTGAAGTTAGAAATCACTCAAGAGACACAAAACAGCACTCTTCTTTGAATGTCCCAGCTATGCACTGTAGTTGAACATTGCTAATATTATATAATGTTTTTGAGCCCCTTAAAAATTTTAAAAGTCAAAAAAAATCTAAAGTGACTGTCTTAGATATGCACCATATGCAACCTCTTTGTTTAAAAGTGGAAAGCTGATCCTTGGAGCAGGAATTTGTAGTGACACTGGATCTATGTTTCCAGTTACTGTTATTTTAAATATTGCTCAGAAATTTGGTTCACAGGGCAGTAAAATATAGGACACTATGAGACACATTTTCAGCACAGCAAGCAGTACAAGATTTCCCCATGCAACTTGCAATAGACTTACTGGGTAGTGAGAAATACATGCTGAAATGGATGCTAGTAGGGCTGTGCTCAGAATACAGTACCAGTGAAAACAGTAGAATACCCTGTTTGTGGTTGGGTGGGTAAAGCACAAGGAGAGTAGAGGATACGAGAGATCAGTTAATTTGGCCAAGAGGGACTGCCTAAATGAGCTCATTTACATTTTAAGATGGATCTAGGAATTCTTCTCCTTATTGATCAAATTAATCATGTAATTGTCAGATATTGTGATTGTAGGCAGTTTGGTTTGTGTAAGGTGCAAATGAGTGTGATTCAGATACCTGGTTTTCCTGACTTACTAATGTTACTAAGATGGTCTGTGACTAGTGGATGCAGTAGAATGGGTTGCCATCTTCTTCTCCAGGGTATCTTCCCAACCCAGGAATCAAACTCACATCTCCTGCATTGGCTGGCAAATTCTTTACCACTGAGCCACCAAGAAAGCCCCTTGTATGTAAATAGGGAATTTGATTATTAGAATTTTAAGCAGCTAGAGTTGACCACTGCCTTGTATCTATGATTTGAAAGATGTCATCAATATTCTAGCAGTAAACACCAATGGAAATATACCTCATCTTAAAGCCTACCCCTTAGGAATTCACACTTTGATTTAAGATCTTTGGCCCTATTTAAATACAAAGGCAGGCAAGAAAGAACATGCATAAATATTTTCAGTCATTAACATCTTAAGAGTAATTATTTAGTCATATATAAAATGGAGAACCTATTGCACAAGATTTTCAGCTATGGGCAAGAGGAATGGTGGGTCCAGAGAACAACATTTTATTATCATATATCTATGTGACCTGCCCAGGCAGGAGGATAATAGCCCAGCATATGTAGCCAAAGAGAAAAAGGAAAAATGGCAACAAGTGGGAAGGTGGGAAATTTTTAAATAATGGGTAACACATGATAAGGACTATTCTAAAAACCTTGCATGCACAGTTCATGTGGTATTGGGAAGGAAGAAATTTTCCTTTACTTTCCTAGGTTGGCTTTTCTGGCTGGCTTAAGAATTAAATTTACATGAGACATATTAAATTAAACAAAAGTTTAATAACATATATGCATAGGTGAGACCCAAGAGAACTGAGTCATTTGTCAAAATGGCCAAAACCGTCACCTTAAATATTAATACTATCTTCAACTGAAGACAAAGGAAGCTGCTGGGGGTAGCAGTTTGAGATCTCAAAAGGAGGAAGACAATTCACACAAGGCTGGAAAAGTATATAGTTGGTAAATAAATGTTGCTGGCCCATGCAAAGAAAATGGGACACAGAGTGGACTCTCGTCTCTAGAGTTTTCCCCACTATACCTAGCCCATACTCAGAAGATATCTCTGCAAAGCTCTATTCTGGGAACAGGGCTTCTATACAAATTATTTTAGATAGTTATGGCAAAAGTCAAGGTTTATTCCTGGGCCTTGATTATTTCCAGCTCTAAATAATCTACATGTAAAGGAGACATTTTGGGGTTGCAGGTTTTGCAAGTAAGCACCTACAGGTGCTTACAAATGATTTTGTTAGGTAAGCATTAGTCATGCTCCCAGTTTAAAGCTGAGAGGTTTGAAACAAAGAGCTGTTAAATAACATCCCCCACATGCACAAGTAATGTGAGCAGCAAAGCCAAGATTCATGCTCCGGCAGCCTGACTCCAGAACCCTGTCTTAACTACTGTCCTACACAGGCTCATTTGGGTCTTTAATCACATGACTAGCTTGAACTTGCATTATGAAATTAATAAATGTGTTAGTTACAGTTCTCCTGAGATGCAGAACTAATGGGATATATTGAATATATATAATCAATATCAATAAAGATATTTATTATGAGTGCTTGACTTACACAATTATAGAGGCTGAGAAGTCCCTAGCATCAGCAAGCTGAAGGCTCAGCGAAGCCAGTGGTATAGCTTTCAGTTCAAACTTGAAGGCCTGAGAACCAGGGGAGTCAGTGGTGAAAGTCTCAGTCTGAGTCCGAAGACCTAAGAACCAGAGCAGCAGTGCCTAAGGGCAGAAGAGAATGGATATCCCATTTATAGCAGGGACCAAATTCACCCTTCCTCTGCCTTGTTGTTCTACTCAGAGACTCAATGAATTGGATAAATCCTGCCTGCACTGGGAAGGGCCATCTTCTTTACTCAGTCTACTGGTTCACATGCTAATCTTCCTGAAATGTCCTCATAGTCACATTCAGAAATAATGTTTTACCACCTACCTGGGTTTATTCCTAGTCAAGTCAATTTGACACATAAAATTAACCATCACAGCCAGAATTCTCAAAGTTCTTTGTATGTATAAGGCCAACCTCTGAGTCAAAGAGAAGACCCATTTTTACATTGAGACTGTCTCAAGGGTGCAACACAGAGTGGTAAAATAGACACAAGACCAAGGGAATCTGTGTCCTAATATTTTTATGAAGAGCATTGGAAGGCAGTACAATAGACGGCAACATGGAAGTGAGGCATTTTGGAAGCTCTTCATATGAAAGTGACAACTGCTCACCTTTGAGCACAGCTGTCAGAGCACAGTAAAGAGCACTTATCTCGGAAAGCTCCAGACATCGATATTTAACGAAACAAGGCTCCCAAGTCTGTCTGCACGTGTGCATGCGTGCTCAGTGGCTTCAGTTGGGTCCCACTCTCTGCAACCATATGGATTGTAGCCCGCCAGGCTCCTGTTTATGGGATTCTCCAGACAAGAATACTGGGGTGGGTTGCCATGCCTTCCCCCAGGGGATCTTCCCAACCTGGGGCTCGAATCCACGTATCCTATGTTTCCTACACTGCAGGCAGATTCTTTATTGTTGAGCCATCAGGGAAGTCCCCTAAGTCTAACTGTGTGTGCTTAGTCGCTCAGTCATGTCCTGCTCTTTGCAACTCCATAGACTGTAGCCTGTCAGGTTTCTCTGTCCATGGAAATCTCCAGGCAAGAATACTGGAGTAGGTTGCCACTTCCTTCTTCAGAGGAGAGAAGTCTAACTATTTGATAATAAATGAAGTAGGAACACTACAACCTACCAATTCACTTACTGGTAGTAAGTGCATCTTGGGGTTGTAATTGACATTAAAGGTCCAAACCTAGCAGGAATTTCTAGAGTGCAGGAATTTGTGAACATGGGCAGAGGGTGAAGGGACAGAGAGCATGTGAAATATCTTGGTTAAAAACAGGAACATCTTGTGGTGTGGGAATTGAATCTTTTCTCCCAATTATAATAGTTCTCAGGGGCTTGTCTGCATAAAATGAATTTCTCACCCTGGAGCCCAATATGTCCTTTATAGTTTCTCATTTTTGCTTGGGATGACTTATATCTTATTACTAATGTCCCTCCTTTGCCTTATAATAAGATCAAGTGGCAGAAATAAGATGTTAGCTCCCCTATTGAGGAAGATTGGGGAATGAAAGACAGGGATCAAAGGGTGGGAGAGGCCTTTTCCTTCCCCATGGACCAATGTTGTCTTTTAATTTCCATCAGTGTTATGACTTTGCAGGAGGGTATAGAATCAAGAAAAAATGAATGGGGAAGCTGATGCTTGCAAAATGACTTCCAGACCTATTAAAACATCAAAGCCAAACCATTTCCCCCAGGAATGAACTTCAGATGACAGCTTAACAGAAGACACAACCAAGGAATATTTTATTTCATATTCACAAAACTTAAGCTTCCTATCTCCATACTATTCTATATTTTCCTGTGTATTAACAGTTTGTAATGTCTTCAAAAAATTAGTAAAAATATAAGCATGTGGCTAAACTATGTATGTATATATGTATACACAATTCTTAATCATTCAATATTACTCTAGATTTATCCAATATGGACAGGATAAAAGCTGAAGTTGTCATGCAAATTAAAGTAGAGAAAAGAGTCCTTTCACTAGATTGCTCTTTATGGAGAACTTTCTTATTGTCACAAAAAAATATTTTCAACCAGTGGAACACAAAGGTACACAGATACGTAAAAAGCATGAAAGGCACAGTGAACCTATAGTTAAGAGGAAATCTACTTGTAGAAATTCACACATGTTCTTTTAAGTGTATAGCTCGGCATGAATTTTTTTCATATAGAAAGAGCACAGTGATGCAGTTAAGAATCAAGCTTGATTTTAATCAACTTTTTAATGCATTGTTAAGAGGATATGTGGTTTTGAGCACTTGGTAACCTTATGGATGCTTTCCTGGAGTTTTTACATTAGAAAAGCCAGTTCTAGGAAATATTTGAACTTTGGTAAGCGATTCTGCTACTTGAAGCCTGCTGATGCTTCCACGGGAATGGGGGAATAAATATCCCTCCTCTGTCAATATCGCCTTGAGAACAAGAGCCAAAAGGTTTGAATGGAGCCTCTCCAAGCATCCACTTGTGCTCTCTGCAGCTGGCAGCGGGAGGTGCCCACCTAGGTCCCTTATTCTAAGGCTTGTAGAAATCATAAAAGGCAAGCTGTCAGGAACACTTGTGGTGTAATGTATTTTTGGACAGAAGCAAAGAGGAACTAAAGAGCCTCTTGATGAGGATGAAGAAGGAGAGTGAAAAAGCTGCCTTAAAACTCAACATTCAAAATACTAAGATCATGGCATCCAGTCCCATGACTTCATGGCAAATGGATAGGGAAAAACTGGAAACAGTGACAGATTTTATTTTCTTGGGCTCCAAAATCACTGTGGATGGTGGCTGCAGCCATGAAATTAAAAGACACTTGTTCCTTGGAAGAAAAGCCATGACAAACCTAGACAGCATACTAAAAACAGAGACATCACTTTAACAAATATCCATATAGTCAAAGGACTTCCCTGGTAGCTCAGCTGGTACAGAATCTGCCTGCTATTCAGGAGACCTGGGTTTGATCCCTGGGTTGGGAAGATCCCATGAGAAGGGAAAGGCTACCCACTCCAGTATTCTGGCCTGGAGAATTCCATGGACTGTATAGTCCATATACAGTCCATAAAGAGTCAGACATGACTTAGTGACTTTCACTTTCATATAAAGATATGGTTTTTCCAGTGGTCATGTATGGATGTGGGAGTTGGACCATTAAAAAAGCTGAGCATCAAACAATTGATGCTTTTAAACTGTGATGCTGGAGAAGACTCTTGAGAGTCCCTTGGATTACAAGGAGATCAAACCAGTCAATCTTAAAGGAAATCAAGTCTGAATATTCACTAGAAGGACTGATGCTGAAGCTGAAGCTCCATTACTTTAGCCACCTGATATGAGCAGCAGACTCATTGGAAAAGACGCTGATGCTGGGAAAGATCGAGGGCAGAAGGAGAAGGGGGCAACAGAGGATAAGATGGTTGAATGGCATTAGTTTGAGCAAACTCAGGGGGATAGTGAAGGACAGAGGAGCCTGGTATGTTGTAGTTCATGGGGTCACAAAGAGTCAAACATGACTTAGTGACTGAACAGCACTATGTATGGTGATCTTGTCTCTAAATAGATATACACTTGTCAGACCATGTGTAATGATGTTTCATGTGGGAAATATAGGTAACCATATGTTCAGATATCTATGTTTCACTAGTTCTATTTCCTCTCCCTACTTTTTTTTTAAAGCAGTTTATGGTTTCTTTTCATTGACAAATTGCCAACTCTTAATTTATAAAACAAACTAAGTGTCAAGTAACTGTAGTGAGGAAATCAAAACAAAGAAAACCAAAGAAGGAAATAATTATATCAAAATATCTCCCATCACAGAGGTATGATCTGTTTTGGACTTTCATGATGTAAACCCCTGGAACCTCAAGGGGACCGAGAATGGCTCGGAGGTAATTGGACTACTATGATGTTCTGTCTTCTGTATCTGTTTGGTGAGGGTGAAGGGAGACTTGTTCAATTTACAAAGAAGCCAGTCTCTTGAAAGAAGTGCAAAGGAACTGATAGGTTACTAAGAATTTTTAGAGAACACATTTTCTTACTCTGGCTTTATCAAAATGAAAAGAAAATGTCATAAATTAGAAAACCCCAGGAAACTCCCAATTCTGCCCTAGTGTCTGAGTGCCTAAACAGAATTTCACAAAGCTAGTAAGTAAGGGTCTTTGAGGTTCTCTCCTCCTCCTTCAACTCCTCAGACATGGCTGTACCCTAGATTCCCCACTGTTCAGTCTGACTTCAGCCAGAGGCCCCCACAAAGGCCAGGTCACTGCCCTAATTGAAGATTACAGATTCTCTGCTCAAGGTAAAGTGTTCACCTATTCTGACTCACTAAAACATCATTTATCTGCCTAAATCCCACTCCCTTAAAATGAGAAAAGACTTGATCTTACAGTAAAAGGGATGGAGTGATTTCCATACCTTAAGGAACTGTCCCCTTGCCTCCAGCTATTTAAACCTACCTAAGAATGCATGCTTGAAAGACGATGGATGGAGTAAGGATATGAAATAGAATTCATAGCAGTAAGGCTCCTCTGCCCATAGAATTTTCCAGGCAAAAATACTGTTCAGTTCAGTTTAGTTCAGTCTCTCAGTCATGCAACCCCATGAACCATAGCATGCCAGGCCTCCCTGTCCATCACAAACTCCCAGAGTTAACTCAAACTCATGTCCATTGAGTCAATGACGCTATCTATCTCATCCTCTGTCATCCCCTTCTTCTCCTGCCTTAAATTTTTCCCAACATCAGGATCTTTTCAAATGAGTCAGCTCTTCGCATCAGGTGGCCAAAATATTGGGGTTTCAGCTTCAGCATCAGTCCTTCCAATGAACACCCAGGACGGATCTACTTTAGGATGGACTGGTTGGATCTCCTTGCAGTCCAAGGGGCTCTCAAGAGTCTTCTCCAACACCACAGTTCAAAAGCATCCATTCTTCAGTACTCAGCTTTCTTTATAGTCCAGCTCTCACATCCATACATGACCACTGGAAAAACCATAGCCTTGACTAGATGGACCTCTGTTGGCAAAGTAATGTCTCTGCTTTTTAATATGCTGTCTAGGTCGGTCATAACTTTCCTTCCAAGGAGTAAGCGTCTTTTAATTTCAGGGTTGCAATCACCAAAAAATAAAGTCAGCCACTGTTTGCACTGTTTCCCCATCTATTTGCCATGAAGTGATGGGTCACCATTTTCTTCTCTAGGGATCTTCCCAACCCAGGCATCAAACCTGTGTCTCTTATGACTCCTGCATTGGTTGGTGGATTCTTTACCACTTAGCACCACCTTAAGTGGATGCTACTCACTAGTAATTAATCAATTCTCAGAGTAGAGGCATGGAGAGACCACAGTCCTTGCTTCTGGGCTATTTTTCTATCCAACTCTCTCCAGGCTCACAAGGTGCTTTGATTATTGGATTGGCTTCCCAAGGGACTTGATGCTTAGGGATAGTGTCCTAGATAGGGGACATGTGCCCTGGAAAGGATGTTCTCCTCTCCCAGGCTTAATTTCTACTTCCAGTCCCCATGTCTAGCTGATGGTGATTTCTTTGGTGTCAGTCCATGTCTCAGAGTCTCTTGGCCTCTAGAAACACTGCAATGCCAAGGCCCTGGATCTGTCTGAAATGATCAGATCTGATCTCAATGTCTTCATTCGGGGTACACTAAAATGCTCAGGGCTGGTGCACCAAGATGACCCAGGGGGAGGGAATCGGGAGGGAGGAGGGAGGGGGGTTCTGGAGGGGGAGCATATGTATACCCATGGCAGTTTCATGTCAATGTATGGCAAAACCAACACAATAAAGTAAAGAAAATTAAAAAAAAAAAAAGAGAGAGAGAGACTCGTACTGATGAAAAGCCAGTCAATCAATGACACACTTTGGCCTCACAGAACACTTCTGTTTGAAGACTGATAGACTATACTCAGTCAGTCAATCTCTTCTAATTATTTCTTTCCTAGGTTCACCCTGTTTTTCTTTGACCACTTACCATGCCACTTACCATTCCCCTAAAATGCCAAGAATATTTACATCATTATCCTCTCCTCAAAGTGTTATTTCTACTGAAAATTCTTTATGACTGACTATACCCAAAAAAGTCACAGAAAGAGAGCTTTTGAGGATAATTCTGATGCTGCCTAATCTACATGGATGGAAGGAAAGTGGTGCCATTAAGTGAGCTGAGATGCAGACACGGGGTGAAGGTGAAGCAGAGCAGAACCACTGGCCCTTGCTCCCCCTCCCCAACCTTGTCCTCTGCCTGACTTTTGCCTGTGGAAAACTTTAGTCAAAAATAAGTTTAAACAGAAAAATGAGAAATGCTCAAACAAAGGAAAGCAGTCAAAGGAGGCTAAATAATAATAATGTAGTCATTAAGCATAGTCAAGGACCTTTAGTTCTTTTCAAGGGGTATAGATAATATTCTGAACCATATCCAGTGAGCTGTCTTTGGTATCTACCAAAACACCAGTGGAGAGGTTAACTAAACGATGACAAGACTATACCCACAACAAGAGCTGCCGCAATTCTGAAAACTGACTGCAAAGAAATGGAAACAAGTGGACCCTGGAACTGAAGATTAACTGTACCTAAAATAAGCCAAGAGGATGCTGGTCAGACCACTGATAATCAATTAGAAGAGGACTGTCAGAGATGACAATGCTGTTTCTGCATGTACACCCCCTACTCTGTCTATAAAAGCTCACACTCCCTGCTTGTTGGGGGGTGGGGGGTAAGGTGAAGTTGGCCTATGTACAGATGTCTGCCACCCTCCCCCACTCCCAGCTGCCAGCATCCAAAATAAGGCAAACTTTCCTTTCCACCTACCTGGTCTGTTTATTGGCTTTTGAACAGCAAGCAGCCGGATCCCTCATACATACTATTTCTGCAACAAAGGGAAAGAAGGGGATAGTTAGGAGATGATGAATTTAGGGATGTGTTGTCATTATAGTACCTGTGAAACATTTCAGTAGAGAGACACGTAGCATATATTTCAGGCAAGAGGTTGGGGATGGCAATAATACATGATAATCATCCAAACAAAGTGGTCATGAATAAAAAGATTTCCAGAGGAAAGGTAGTAGACTGGGAAACTAAACAAGAATGAGGACAGTGCCTTGGTAAGTATATAAATATAGAACAGACACACAAAGAATATAAACAACATAATAAAATCTACAAATAAAGAATAAAGCAAATAACTAGGAGGACCAGAAGACCTCACATGGTCACAGAATCCAAGGGAGAATTGAAAGAGGATGATTACCAGTGCCAAGTGGCATCAAGATGCTAAGCAACCAGATAACTAAAAAAAAATGTCATTCAATATGGTGATCATGGAAACCTTGAATGGGAGGCAGCCTGGCTAACTCTGCAGTGGGACTGCCTGCATTTGCATCCTAGCTGCACCTTTTGCTCACTCTATGAAGCTGCACAAGTTATTTATCCTCTCTCTGCCTCCGTGTCCACATCCATTAAATGGAGATAATGATATGCACCTACTTCAGAGACTGGACATGAGAATCATATGAGTTAACGTGTTTAAAGTACTGAAACTACTGCTCTACAAGCTCTATGTAATTTATGTTTTGTAGTTTTGATTTATTATCATAAGATTCCAAGGATTCAGAAAACAGTACAAATATAGTACAATAAAATAATCTGTGAAGAAGCACGGCAACACATCAAAGAAGGAAAATAGGGTACTGTCTTGAGTAGGAAGATGAGTACAGGCATTTTTCCTTTTGATTTCACCCTACAACAAGGCTCAGCACAGAAGAAAAGAATAGGAAACATGTCTGACTCTTTGTGACCCCATGGACTATACAGTCCATGGAATTACCCAGGCCAGAATAATAGAGTGGATAGCCTTTCCCTTCTCCAGAGGATCTTCTCAATGAAGGGATCAAACCCAGGTCTCCCACATTGCAGGCAGATTCTTTGCCACCTGAGCCACAAGGGAAGCCCAAGAATACTGGAGTGGGTAGCCTATCCCTTCTCCAGTAGATCGTCCCAATCCAGGAATCAAACTGGGGTCCCCTGCATTGCAGGTGGATTCTTTACCAACTGAGCTATCAGAGAAGCCTAATACCATAGTTCAGTTCAGTTCAGTTCTCAGTTGTATCTGACTCTTTGCGACCCCATGAATCGCAGCACACCAAGAGTCTATCCAAACCCATGTCCATCAAGTCGGTGTTGCCATCCAGTCATCTCATCTTCTGTTGTCCCCTTCTCCTTCTGCCCCCAATCCTTCCCAGTATCCTCTGTCATCCCCTTCTCCTTCTTCCCTCAATCCTTCCGATGAGTCAACTCTTCGCATGAGGGGGCCAAAGGATTGGGGTTTCAGCTTCAACATCAGTCCTTCCAATGAACACCTAGGACTGATCTCCTTCAGGATGGACTGGGTGGATCTGCTTGCAGTCCAAGGGGCTCTCAAGAGTCTTCTCCAACACCACAGTTCAAAAGCATCAATTCTTTGGTGCTCAGCTTTCTTCACCATCCAACTCTCACATCCATCCATGACTACTGGGAAAATCATAGCCTTGACTAGACGGACTTTTGTTGGCAAAGTAATGTCTCTGCTTTTCAATATGATATCTAGGTTGGCCATAACTTTCCTTCCAAGGAGTAAGCATCTTTTAATTTCATGGTTACAATCACCATCTGCAGTGATTTTGGAGCCCCCAAAAATAAAATATGACACTGTTTCCACTGTTTCCCCATCTATTTTCCATGAAGTGATGGGACCAGATGCCATGATCTTAGTTTTCTGAATGTTGAGTTTTAAGCCAACTTTGTCGCCCTCTTCTTTCACTTTCATCAAGAGGCTTTTTAGTTCCTCCTCACTTTCTGCCATAAAGGTAGTGTCATCAGCACTAAGTCAAATACTAGGAAATTCCACTAAAGTCCTTATGCGTACTCCTGTTCTGACTTTATTTTAAAACATGGAGTCAGCACTTACCTGTTTGATTTGCTTAAGGTCTGTTTTCTATTTCCACCAGCTCTGCAACTGTACAACTTGGTAAATGAAGTATCTATCAAGTTTAATATCATTACTTAGCCTCATTGTCTCTAACATGATTTCAAGAAGTAAATGATGCTTTAAAATAGACTTATTAATAAATTAACCCACTCTTTTCAAAGAAACATTACAGGAGAACTAAAAAACACCTGTCATTCATTTATGTAAGAACAAATTATGCTTCCCCAGATAATTTTGCCTTAACTCTGGCCATCAATCATGTCATGATTAGTAAAGAAAATGGTTCTTCTAACTATGTAAACCCTTATATGTATGAGTAAAAAGTTGGAAATACAGTAAGAATTTATTATGAGGAATGTAAAGTGCTTTTTTAAATTAAAAAATGACCATTTTTTTTAGTTTTCCTAGCATTTGGCAGCATTCAGCTGATACAGTATTCTGTTGTATTCTTATTCCTTAGCCTTACAATGCTTTCCATTCACATGAAAAGTATGTTGAAGACCCTGGACTTGACCATGAAAGTTCTCTTTGTGTTTATGATTACAGCTGGTGAAGTTAACTAGCCACCTGTCACCAGTTATTTTATTTAGCATCATAGAATATTTTGACCTGTTCAATAGAGGCTTTCAAGTAAGGTTTGGTTGAAAGTTTTTGTTTTATTTTGTTCTTTTTTTTCTTTTGAAGCAAGAGAAAATAAGGTAACAGGTAGTGGTTTTTAATTTTCCAGCTTTTGACGAGTCACATTTGGAAAATAACCAGGATTTTCATAAGCAAGTCACTAAGTGACCTCATCGTTACCAGCATAGGTCCAACAGGTATGCTGTTAAGTCATGATCTGCCAAGTTATCTACTTCATGCTCCACCAGTCTTTCCATCAAAGAACCTTAGTCACACAGTGGGCTCGCTGTGTCAAGAGTGAGGAGCAGCACTGACCATTCACCTGGCTGGACAGGTATTAAAGATGAGAAGGGCTTCCTGTCATAGCAAAGCTACATCCAGGGAAAATCCCAGCAGTCAATTCTTCCCAGGGAGAGCAAAGCCAGGAGTCTGAGAGAATCCCAAGCAAATAGCTCAAGCATATGACTTCCTTTAGATGGATCCCTTTCAAGCCATACATTTCTCTTTTTATCTAGAACAGTGGAGTTTATTTATAACTTGATTTTTTGCATCATGTTATAACCACTACATTTGTAAATTGCAACAGATTTCTCATATGGGAAACCTAATTACTGGGCTAAAAAAATGAAAAACTTAAAAAATGTGTGTCCTCCTTAGAAAGAAATTCCTGTTCTTCTATGGTTTATTATGAATGGTTACGGACTTGTTTCCAAAAATGTTTACACTTCAGGTTTTATTTCCACAGAATTATGCTGCATGGGACACTAAATTCTGTATGACTTAAGGAGAAGCTGCCCCACGGTCACCCTGGTGAGGGGTAACCATAGCTGCTGCCTGAATATCCTGGTGTGGGGATATGCAGACCCCAATGTGGGGCATGTACTGGCTATGCATACTGGCCAGAGACCTGGAAGGGCCATCTACTTGCTAAGAGATTATTGCACCTCACCGGAGGCTGTTTAATTCAATGGATAAATTGACTTGAAAATGACATAGCTAATTAAGTCGATTCCAGGAAATTTAAAAATAGCAGTGGATTTAGATTAGATTGAGAATCAGTAGAAAAAAAATCCTGCTGCCCAGCATCACTGCCAAACTTGCCAATTGATGTGGTTTTCTTGCGGGGTGAGGAGCTCAGGGGGCAGGGCAGTCATCGTGATGCTGCACACAAGTTGTCTGAATCACTGGCATGGTTTTCAAGCCTGTGACTCCTAACTCCACAATTAGACACACCAAGGACTTTGAAGGGCACTTCATAAACTACACCCTATTCTCCATCAAGTACCAGGGTTGATCCAAGCTGCTACTTTTGGGTTACTATTTACTGAAATTTTTTATTCAGTCTTTCATTCCATGTCCCAGCTGATAATTGGTAAAAATCTCACAAACACTTTAACATTTGAATGTCTGTTGCCAAATTCAGTGAAGAATATCAAACAATTGTTTAATGTTTCCTATGGTAAGCTGTCGCATAATCATTTTTAAAAGGTAAGAGGGAAAAGGGACTGCTGAGTGAAATTCTGTCCCTTGATGCAGAACAGATGCTAATAATTTACCAGAAAACTGTTCAATTCATGCACAAGTAACTCGAATTCCTTTAAATAAATGTGCATGTCAAACGTGTTATTTTTTTCATCTTAACCCTGGAAATAACCTTTCTAATCAAGGAACACTAGCAATTTGAAGTATGCCAATAAAATCTAGATTTCTGACTAAGTTATTAGGCCTTACTAGCAGACTAAAAAAAATAGCAATATATATATTTTAGATTAATTAATACTAAGAAAACATTTTACATGCACATTATTGTGGTGTACTGTATTCAACAATAAATGTGGTATCAATGGCTCACAATCAATATATATCAAGACAAAAAATCCCATCATGAAAACTCTAGTACTTATGTTAACCTTTCTAGTTCAAGTATGCCTGTGTCCTCAATGAAAGTGAAACTGATAAAATTGACTAATATATAATATTTTAAGTGTTTCTCCTATCTTTTAAAGAAATGTATTTTGGCTAATATTTTTTTTTCTTCTGCCAAGCTCATTACCTATATGGAATCTTACTACAGGATTGGTTCCTATTTGACTCATAGAGAAGCTAAAATTTGGATCATATCTTCATGAAGTCCATAAAGGAAACAACTATGTAACTGATGTCAATCCTCGTGGTATAAATAAAGGCAGGCATAATCATTATAACGTTTGGAGCTTCACTGGTGGCTCAATGCTAAGGAATCTGCCTGCCAGTGCAAGAGACATGGGTTCGATCCCTGATCCAGGAAGATCTCACATTACCCTGAGCAACAAAGCTCATGCACCACAACTGTTAAGATAGGAGCCTGGGAAGCACCAACTACTCTGCCCACTTGCTGTAACTACTGTAGCCTTCATGCCCCCGAGCTCATGTTATACAACAAGAGAAGACACTGCAATGAGAAGCCCAAGCACAACACCTAGAGAATGACCCCTACTCGCCACAAAGACCTAGCACAGCCAAAAGTTAACAAATAAATAAAAATAAAATTATAATTAAAACAACATTATGAACTTTAAATAGCCATGGGAGATGACTAAGATACCTATCAGTAAGCGTTCTCATTTGTGACATCAAAATATTTTATCTACTATAAATATAGAAAAAAACAAAGTTAGATCTTTAATGATCAAGGGTCTGATTTCTGGTGAGAATACAAAATAAAATATTACTCGACTGTACAGCAAAAATAACAAGACAAAGAATGTAATTTCTTATAATTCTAGTCATGGTTCTCAGTATGACTTTAGCCTAATATTTAATCTCTTCAAGGCAAGTTTCAGATTCTAAAAATGAGCATATTAGAATAAATGCTTGCTTAGAGCTCTCTTACCTCTGAATTATCAATGAGTTCAGATTAAGCAAAAACATGAATACTTTACAAAGTAGTTCAGGCTAAGTGTTGAATAACTAAAGTTATCAAGTACCAAGGAAATTCAAAGTAGGGATCAGTCTCTACAGCCCGGCCAGGGGACGACACCCGGAAGAACTGAAGAAGGCCTAGGTTTGGATGACTGTAGCTGACTGGGGCCGCTCAGGACCAGGACTGATCTGCTGAGGTGAGGTGATGCACAATCTAGCAGCACATTCTGGAGACCAAGGGCAAGGCCAGCTGAGCAGAAACAGTGACTTGAGGTTGAGTCATCAGCCCTTAAACCTAACTCAGCCATGGTCAGGCTGTGCCCATGTGCTAGGACCAGGCTCATGGTGCTGAGGGCACCAATGACACCAGAGAAGGGAAAGAAGAATTACAGAACCTGAAACCAAGCAGTTCTTGAGAAATTGTTTCCTTCACATTAGGTTGACTTCATAAGTTACTGGTGCATAATTTTAAACTGGATGTAGACAAAAAGCCAAATTCTATTTCATGAAAGAGCATGTTGAAACACTTTAATATGAAGTGTTTCTATTGAAACAGTTATACTGAATCCTTCTTAAGTAAAGGAGAGAAATGCATCATCCAAGGAAAATAGTGATTTAGAAATAAGAGGATCTAAGGAAATAGGCATGAATGTATTCCTTTTCCAAACCCAAATAATACCCTAAGAAGCTGAGAATATGAATATCAGTTTCAATTCAAGGATTTTGCGTTCATGGGAGATTTCATCAGGATTTCTGGGTCACTAACCATATCTGATCAGCTCCCACATGCCTGAACTCCTGCCTAAGGATGAGGATTGAAGATGTCCATGCTGCTTGCTCAACCCAACCATTTAGTTAATCAGCAATCCCCACTATGTATAGAAACGTTATCCCCACCCCTCGTGTGGTCACCTTGTGGATGTTGTCCAGTTTGTCCCAAGTGTGCCCTTGAAGATATGTGTATCCTCAAGCCACCAGTTTTTAGGTGAGCCCAGCGTGTGTGCCCTGTTCATGTGATAGGACTTCTCTGGTTCCCTGTTATTCCTCAAGTTCCCCCCCACTGACTCTTTTTTATTTTTAATTGGAGGATAATTGCTCTACAATATTGTGATGGTTTCCGCCATACGTCAACGTGAGTCAGCCATAGGTATACATATGTCTCCCCCTTCCTAAGCTGCCCTTCCACCTCCCTCCTCATCCCATCCTTCTAGGTCATCAAAGAGCTCCAGCTTTGGGTTCCCTGAATTATACAGCAAAATTCCTACCAGTTATCCACTTTACATATAGTAATGTATGTTTCAATGCTGCTTTTTCAGGTAATCTCAACCCTCTCCCTCCTGTACTGTGACTATAAGTCTATTGTTTATATTTGCATCTCCTTTGTTGCCCTGCAAATAGGATCATCAGTACCTTGTTTCTAGATTCTATATAGATGCATTAATATACGATATTTGTCTTTCTCTTTCTGACTTACTTCACTCTGTATGATAGGCTCTAGGTTCATCTACCTCATTAGAACTGATTCAAATGCATTCTTTTTAATAGCTGAGTAATATTTCATTGTGTATATGTAGCACAGTTTCTTTATCCATGCATCTGTCAATGGACATCTAGGTTGCTTCCATCTCCCAGCAATTGTAAATAGTGCTGAAAAGAACATGGCTGTACATGTGTCTTTTTCAACTATGGTTTCCTGAGGGTGTATACCCAGTACCTCACTAACTCTTAAATTCAATTTCAGCCTGCTTTTCTGGGGCTATGCTTAACTAATCAGTGGTACTTTCACATTCTAATATAAAAGACTAGAAGTAACCTCTAATACAAAAGACTAGAAGTTTCCAATTAAAATGGTCTCTACTGCTTCCAGGGATGGCTGCTGTCAATATATTTATGCTGGCACTGCCGGCAGCCTTTAGCGGGTTTCATTGGTCCCCACATCTGCCCTTTAACAGCACAGCAAATTTCTGAATTGTCCCTTAGCTCCCAACAACCTCCAAAATCTGTTTCCAATGTTAGTCATAGTCTTTCCTCCAAATCCAGTTGTGTCAGCAGCTCTTGTAGGGAAAGGGAAACTGTCATTAAGAATGGTTGCCAGGGAGGAAGGGATAGTTAGGGAGTTTGGGATCGACATATATACACTGCTATATTTTAAATCAATAACCAAAAAGACCTACTGTATAACCCAGGAAACTATGCTCAATGTTATGTGGCTGCCTGGATGTGAGGGGAATCTGGGGAAGAAGGGATACATGTATATGTATGGCTGAGTCCCTTTGCTACCATTGAAACTATCACAATACCGTTAATCAGCTATACTTCAATATAAAATTTTAAAAGTTTTTTTTAAAAAAATAATAATGGTTCTGGATCCCAGTGTGGCTCTCTTAGCATAAAATCTGGAGACCAGTTCACAGCACTCTACCTTATTGTGTTAGTTTTTTACTGCTATATAAAATTACCATAAATTTAGTGAGTTAAAACAATATCCATTTATTTCATTGTTCTGTAGATCAGAAGTTCAAGTGGACTCAGCTAAATTTTCATGGGGCCAAAATCAAGTTGTTGAGTAACAAATCTAAAGGCACAGGAGAGGAATCCACTTTCATGTTACTGGTAGAACTCTCATCTCCTTCCAGCTCTACGCCTGAAGTCCCTTTCCTTGGTGACCACCAACCAGAGTCCACCCACAGATCCCAGAGGGTGCTCATATTCCTTGATTCTTGGCCCTCTCCATCTTCAAACCAGCAATGACACATCAAATTCCACTTCTGCTTCAAATCTCTCTCATTTCTTCTGCCACCTGGCAGAGAAAATTCTCTGCTTTTAAAGGCTCATGCAATTATGTTAGGTCCACCTCGGTAATCTTCCATATTCTAAGGTCAACTATACCTTATATTATGGCTTCGTGTCTTCCCAAAAAGGTATGTTCAAGTTCTTTCCCATAGCGCCCCACAATGTGACCTCATTTGGAAACAGGGTCTTTAAAGAGGTAACCAAGTTGAAATGAGGCCATTAAGTTAGACCCTCATCCAATGTATGTGTGTGCTTGGTCGCTCAGTCATGTCTGATTCTTTGTGACTCCATGGACTATAGCTCCCCAGGCTCCTCTGTCCATGGGATTTCTTTCAGATGATAACACTAGAGTGGGTTTCCATTTCCTCCTCCAAGGTATCTTCTCAATCTAGCGATCAAACCTACATATCCTGCATTGGCAGGTGGGTTCTTTAACACTAAGACACCTGGGAAGCCCCTCCATCGAATATAACCAGCATCCTTATAAAAAGGGAATATTTGGACATAGAGCCTGGCACAGAAGGAAAATCATATGAAGACACACAAGGAACATGTCATGTAAAGGCAAAGGTAGAGACTGACTAACACAACTGGAAGCAAGGATTATTCACCCCCATCAGAAGCTAGGAAGAGGTAAGGGAGGATTCTACCCAAAGTCTCAGAGGGAGCATGGTCCTGACAACACTTTATTCTCAGATATCTAGCTTCTAGAACTTTGAGGCAATACATTGTTGTTCTGAGCCATCTGATTAGTGGTGCTTTGTTGCGGCAGTCCTAGAAAACTAATATACCACATAACATTACACAGTCAAGGAAATGCAGTTCATCACATTCTCAGGTTCCAGGAATTAGGAGGTATAAAATGTTGAAGACCCATCCTAGAAGTTTGCCAACTGTACTGACTCTATAGCCCACTGAAAATCTGAGATTTAATCACACTTCCTCTTTGCCACATCCCACCACCACACCAACAGGGATCTAGTATAATAACAGTGGATTACACTTGAAAAAGCTGCATGACACAGTCTCTTTTTGAGAAGGAATAATTAGGAAAGTGAAGAAGGGAGACAAAAATAAGGATATTGGAGGAATTCAAAGCCTCTAGAACTTGTAGCTGGAGGATATGGCAACCCACTTCAGTATTCTTGCCTAGAAAATCCCATGGACAGAGGAGTCTGGGAGGTCACAAAGATTTAAACACGACTGAGTGACTGAGCATGCATGTACAGCACCTATAGCTACAGCAAATGCTAAAAGCAGCCCAATTCCAAGCCAGACTGATGTAAGTTTTCACATAAAGGTCCATTTGCCTTAGCTCCTATTACCTGGAACATGTCCCACTTGCTACAAAAAAACTACAGCACACATGAAAAGGAAGGATAAATAACAATCCGAAGTGACAAGGCAGTCCAGACAGGTGTGACATACATGTTAAAGTTATCAGATAGGGAATTTTAAATAGCTGTATGTTAAGGACTCTATCCTTTTTATATTAGAAAAAAATTAGGCAGCATGCATGAACAAACAGGTAAAGTGAGTAAAGGTATGGAAACTAACAGAATTTTAAAAATGGTACAAGTCAAAAACACTGTAACAGAAATGAAGGATTGTTTCAATGGGCTCATCACTGCACTGGACATGACCAGTGAAAGAAAAAACTAAAAACAGGAGAGAATATGCAGGAACAGTGGGGCAATATCAAAAAGCATAATATATACATAATTGGAATACTAGAAAGAGAAAGGAGAAGAAACATTTGAAGTAACAAATATATTGGCATAAATAAATATCCTTGTAAATGTTTCAATACACAAGCTAAAGCATGGCTCTGGGAGTGGCATAATTTCAGCTTTGGAAGATAATGTCAAGCTTTGTCTTAAGATTAGCTGTTAATTTACAGCATCATCAGTTATATGGGAGTTTTGGTTGCTCCACATCCTCACCAACACTTGATTATATCTTTTCTGATGGTTGTATAATGGTATTCATTATGGTTTTACTGTACATTTGACTTACTACTAAAACAGTTGAACACTTTCCATGTTGTTGGCTATTTGTACATCCTCTTTTGGAAGTGCCTGGTTGAGTCTTACGGCTTCTATTTCATTCTCTGTCTTTAGTTTATTGATTTGTGGGGATGATTTACATATTCTGAATGTAAATATATTTTCAGTCTATTACTCACTCACTTTTCCAGTTTGTCCCCTTGGTCCCATGTAGCTGTCAAAAGCCCTGCTGTGTTTTTCAGTCTCTCTGCTACGTCTTTCAAAATTGTCAGGTATACTTAAAGAAAAACTGGAAAAACTGACCCAAATTCTGGGCTTACTTCTCTGGACCTCCCTTTTTCCTTAGATTTTGACTCTATAATTTTTTTTACAGTCTTATTAGCACACCAATGCTTTCAAGCAAGTAATTTCAGTTTATTTTTTCACCTTTTAAAGCTACTTTCAATATTAGAGTTATGCTGAATTGCCTTATCAACCATTACCAGAATTTGAAGTCCCTAGCAGATGAAGCCAGCACTCACTCTTTTTAACCTCTTTCCACTCAGCTGTAAAGAGCATGAGAGTATATTTCTGACTCCACCTGCAGACACAGAGTAGTGAACTTGACTGTAGTATTTTGCCTTCTTTTATATTAGGTTACAGTCTTCTTTTATACATAGTACTTAGCACCTTAGCAACATTCTCCTGCATTGCAGGCAGATTCTTTACCAACTGAGCTATCAGGAAAACCCTTGTATGTACCAAACATTGTCCTAAAAACTGGAACAAGACAGATTAGGATCTCTGCCTAGAAGATAGAGACAAAATGAATGCCTGAATAAATCATAGAATTGACAGAGTGGAAATAAAAATGATTACATATCAACAAATGATATGCAAAGAATTAACATAGCTTAATGTGAGAAGGCAAAGTGGAATCACTTTGCAACGGGACTCGTAAAAGTCTTGACTGAAGAGCTGATGTTAAAGCTGAAATCTGAATGATAAAAAGCTATAGCATGAGGGTCAGAGAGAAGAGTGTTCTAGATAAAGGGATGATTTTGTGCAATATTACTGAATAGAATGACTTGGTTTATTCAAAGAGCCGAACAAAGGCCAGCATGGCTGGAACCTAATGAGTGAAAGGTAAAATGGCGCAAACGAGATAGGAGTCACAAACTGGAACCAGATCATGGTACACTTTGTCATCCAATATGAGAAGTTTACATTTCATTCTCATTGTGATAAGAAGTTTTGGGAAAGATTTAAATGATTTTGACAGGATCTAAGTCACATTTTTAAAACCATTTCTCAGGCTGCTGTGTGGAAATTATACTGTGTGGGAGTATATTAATTAGTGCTAAATAAAGAAATGCTTTAAAAATCACTTTAGGGTCTTTTAAACAAAGGCTAGTCAGTACCAGGAATCGGGTACATAGCTGACAGAAGACCTAAGAATTTGGACAGGTGTGATGAAGCAGCGTGAGACTCACTGTAGCCACCTCTGGGAGGGGAACCAAGCGCACGTAGTATGAACAGGGCTCGGGTGCCGCAGTCGCCCAGTTGGCCTTAGCATGGTGACACTTTCCAGTGGAGGTGGTGGGACTATCTGGCAGCATCTGGAGCCGCAGAGAACATGTGAGAGAGATATCACAAAAAGCAGTCTTCTACCAACTGCTTCTATTGACCCAATCTATTCAGAAACCAGAGGTCAAGGGAGGCTGGGGAATTTAGTTCTCTGAGGCACAGAGCTGAACAAGAGACCAGAGAGCAAAAAGACAGTTTACCCGCCCAGGAGACAAAGGTAGACACACAGAGACTCAGAAAAGACTCATACAATAGGTCAAACGATAATCATGGTAGATTAGACTAGGAGGGCAAAAGTAGAAATGAAAGCAAATGAATGCAGTCAATATACCTGAGATATGATCACCAGAACTCACTAGGAAAATGGATGCAGCAAGTGGGATAAAGTATACGCTTAGAGATAACTCCCAGTTTCTTTACTTGAGCAACTGAAGGGACAGTGACATTTATCAGCATAAGAAAGACTGAAAAAAGAAAATTAGTGGAGTTAAGGTATACTTAGAATTAAAAATTCTGTTTGGTCATATTAAGCTCAAAGTATCAATTAGACATCTATGTGGAGAATTCCAGTAGGTATTAGATAACTAAATCTAGAATTATGGGGGCAATATAAATATCATGTGGAAAAAATAAAATATTTTGAAGAAATTTTGTTCCAAAGGTGAATAGAGAAATGAAACCATAGCCACAGAGAAATGAGTTTTTCTTCTTTTTTGAGACAGGGTATTTAAGATGGAAAGGAAATTTCATTGAATATTTGATGGAAATCATCCAATTGAGAGGTTCAGAAGATGCAAGAGACAGAGAGGGAAAACTGGTGGAGCCAAAATATTTTTTAAAAAATACTACTCAGCCATAAAAAGAATGCATTTGAGTCAGTTCTACTGAGGTGGATGACCCTAGAGCCTATCATACAGAATGAAGTAAGTCAGAAAAAGAAAAACAAGTATTTTATATTAATGCATATATATGGAATCTAGAAGGATGGTACTGATGAATCTGTTCATAGAGCAGCAATGGAGACGCATATATAGAGAACAGACTTATGGACAAAGGTGGGGAGAAGAGGGAGAGGGTAAAATGAATGGAGAGAGTAGCATGGATGCATATACTACCATATACAAATAGAGAGCCAATGGGAATTTGCTGTATGACTCGGGGAACTCAAACTGGGGCTCTGTAAAAACCTAGAGGAGTGGGAATGAGTCGGAGATGGGTGGGAGATTCAAGAGGGAGGGGGAATATGTACACCTATGGCTAATTCATGTTGATATATGACATAAAGCAAACCAATATTGTAAACCAACCATCAATCAATTAAAAAATAAATATTTTTAAAAATAAATAAATAAATTTTTAATTAAGAAAAATTATGATTCAGACCACAACGAACTGAGGGTTTTGACACTTGATATGCTCGGGGACACTCCATCTATAATAATAAGCCAGAGAGTTGGCTACAGAAGTGTGTGAGTGAACGTCACTCAGTCATGCCCAACTCTTTGTGAGTCCAACTCTTTGGATGTGGACTGTAGCCTGCCAGGCTCCTCTATCCATGGAATTCTCCAGGCAAGAATACTTGAGTGGGTTGCCATTCCCTTCTCCAGGGGATCTTCCCAACCTTGGGACTGAACCTGGAGCTCCTGGTTGCAGGCAGACTCATTACTGTCGGAGCCAGCAGGAGAGTGTGTAGGATGATAGTTTGGAGAGCTTTTGTTTGATTAGTTCTGTGAGACAAGGTCATCAGCTAAGAGTGAAGGAGAAAGTGTTTGGAGGGAAGTTCTAAAGAGAGTATGAAACTGTTTTGAAAAATAATAAAATATACACAAGATGTATAGTAGGATTGCCCTATATGTATGACAGCCTACTGGAGTTGCTGACTCAGTAGTGTCTAACTAGGTAAGTACACTAGAGCAGATGAAGGATTTGGGGGATGTTGGGGCTTTATAATGGGGAACTACAGAAACAAAGTTGCTTCAGGCAGCAAGTAGGTAAATGACTAACTCTCTCCTAGCTCTCTCTCATCCTAGTGGATGCATGGCACACTGTGCTAATTATTTACATGAGCACTTGCAAAACAGCTTTCTTTTAGTTCCATAGCAGTGTGTATACGGCAGAACATCTGCTCAAAGGCAAGAATGACAACCTGAACAAATCAAGGAACAGAGTCTTCAATAAAAGGTTATGTGTGTCTTCTACCCCTGGAGTTCATTTTCAATTCCTTACAAAATACATGTTTACATCATCCAGTTATTTCTTCACAGGGTATAATTGGGTTTATTTAATTAGTATTTTTATCTACAAACAGCATTTATTTTTATTTTTGTGTAGAAACCCCCCAGATGAAGTGTTGTGAAGCCCACTAACCTTGGTAAAATGAAACAGATTCCATCTTAAACAAAGATGCCCTTATTGTATAAGCAACTTTATTTCACCAAAATATGAAGTAGTCAAACATAAGAGCATTTTTAGGAATCAAAAAACCGGTGATGAAGGGATGGTGTGAGGAAAAAATCATTTAAAAACCATTTTATAGACTGTTATATACAGGATATCCAAGAAGCTGAAAGACTTAAGGACAAAATTAATTGGGTTATATCATTATGTAGACCTAACCATGGGGTTTCCCTGTTAGTTCAATCCATAAAGAAACTGCCTGCAGTGTAGGAGACCCAGGTTCGATCCCTGGGTCAGGAAGATCCCTGGAGTAGGGAATGGCAAACCACTCCAGTATCTTTGCCTGGAAAATCCCATGGCCAGAGGAGCCTGGTGGGCTGCAGTCCATGGGGTTGCAAAGAGTCTAGCACGACTGAGCAACTAACACACACAGACCTAACCATAGTAATGGGCTTCCCTTGTGACGCAGCTGGTAAAGAATCCCCCGGCAATGCAATCGACCTGGGTTCAATCCCTGGGTTAGGAAGATCCCCTGGAGAAGGGAAAGGCTACCACTCCAGTATTCTGGCCTGGAGAATTTCATGGACTGTATAGTCCATGGAATCACAGTGAGTCAGACATGATTGAGTCTTTCGCTTTCATTTCAACCACAGTAATAGGAGCACCCTTTTTTCTTTCAATATTTTATGCAACTAAAAACTTTTCCCAAGAGCATAAATATATTGGGCAATATTCAACCTTTTAGGGGACTTATTTCCTCTTGTTAAGTGAAAGGTTACTTTCCCAAAATTTTTTTCTTATTTTATGATTCTATAACTATAACCAAGAGGCTAAAAATTTTAATAACAGAAGCCATAGCTGGAAATAAGCTTAAGTTTATTTAAAAGCCTAGTACTACATGTCTATGCCATTATCATGAATGGCTATGGCCTTATTTTCAGGAACTGGGCCAAATAGAAGGAATTAAAACCATAATGCATATAACACGAACAGAATATGATATCAGTGGGGGAAAAAAGAGGCAAATGATTAGAAAAGGGGAATTTGATGGACGAAGCGGTGGTCTCACTGCTTAATTTATACCCAATCTAATAGAATAAGCAGTACAAACAATTTCCACATTCAGAGTGAGCATACAAACAAGCTGCTTTGTACAACGCACCTAAGACCCATTGAAAAAAAAAAGCTTTGTAGTCACAGAGCTGAGATCATCCTCTAGTTCCTTCTCCTACTGTGTGGTCTTGGGCAAACAACTTAACCTTGCTGGTTTTTTAGCACCCATGTCATTCAAAGGACAATATTGTCATTGTTGTAAGAGTTTAATCATGTTGGATATTGTGCAGTGCATAGTATAGTAACTGGAACTTAGTAGGGTTGAATAGTTAATGTCAGACAATAATAAAGAATACAGTGAATCCAATCTACTACAGTGCTCCAAATTTTAACAATACAGAATATAGAGAGGGAGTCACATAGAAAGGGAGTCAGACAGTCACATGAACAGACTGGAAATAAATGCCAATCAACCAAAGAAGGTGAAGCTTCAACTACCCTCGATTGTGGCATCCTGTACGCAGCAATGCCAACTCCCCAGAGATCTGTGGAAACATTTAACTAGAAAGTTTCTGATATAAGAGGCAAGAAGCTGGGAAGCTATAAACAATTTTTTCTCTATTACAGATCATTCTTATTTGCTCAACTAGCATTACCAGTGATAACTCAGGAAACTCAGCCTATGTAAAACTTGCTCCAAAGGAGTCCTAAAATACCAGCTTAGGGTTTCCAGCAGATGTGAAATTTATTGGCTCTAAGGGAATGATTTCTTAAACTAATAGAAGACAATTGAAAGATTTGTCAGAAACCAGAAAAATAATTTTCTGTTGTGCACCTTCAGAGAGCACACGACCAAACATTCCCACTTAGGAATCAGTAATGTGACAAAATAGCTTTTGTTTTACTGTAGGTAAACAGTAAATACAATGGCAGTGATTTAATATAACTGCATGAATGTCTTTCTCCTTTACTGATATGACACATGGATAATTTGTCATCTATCATACTAGCTGAGTTTATAAGCATACTGATTTTGTACTCTTTAAAATAACCCATTTGACATCATTCATGGGATATGCCCATGCAGTACAAATTTGACATAGAAACCAAATAACTATATATAATCTTGCATTACAAAAGTCCATTTGGAGACTGAAATTTCCAATGAAGAACTTTAATCAATTTTTAATCCTGAGATATTAGAACTACAAAGGATCTCAGGGACCACCTAGACCCATCTCCTAATCTAGCAAATGAGGACACTGAATCCCAGAAAGAATAAGTGTTTTATAACGGGTCACACAACAAGTTAGAATCAGGAGACAGACAAAAGCTCAGACTTCCTGACTCCACAGATAGTGCTCAAAATACTGGGCTGGCAATCAATTTAGAGCAGACAGATCATTCCAGGAAATAACAGATCCATTTAAATTTTTTTCATGTAAAGTATAAAGCAGTTCTGTAAGTAAATACTCAGTATTTAATGAAATTAGGATGAGAAGAGTAAAAATAATAACTAGCCTAATGAAGACAGAAATTATTAAACAAGTAGATAATATATGTTGACCCTTTTCCCTCACTGACTTGCTTTGGCTTACTGGAAAATTTAACATTGTATGAGACTGTGTCTTACATCTTTTACCCTGGGTCTCAGAACATCTTTCACCCTAGGACTTAGATCATCTGGAAGGGTCATAAACGCCAAGTAGAAGGAGAAATCAAAACAAATACACATACACAACCACATTAATTTGAGAAAACTTAAGCAAGAGCCCATGCATCAAAAGCAATTTCAAGAACCAGGTGTTCTAACAACAGAAAGAATTTAGGCATCAAAATCCAATTATAGCATCCACTTTGTGTAAACCAAAGGAAGCTGTATACAAGGTAGTCTGCAACAAGGTTGTCTGTCATTACTGAGAACACTTCTACATTCATAGAAGGTTCCTAGGCAAAAACATGCCAAGAATCACCCTCTTTCAAGATGGTATTGTTAAGGGATACAGCTGTAAAATCAATGCATTTACCACACTGAAAATTCTATATGTTTAAATACTGAGAAACATTCTTTAGCTATGAATTCTGGTTCCCAAATTTTAAAATCCAGTGGAATAATAGCTGCAATAAAAGATACTGGCCTATAACTATCTATATTGAGGCACCCAATGCCACCAGCAGAGCCAGCCATACTACAAGTTTCAGTCTGTTAATGATTAGTAGCAATATCCGTGGCTGACTTGATTGTGGAGTGAACTACATATATCCTTGAGAGAGCCAACAAGGCTACTTCAGCATTGCTACACATATACATTTTATTTTATTTTTATTTATTTATTTTTTTAAAATTTTCTTTATTGTGTTGGTTTTGCCATACAATGACATGAATCTGCCATGGGTATACATATGTTCCCCCTCCAGAACCCCCCTCCCTCCTCCCTCCCGATTCCCTCCCCCTGGGTCATCCCGGTGCACCAGCCCCGAGCATCAACCCTGGGCTGGCGATTGATTTCACATATGGTAATTAACATGTTTCAATGCCATTCTCCCATATCATCCCACCCTTGCCCTCTTCCACAGAGTCCACGAGACTGTTCTATACATCTGCGTTTCTTTTGCTGTCTCGCATGCAGGGTTCTCCTTACTATCTTTCTAAATTCCATATATATGCGTTAGTATACTATATTGTTTTTCCTTCTGGCTTACTTCACTCTGGATAATAGGCTCCAGTTCCGTCCACCTGAGTAGAACTGATTCAAATGAATTTTTTTTAAATGCTGAGTAATATTCTATTGTGTATATGTACCACACCTTTCTTATCCATTGGTCAGTTGATGGGCATCTAGGTTGCTTCCATGTCCTGGCTATTGCAAACAATGTGGCAATGAACACTGGGGTACACGTGTCTCTTTCAATTCTGGTTTCCTTGGTGTGTATGCCCAGCAGTGGGATTGCTGGGTCATATGGCAGGTCTATTTTCAGTTTTTTAAGGAATCTCCACACTGTTCCCCATAGTGGCTGTACTTGTTTGCATTCCCACCAACAGTGTAAGAGGGTTCCCTTTTCTCCACATCCTCTCCAGCATTTATTGCTTGTAGACTTTTGGATGGCAGTCATTCTGACTGGTGTAAAGTGGTACCTCATTGTGGTTTTGATTTGCATTTCTCTGATAATGAGTGATGTTGAGCATCTTTTCATGTGTTTGTTAGCCATTTTTATGTCTTCTTTGGAGAGATGTCTGTTAAGTTCTTTGGCCCACTTTTGATTGGGTCGTTTATTTTTCTAGAATGGAGCTGCAGGAGTTGCTTGTATATTTTTGAGATTAAATGTTTGTCCGTTGCTTCATTGGCTATTATTTTCTCCCACTCTGAAGGCTGCCTTTTCACCTTGCTTATAGTTTCCTTTGTTGTGCAGAAGCTTTTAATTTTAATTAGGTATACTACCCAGAGCAATCTATAGATTCAATGCAATTCCTATCAAGCTACCAGAGGTCTTTTTCAGAGAATTAGAACAAATAATTTCACAATTTGTATGGAAATACAAAAAACCTCGAATAGCCAAAGCAATCTTGAGAAAGAAGAATGGAACTGGAGGAATCAACCTACCTGACTTTAGGTTGTACTACAAATCCACAGTCATCAAGACAGTATGGTACTGGCACAAAGACAGAAATATAGATCATTGGAACAAAATAGAAAGCCCAGAGATAAATCCACACATCTATGGACACCTTATCTTTGACAAAGGAGGCAAGAATATACAATGGAGAAAAGACAACCTCTTTAACAAGTGGTGATGGGAAAACTGGATAGCCACTTGTAAAAGAATGAAACTAGAACACTTTCTAACACTGTACACAAAAATAAACTCAAAATGGATCAAAGATCTAAGCATAAGACCAGAAACTATAAAACTCCTAGAGGATAACATAGGCAAAACACTCTCCGACATAAACCAAAGCAGGATCCTCTATGACCCACCTCCCAGAATATCGGAAATAAAAGCACGAATACACACATATATTTTAATCTCATAGCTACAACCCTCAAAATGAGACATATGCTAATATCTGGGCTTCCCAGGTAGTGCTAATAGTAAAGAAAGTGCCTGCCAATGCAGGAGACCATGGGTTCGATAACTAGGTCAAGAAGATCCCCTGGAGAAGGAAATGGCAATCCACTCCAGTATTCTTGCCTGGAGAATTCCATAGACAGAGGAGCCTGGAGGGCTACAGTCTATAGGGTCACAAAGAGTCGGACACGACTGAAGAGACTTAGCAAACACGCACAAGATTTTAAAATTGTATATGTGTGTGTGTGTGTGTGTGTGTATGTGTGTGTGTTTTGGTCGCTCAGTCATGCCCGACTCTTTGGAACCCCATGGATTGTAGCCCAACCAGGTTCCTCTGTCCATGGGATTCTCCAGGCAAGAATACTGGAGTGGATTGTCATTTCCTTCTCCAGATGTCTCTCTCTCTATATATAAATATAATACATTTATATATATAAAAATATATATTTTATATATATAATATACATAAATGTATATTTAAATTTATATTTAATTTAAATTTATATAAATATATTTATATATACAGTATATATACTGTATCTCAAGGAAGAGAATGCTAACATTGTATCTGATTCATTAGAATCTTGAATATTAGCATTATTAGCTATAAACATTAGTTCTCATATTCAGAGATCAGCATTTCCCTTGTTTTTTTATTATAAAAAATTGAAATATATGTATATGTATGAATCAAAAGATAATAAAAATGAATTACAAGTGACACAGTGACAGCAAGGCAAGAATGTCTCCTCCCTCCATTTCCATATAATATTTGAGGTCCTAGCCAGTTTTGTTGTAAGTCAAAAAAAGAAAAGGCATTCCAATTGGAAAGAGAGAAGTGAAACTTTTATTTTTACAGATGACATAATTTTTTATGTAGTAAATTCTAAAGCATCTACGGAATAAGCTATCAGAACTTACAAATGAATATAACATAGTCACAGAAATCAAGGGAAATTTAAAAAATTAATCATATTTGTATATTAGCAACAAGGTTTATGTGCCAATAAACAATTAAAAATAAAAACAATTGAAATGCCATTTAGAATAATATTTAAAAGTAGAATACTGAGGATAAATTAAAACACATGTACAAGACTCCAAACTGAAAACTACAAAACATTGCTGAAAAACAAAGACCTAAATAAGTGGAGAAATATACTATGTCCATGGAATGACTGATGCAAGGTTAAAATATCAATTATCCCCAAATTGATCTATAGAGAAAATGTAATTTCTAAAAAAAAAAAAAATGCCAGGAGGGTTTTTTTATTAAGTTAACAAACTGATTCTCATAATCGTGTAGAAATGAAGAGGACCTAAAATAGTTGAAACAATTTTGAATATGAACAAAGTTTGAAGATGTAAATCACCTGATTTTAACACTTACTATATAAAGCTACAGTTGACAAGACAGTGTGATAGTAACATAAACATAGAGACACGAAAAAATGGAACAAAACAGAGAATCCAAATATAGATCCACATGTATTTGCTCCATTTGGGGTGAGGTTTTTCAGAGAGTGGAAGTTTTCAGGGAAGTTTTTTTAAACAAACTCACCAAGGTAATTTGAGGAGGAAAAAAATGTATTTTCAATGAATGGTACTAAGTAACTGGATGTCAGTGTGGAAAAAAAGATGAACTTTGACCCTTACTTCACATGGCAAACAAAACTCAACTTCAGATGGATTTTAAATCTAAATACAAATATTAAAATTATTTTTTAAAAAACCTAGAAAAAAAGAGCAAAGCCCTTTGAAACCTTGAGAGAGACAAAGATTTTATAAACAGAACACATTTTGAAAACAGCAACTAATTAGATTCTTTTTGTTAATTTAAAACTTGCTCCTCAAAACACACCACTATTAAAGTGGAAAAGCCAAGCCAAAGACTGGGAAACTTTTATAATACATACAAACCAGCAAAGGACTTATGCCCAGTAGAGGGAATTTTTACACCTCAATAAGAAGATAAACTCAATTTAGGAACAACGTGGGGATTTCCCTGGTGGTCTAGTGGCCAAGAGTTTGTGCTGTCAACACAGGGGCCCAGGTTCAATCTCTGGTCAGGGAACGAGATTCCACATACTGCAACTAAAAGATTTCTCATGCTGCAATGAAGTTTGAAGATCCCTCATGTCTCAACTAAGATCTGGTGCAGCCAAATAAATAAATAAAATATTTTAAAAAACAAACCAAAGTGAGCAGAAGATTTGAACAGACACTTCACACCCAAAAAAACGTGTATATGGCTAATAAGTATATGGAAGGGTGCTCAATATCTTTAGTCATCAGGAAAAGCTGATTGAAACAATGAGATACTATTATAAGTCACTCACAATTGCTAACATTAGGAAGACTGAAAGTACCAACTGTTGATGTGAACGTGGAGCAACTGGAATTACTATACATTATTCATGAATAGCATTATTATTAATAGTAATAATTAATAGAATCACTATTATTAATAGTATCACCATTATTCATGATGGTATACAATGGTAAAAGCCATCAGAGGTTTCACTAGAGAGTGTTTTGACCTAGCAATTGCACTGTCAGATATTTATCCAAGAGAAGTGAAAACATGTTTACAAAAGCCTTGAAATAAATATTCATAAGAGTTAAATTAATAATAGCCAAAAAAAACAGAACAACCTAAATTTCCATCAAAAGATGACAGGACTGAGTGCCTAACATTTTCACTTTCCTATGTTATACAGTAGGACCTTGTCTAACTATAACCATTCTTAATACAATTCATTTCATCCCAGTATTTGAGAAGAGGTATCAATGGTATATCCACACAGTGGGGTAGCACTCAGTAATAAATAAACAATTAATTACAAGACATGCAATAACATTGCTAAATCTATAAATCATTAAGCAAAGCAAAATATACCAGAATCAAAAGAGTACATGCTGAAGGAGAATGTTTATATAAAATGTTAGAATAGGCAGAACTAACACAGAAAACAAATTAGTGGTTGCTGGGGTGAGAAATTAGGAGCTTCACTGCAAAGGAGCATACAAACTTTGAGGGGAGGGTGATGGAAGTGTTCTGTATCTTTCCTACAGTGGTGGTGAACAGGCTTATGCATTTGTTAAAACCTAAAAGTATAATAGAATTTCCAATTTGACATGCAGATAAAAAGGAAAATTCTGGTAAACCAACAAAAGTAGAGAGATGGAGAAAAAGAAATGGTTAAATAACAATTTGAAAGGTATAAAATCAATTATATCAAATGCTCTGATATATTATTAAAGGTCATTTTGCTTTCTATTTTGAGAAGACACTATGAGGTAGAATCAAGGTTTCTTCTATATGTTTCTTCTACATAGAGCCCTTCTCTAGCTCCTTTGTCTAAAGTTCAGTTCAGTTCAGTTACTCAGTTGTGTCCAACTCTTTGTGACCCCATGGACTGCAGCACATCAGGCTTCGCTGTCCGTCACCAACTCCGGGAGCTTACTCAAACTCATGTCCATTGAGTAGGTGATGCCATCCAATCATTTCATCCTCTGTCGTCCCCTTCTACTCCTGCCTGGACAGCCACTTGTAAAAGAATGAAACTAGAACACTTTCTAACACCATACACAAAGATAAACTCAAAATGGATCAAAGATCTAAGCATAAGACCAGAAACTATAAAACTCCTAGAGGATAACATTGGGAAAACACTCTCTGACATAAACCAAAGCGGGATACTCCATGACCCACCTCCCAGAATATTGGAAATAAAAGCACGAATAAACAAATGGGACCTAATTAAAATTAAAAGCTTTTGCACAACAAAGGAAACTATAAGCAAGGTGAAAAGACAGCCTTCAGAATGGGAGAAAATAATAGCCAATGAAGCAACGGACAAACAATTAATCTAAAAAATATACAAGCAACTCCTGCAGCTCCATTCTAGAAAAATAAACGACCCAATCAAAAGTGGGCCAAAGAACTTAACAGACATTTCTCCAAAGAAGATATAAAAATGGCTAACAAACACATGAAAAGATGTTCAACATCACTCATTATCAGAGAAATGCAAATCAAAACCACAATGAGATATCACTTTACACCACTCAGAATGGCTGCAATCCAAAAATCTACAAGTAATAAATGCTGGAGAGGATGTGGAGAAAAGGGAACTCTCTTACACTGTTGGTGGGAATGCAAACTAGTACAGCCACTATGGAAAACAGTGTGGAGATTCCTTAAAAAACTGAAAACAGACCTGCCATATGACCCAGCAATCCCACTGCTGGGCATATACACCGAGGAAACCAGAATTGAAAGAGCCACGTGTACCCCAATGTTCATCGCTGCTTTGTTTACAATAGCCAGGACATGGAAGCAACCTAGATGCCCATCAACTGACCAATGGATAAGAAAGCTGTGGTACATATACACAATGGAATATTACTCAGCATTAAAAAAAATTCATTTGAATCAGTTCTACTCAGATGGACGAAACTGGAGCCCAGAGTGAAGTAAGCCAGAAGCAAAAACAACAATACAGTATATTAACGCATATATATGGAATTTAGAAAGACGGTAACGAGAACCCAGCATGCGAGACAGCAAAAGGAACGCAGATGTATAGAATAGACTTGTGGACTCTGTGGATGAGGGAAAGGGTGGGATGATATGGGAGAATGGCATTGAAACATGTTAATTATCATGTGTCTAATCAATCGCCAGCCCAGGATTGATGCTCAGGGCTGGTGCAACGAGATTTCCCGGGGGGGAGGGAGGAGGGAGGGGGGTTCTGGAGGGGGAGCATATGTAAACCCATGGTGATATCATGTCATTGTTTGGCAAAACTAATAATAAAAAAAAATCTTTCCCAGCATCAGGGTCTTTTTAATAGAGTCAATTCTTCGCAGCAGGTGGACAAACTATTGGAATTTCAGCTTCAGTATCATTCTTTCTAATGATCATTTAGGACTGATTTCCTTTAGGATGAACTGATTGAAATCTCTCTCCTGTCCAAGGAACTCTCAAGAGTCTTCGCCAACACCACAGTCCTAAAGCATCAATTTTTCAGTGCAAAGCTTTCTTTACATTCCAATTCTCACATCCATACATGACTACTGGAAAAGTCATAGCTTTGACTAGATGGACCTTTGCTGGCAAAGTAATGCCTCTGCTTTCTATTATGCTGTCTAGGTTGGTCATAACTTTCCTTCCAAGGAGCAAGGGTCTTTTAATTTCATGGCTGCCATCAACATCTGCAGTGATTTTGGAGCCCCCAAAAATAAAGTCTCTCACTGTTTCCCCATCTATTTGCCATGAAGTGATGGGACCAGATGCCATGATCTCAGTTTTCTGAATGTTGAGTTTTAAGCTAGCTTTTTCACTCACTTCCTTCACTTTCATCAAGAGGCTCTTTAGTTCTTCTTCACTTTCTGCCATAAGTGTGGTGTCATCTGCATATCTGAGGTTATCGATATTTCTCCTGGCAATCGTGATTCCAGCCTGAGCTTCTTCCAGCCCAATGTTTCTCATGATGTACCCTGCATATAAGTTGAGTAAGTAGGGTGACAATATACAGCCTTGACGTATTCCTTTCCCTATTTGGAACCAGTCTGTTGTTCCATGTCCAGTACTAACTGTTGCTTCTCGACGTGCACACAGAATTCTCAGGAGGCAGGTCAGGTGGTCTGGTATTCCCATCTCTTGAAGAATTTTCCACTGTTTGTTGTGGTCCACACAGTCAAAGGCTTTGGCATAGTCAATAAAGCAGAAGTAGATGTTTTTCTGGAACTCTCTTGCCTTTTGATGATCCAATGGATGTTGGCAATTTGATCTCTGGTTCCTCTGTCTTTTCTAAATCCAACTTGAACATCTGGAAGTTCACAGTTCACGTACTGCTGAAGCCTGGCTTGGAGAATTTTGAGCATTACTTTACTAGCATGTGAGATAAGTGCAATTGTGCAGTAGTTTGATCATTCTTTGGCATTGCCTTTCTTTGGGATTGGATGAAAACTGACCTTTTCCAGTCCTGTGGCCACTGCTGAATTTTCCAATTTGCTGGCATACTGACTGCAGCACTTTCACAGCATCATTGTTTAGGATTTGAAATAGCTCAACTGGAATTCTGTCACTTCCACTAGCTCTGTTCATAGTGATGCTTCCTAAGGCCCAAATGACTTCAAATTCCAAGATGTCTAGCTCTAGGTGAGTGATCACACTATCGTGATTAGCTGAGTCATGAAGATCTTTTTTGTATAGTTCTTCTGTGCATTCTTGCCACCTCTTCTTCATATCTTCTGCTTCTATTAGGTCCATACCATTTTTGTCCTCTATTGTGCCCATCTTTGCATGAAATATTCCTTTGGTATCTCTAATTTTCTTAAAAACATCTCTAGTCTTTCCCATTCTGATGTCTTCCTCTATTTCTTTGCATTGACAGAACGAGGTGATTTTAATACAGAGGAAAAAGTTGTAAACAAAAATAAAAATTATAAGAATATGCTGCTACCAAGAGACAAAAATCAATTTTGTTTCTATATAGCATAAATAAATGTAGGTTTTTTAAAATAACATTTACAATAGCATTAAAATGTCAAATATCTAAGAATCAATCATTTTATAAATATTATTAAGTTAAATTATGACTTAAATAAATGGAGGGCTATAAATATTTTCATGAGTTGAAAAACTCAGCTTCTTAAAGATATCAGTTGTTTCAAAATTTGTCTATGTATTCAAATTTCCACAGTTTTTGGTAGAAGTTGGCAGTCTAAGCTCCATATTAAAATGCAGAAGATCAAGAATAACAAAGATGAAGAACAAGATTGTGATATGAAAAGTAGGAGCTTTACCCCATAATTTTATTCAACAAATATTAATTTAATAATTTAATGTAATTTCAATCAAAATTATAATTTTGATGGTCTTTTTGTTGTTTTTGGTGGAGGGATGGATAAAATTGTTTTAAAGTTTATAGATATAAGAAATGTCTATGGTAGAAAACAATTATGAAAAAAGAAAAATGATAAGGAGAACATGTACCTTATCAGATATTTATATGTACTACAAAGTCACTATAATCTCTGACAATGACAAAGAAATAGTAAATATATGTGTGGAACAAAATAGACAGGGCAGAAATAGATCCACAAAGTGCCATTTTAATTCAGTGTGATATAATTGGTTTATTAATACATGATCCTGGCATAACTGGCTATCTGTCTAGAAGAAAACAAGCTAGACCATCTACCTCATAGCATATGCCAAAATGAAGTCCAGATAAATACAAGTTAAGCACAAAAGTACTTCTCAAGTTCTTAAAAATTAGAAAATTAAAATATTCTCATAAACTTGAGGTAGAGGAAAACTTCCTATGCAAAACACAATTACCTGAAATCATAAATAAAAGGGAGACATATTTTGACTTCATCAAATTAAAACATATTATATGGCCAATTCACTACAAACAAAGTCAAAATGCAAATGATAACTAGGGAAATATTTGCAGTTCATGTGACAAAGGGCCAGTACTTCTAAAAAGTAAAAAGAATGACTCCAATTTGAAGAAAAAAAATGAAAGAAAAATAAACAAAAGCTGCAAAGAAGCAATTCACAGAATATGAAACAGAATTGGGAATAAACATGAAAAGATGCTTAGTTTCACTAGAATTCAGAGAAATGGCATTTTTCAACCTTATCTGCAAAAATAAGATTTTGACCATTCAGTACTGATGAAGATAGGAGCAAAAGGGCACTCCCATATTTTATTGCTGGTACTACAAGTTGCTCAAGCTCCTTATAGTAAGCTAACACTTAAGATGGTGTGAACACTCACCTAGAGCCAGACATCCTGGAATGCAAAGTCAAGTGGGCCTTAGGAAGCATCACTATGAACAGAGCTAGTGGAGGTGATGGAATTCCAGTTAATAAATTTCAGATCTTAAAGGGTGATGCTATGAAAGTGCTGCAGTCAATATGCCAGCAAATTTGGAAAACTCAGCAGTGGCCACAGGACTGGAAAAGGGCAGTTTTCATTCCAATCCCAAAGAAAGGTAATGCCAAAGAATGCTCAAACTACTGCACAATTGTACTCATCTCACACACTAGTAAAAAATGCTCAAAATTCTCCAAGCCAGGCATCAACAATATATGAGCCATGAACTTCCAGATATTCAAACTGGATTTAGAAAATGCAGAGGAACCAGAGATCAAATAGCCAACATCCACTGGATCATCAAAAAAGCAAGAGAATACCAGAAAAAAATCTACTTCTGCTTTATCGACTATGCCAAAGCCTTTGACTGTGTGAACCACAACAAACCGGGAAAATTCTTAAAGAGATTGGAATACCAGACCACCTGACCTGCCTCATGGGAAATCTGTATGCAGGTCAAGAAGCAACAGTTAGAACTGGACGTGGAACAACAGACTGGTTCCAAATAGGGAAAGGAATACGTCAAGGCTGTATATTGTCACCCTACTTACATGCAGAGTACATCATGAGAAACGCTGGGCTGGAATAAGCTCAAGCTGGAATCACAACTGCCAGGAGAAATATCAATAACCTCAGATATACAGATGATACCACACTTATGGCAGAAAGTGAAGAAGAACTAAAGAGCCTCTTGATGAAAGTGAAAGAGGAGAGTGAAAAAGTTGGCTTAAAACTCAACATTCAGAAAACTGAGATCATGGCATCTGGTCCCATCACTTCATGGCAAATAGATGGGGAAACAGTGAGAGACTTTATTTTGGGGGGCTCCAAAATCGCTGCAGATGGTGATGGCAGCCATGGAATTAAAAGACCCTTGCTCCTTGGAAGGAAAGTTATGACTAACCTAGATAGGATATCCATGTAGTAAAAGCCATGGCTTTTCCAGTAGTCATGTATGGATATGAAAGTTGGGCTATAAAGAAAGCTGAGCGCCAAAGAATTGATGCTTTAGGACTGTGGTCTTGGAGAAGACTCTTGAGAGTCCCACTGCAAGGAGATCCAACCAGTCCATCCTAAAGGAAATCAGTTCTGAATGATCATTAGAAGGACTGATACTGAAGCTGAAACTCCCATACTTTGTTCACCTGCTGCAAAGAACTGCCTCTATTGAAAAGACCCTGATGCTGGGAAAGATTGAAAGCAGGAGGAGAAGGGGATGACAGAGGATGAGATGGTTGGATGGCATCGCCAACTCAATGGACATGAGTTTGAGTAAGCTCCGGGAGTTGGTGATGGACAGGGAAGCCTGACATGCTGCAGTCCATGGGGTCCCAAAGAGTCGGACACAACAGAGTGACTGAACTGAACTGAGCTGAACATTTAAGAGATCCAGCAATTGCTATTAACATCCAAACTATATTGTAGCCCATCAGGCTCCTCTGTCCATGGAATTCTACAGGCAAGAATACTGCAGTGTGTTGCCATGCCCGCCCCTATATATTCCCAACCCAAGGATCGAACCCACCTCTCTTCCATTTCCTGCATTGGCAGATGGGTTCTTTACCACTAGCACCACCTGGGAAGTGCTAATGGCAGTGAGATTCTCTCCTAGATTTCCTTTTGACCTCTTTCTGTCTCTTATCTATCTTTTATATTTTAGCATATTTTCCTTACTCATATCCTTACTTATTCTTGACATAAATTATTCCTGCCAATTCATTTCCAGAGCCATTTTCTCCATGTGTTTATGGTCTCTTAACTCATTCATTCACTTATTTGTGATACCAAATCCCTCTTCAAATTCAGAGAAATGTAAGAACAGACATGGAAAATAAAAATTAAAATAGAGTCAAATAGTCCCTTAATGTAGCAAAATGTTGGATCCCTAGAGGGAAGTACATGAAAATACATTTGGAAATACCAAGAAGTAACCAGCTACCTGGGGCTAAGCTTTTTAAGCAGAATCCTGGAGAAAGAAAAATGGCTTTGGCAGATAAGTAAAGAGGAGGGCTGGCTTTCCTGATAATGCTAACAGTGGTTGTATGTTGCCATTCATTCATTCTCTCCTTTATTCCAGCAACATTTAGGTTTTAGATAAACTGCTTGAATTGTAGAAGACTGTCTATTGGACTAAAATTGTACTAAAGTTAAATTTCCTTTTCTGAAAAACATAGAGAAATAAATATATTGCCTAGCTGATAAAAAAAATGGTTAATAAAAAGTACTAATTTGGAATTCCAGTCCAGGAGGAGAAACAAGATCATATAAATGTTATCCTGTTTTCCTCTAAGTTTCAGGTGTTTATATTTTTACTCATTTTCCATAACAAGTACAGTCCCTAACTTCATTAAACCATGCAGGTATCAGTCAGTTCAGTCACTCAGTCATGTCCAACTCTCTGTGACCCTATGGACTGCAGCACACCAGGCTTCCCTGTCCGTCACCAGCTCCCAGAGCTTGCTCAAATTCATGTCCATCAAGTCAGTGATGCCATCCAACCATCTCATCTCTGTCGTCCCCTTCTCCTCCTGCCTTTAATCTTTCCTAGTATCAAGGTCTTTTCCAGTGAGTCAGTTCTTTGCATCAGTTGTCCAAAATGTTGGAACTTCATCTTCCATATCAGTCCTTCCAAAGAATATTCAGGACTGACTTCCTTTAGGATGGACTGGTTGGATCTCCTTGTAGTCCAAGGGACTCTCAAGAGTCTTCTCCAACACCACAGTTCAAAGGCATCAATTCAAAAGCATCAAATGCTGGTATAATGAGTATGAAAATAAAGGAAGTATATAAGGTGCTGTAGGAGTACATACATTTTTCATCCTTTTGTTTGCTTAATTAGTTTATTAGAAAATATTTTGTTATATATGTTGATCCTAAAGGTTTGTTGTGGCAGAGTTGTTAGGGGGTCGGGAGCTGTTCCTTAAGGTTGGCTCGTTGTTTTCCTTTAAGGAGAAATGAAGATGTTTGAATTGGGAAGTGGGGCGGAAAGAAGCACTAAAAGATGATCGCTATTTGTAACTGCTCTGTTGGAACAAAAGAACCTGGGAGAATTCAGGTATAGCTCTACAGCTTTCTTCTCTTCCCATCACACCACAGGGCATGAGTTACAGGAAGAGGAACCAGAGAGGAGAAGGTGTTAGAATCAGATAAACAAGCCTCTTGTGCTCTTTGGCTAGGTTATCTTCTAGTACACAGAAATTTATTTGCACAATGACATGAGAGACTTTTTATTATTTAGGAAACTTTGTTTTGTACGTAGCAGAATTATAGACCTACACAGGAGATAACAGGAAGCTCTCTTAGAAATACCTTTTATATATTAGATGAGAACAGAGCAGGTAAATAAGACACTCAAGATGTCACAGCTACTGAGCAATTTTTCCTCCATAGTTCTACCTCCCTAATATAAGTCCTTTAAATAAGAAGCAAGCAAACATTGAATTTCCACAAGCATGAATTTAAATCTTTCTGAAAATTTGTGCAATAGAAATGTTACTTTAAATACACAAAGGAAATTGTCTATTTAAAGAAGCTCTGAAATGAATTATTTTCAATGCAAACAGATATTATGTTGATATTTTGAAATAAATTTTGAGTAATAATATGGTTCAAAAGTCCAAAGATATTATTTTGAGTCAACTACACATCAATTTTTTTAAATGAAAAAATTATTGAAAACTCCAAAGATATTAAATGGTCTACAGTGCAAAGTGACTCAGCCTTGTTATTCTTGGGAGCTATTGTATTCATGTTTTATGTATCTTTAAGTTGGGATTTTTAAATATGATGGTTTGTTTCTGAGAGAAGGAAGCTGTGATTTAGTTGCTAAATCATGTTCGACTCTTTTGCGACTCCGTGGGCTGTAGCCCGCCAGGGGCACTTTTGTCCATGGGGTTTTCCAAGCAAGTAGACTTGAAAATGGCAACTTGGGTTGCCATTTCCTTCTCCAGGGGACCTTCTTGATCCAGGAATCAAACCCACGCCTCCTACATCACTGACCCACCAGGGAAGCTGAGAAGGAGGTATCTGTATTGTAGTTTTAAACAGTGCCAATGAAAAATCAATTGTTCTTGTCACAATAGCTAGAGAAATCACGGCAATGATCCCATCAACTTTATCATTAATTACTGAGAAATGCAGAATGTTTCTATTCTATGAGATAATCTGTGTTTTTATCAATAAAGGAAATCTTGAGATAATCCACTTAGAATCAGATCAGCACATTTAACCAAATTCAACTCTCCCTGTAAGTCCCATTAATTCTGACTTGCCTTTTGCTTCTCTGCCTCCTGTAGACCTGGTTTTTTCCCCTGGGATTTTAATTTATTGACTATACTTGCTTGTCAGCTGCAGGGCACCACAGATTTCTAAACACATGGCATTCGTGTCTGATAAACTGTTATATAAATACTTCAGAGCCTTTTTTTTATAGCTCTTGTCAAGCTCTCCCTAGTACATTTCAATCTTCAATTATTATATTTCCAATCATACCTTAAATAAAAGAAGAACACTCAGATATGGTCTAAAAGAAGACACAAAGCTTGTAAAGGAAGGTGAGTGAAATCATGTTATATTTTGGAAAAGGGGTGTGAGATATCACAGAATATTCTCTTCTTCCCTCCCTTTACCCAAGGTCTTATTTTTCCCTAGAGTGGTTATAGCTCAACTTCAGCAATACAATCACACCAATACAACACTTTATTTCAACAAATATTTTAGTGCCCTGTGTACTTTAAGCACTGGAACATCACAGACAAGTGGGACACAGCCCATTGCCTAGAACTACATCTAAAGAATGGCACAGGAAGAGATAATCTACTTAAGTATATTACAAGGTGGTCAGTGCTATATATGATCATGTGATGAAAACTTTTAAGTTGCTCTTAAAAATTGGCGACTTAAGAGTCACAACCTCAAAGTTGAGAGTAATGTTTTCTTTGGATTTTTAGAACTTCAAACCTGGGAGACAGCATCTCAAGAAACCCTGAGAGAACTTTTTGGAGGAGGAGACAGGGGAAGCCAGGTTTATATAGAAGTTTTGCAACAAAAGGCAGGTAGTCTGAACATCAAAAGGTTATTGTTAATAAAAGAAAATCATATATCCCAGTCCATGGGGCTTACAACCCCATGGACTGTAGCCCACCAAGCTCCTCTGTCAATGGACTTCTCCAGGAAAGAATGCTGGAGTGGGCTGTGGTTCCCTTCCCCAGAGGATCATCTCGACCCAGGGATCAAACCCGGGTCTCCCTCATTGTAGGCAGATTGCTTACTGTCTGAGTCACCAAGGAAGCCCTGAGATCCCAAGTTAAGGAATTTAGCACTTTTCTATGTATGGGAAGATACAGGAGTCTGGACTCCCTGAAATCATTCCTTTCCTATGTTTTGCAGCTGCCCTGGGTCAATATCCTGTGTTTTTCACATCCTGAGCCCCCTTGGGGCTCACCACATGAAGTGGTTGAACCTTGATGGCTGTTAGATAGTGGATATTCTTCTCCTTCCTGAGTACCCTTAGGGCTCACCAGCTCATACTGAGGGGCTGGAATCACTTGATGACTGGTAACATCCTTGTTTACTGATATGGCAGGAAATATTTCACTTCTCAAAATGAATATATGGAATAAAACACATGAATTTTGTATAAATGAGAAATTAGAATCCAAGAGAGATGATGACTTGCAGATGAAAACTATGCTTAGGAGATTATTTGTCATGGCTATCTTTGATCACTGAAGACCAAACATTTCTTAAAATTGGTCCTCTCTTCTTGAATATCCCAAGGTGTTTGGATTCTCTTTAGAATTCCAATCTACTACTATCCCTTCTGCTCAAGTCCATCCACCTCACCAGGAGGTTCTTTGGGATATATATGCATATACCTAATCTAATTTCCACTTCCTTGTGGCTCAGCAGCACAGAATCTGCCTGTCAATGCAGGAGATGTGGATTTGATCCCTGGGTCAAGAAGATCCTTTGGAGAAGGAAATGGCAACCCATTCCAGTATTCTTGCCTTGGAAATCCCATGGACAGAAGAGCCTGGTGGGCTACAGGGTTGCAAAGAGTCAGATATGACTTAGCAACTAAACAACAACAACAAACCTAGTTTTCAACTCTTTGTCTCCCCTTCTCCCTGACTGTTCCCACTCAGAGCTTCTTCAGTTCTTACAAATTATAATTCCTCACTCTCATCTCTAAACATTCACTTGGTGACTGAAATTCACTTTAGAGTCTGGAACTAGTATCAATCACTAATTTAGGAAGCCCCAAAGCACCTCCTGCTTTCCACCCATAAACAATAACCAATGTTAGCATCAGTAAGGCATCAGCATAAGAGAACATGAACTCAGGAATATAAAACCTGCCCCAAAACTAGAGATGAAAGAGGTAGTAAAAGAGAGTCAAAGCCTATCAAGACAGGGCAGAAACAAGATTTAAGTAGAATAGCAGAGTCTGAATGGGTTTTCAAAGGGTTCCCCAAGGGCAGCAGGCTGACTGCTTTTTTCCTCCTGATTTGGGGTTTTTGTTGGAGTCAGTTTTGTTTTGAATGCCTCCAATAGCTTCTTCCCACATCTTGATCACCCAAGAGGAAAACTACAGTTTTCTAATCATCCAGATGCCACATTTAGCCACTTCAACCCACACTTAAGGCATCAAAAATTCTGTCTGTAGGACGCTGTGGGGAGAAGGTTAAGGGGTCTGGTTGCATCTGAGTTTGAGCAGTCCCAATCGTCCAGTGGACACTTGAAAAAAGGAGATTTTTAAGGCTCACAATACTAAGAAGAAATCCTGCAGCTTCAGAAATGAGGCAGTTGGAACCTTCCCTCAGCATATTTTCTAGCTTCTCTGTGATCTGTCTTCCCAACTAAAGCTCTGAGGAGGAGCATGACATCAGATTTCCTATCTCAAGCTGACCCATGAACACGCACCCTGGGTTCTTTCCATGGGAGTTGATTCTTTACTACTAGCTCCAGACTTTTGTCTGGTTACCTTATATCTTTTTTGAAACTACAAACATCTTTAGGCAAAGAATTTCTACATATTTACATATTTTCTAAGCCAAGTTTTAAGATCACCTATTATCTATGGGGCTTTCTCTATAGCTCAGTGAGTAAAGAATCCATCTGCCATGCAGGAAACACAGGAGACCTGGGTTCAATCCCTGGGTTGGGAAGATCTCCTGGAGGAGGAAATAGCAACTCACTACCATATTCTTCCCTGAAAAATCTCATCAGCAGAGGAGCCTGGTGGGTTATAGTCCGTGAGGTCACAAAAAAGTGGAACACAACTGAACAACTAAGCATGCGTTATCTAAGGACACATTCTCCAGCTGAGATACTCACACAAGACATAGTGTTGTTTTCAAACAACATTTGTTTTCAAATTCAACATCGTTTTCAAACACCATTCTGTTATCTTGTAATATGCATTCCAGCTGAAACCCTATTTAGTCACTATTCATCATGATAATATTTCTTGTGTAAACTTGTGTCATGAAAAACAGTATCAAAATAGTAAAATACTATTGAAAATATTATTGAATACCTTATGAATATTAAATAATAAATGTGGAAACATAAACTTATTCATCATTTTCTCAGAAAACTTGGATAATTTTAACATGTTTAACCTGAAATGCTTATATCGTATGCTGTTCAGATAAAATAAGGACTAGTGTTGGTTCAAAATGTTATGACTGATTATTTAGGACTGAGTGAATTTTTCCATAGAAACTGTATATATGGTGCTTAAACAATGGTACCAATCTTCATTAGAATATTTTATTTTATTTGACACTAATTGTACCACTTCCATTGCAACAAACCTGCAACTACTCAAGGATCCAGAGCACATTACCTACTTCACCATGCTTCTCCTCACAATACCCCTCCTTATCTCATCTCCTTCATGCATGAATGCTCACTTTAGTCATGTCCGACTCTTTGCAACTGTGTGGACTGTAACCTGCCAGGCTTTATCTGCCCATGGAATACTGGAGTGGGTTGCCATGCCCTCCTCCAGGGGATCTTCCCCACCCAGGGATCAAACCCAAGTCTCCTACATATCCTGCATTGGCAGGAGGGTTCTTTACCACTAGCGCCACCTGGGAAGCCCCCACTTAAGGTTTATTTAGCAGCTATTAAGTTCTGAGATGGAACAGTATGTTAAGTCCTGCTTAATTTCCTATCAATACATTTGAAAATCCAACCTTTGAAAGTCTAAAAGGGCCTGTAATTAAGTCAGACATATTAAAGTTCTAATCCTTCCAATTATCCCAGACCTAGAGCAGTCCTTTATGTACCAGGGGACACTGCTTGGTGATAGGTATAAAGATGAGGAAGACAGAATTTCTACTCTCAGTGAAGCTCATAGAAGAGTGGGCAAAGCAAATATCTAAACAGGTAACACCCTTTAGCCTTATAGCCTCTGACCCCATAACACGTTTGGAATCAGAACCAGCTGCTCAAGACAGTTTTGCTAAGTATCAACTCTACAACTTTAGCACATTGTGAAACCTAACTTCTACTACTGTCATGAGGTTTCACCACTTCGTGACAATGATGGAAGTCAGGTTTCATGGGAGTACACACGAAAACCATAGCTTGCAGTGCCTTATGTGAAATAAGAACATTTAAAAATGTTTCTCTCTTTCCTTCCCCCTGCCCCCCCCAAATATTTCAAATCATATGTGAAATTTTAAAATACTTTTTTAAAAGATGAAATTCCAGTTTTCTGAACTAAAGAGAAAAAAGAAAGCTAGGAACATAATTGCTACTCCAGTGAGCAGCCTACAGAGTAACCATATCTTACTGGTACCTTACTTCTTCCACTGTGAACAGCTTTTCTGATCCAAACAGTGGTGGGAATATGGATCATCTAGACAGGATGGACCTTTCATTATCACTTAATGCAGACCATAGCTTGCCATAGAGGGGGATCCTACATACAACTATAAAGGTTTCATTGCTGCAAAACAACTACAACAAGAGAAAACCAACATATTTCCAACCTGATCTAATATCATTACTTAGAAATAACCTAAAATTTTAAGAAAAGAAAGAAAAAGAAGAAATAGCTTCCTATAATTTTCCTTTATTTTCTTATTTCATAAGTGTCCCTTTGTCCAGAGTAAGCTGACAAGGCATAGTTAACAGGAACTTGCAGCAAATTTTAAAAATTCCATTCAGAAGGCTCAATTGAGGGAGGGAGAAGCCAAGAGCCCAAGAACATTTGATAAAACGCCAGGGGCTTGTTCAGAACTTACTTATTAAAACTCAGAGCCAGTTAGCAACAAGTTCTTCTTTTTTAGGTGAATAACAAATGATCTCTAAGGTGCCTTCTGGCTGGAAATTTCTGTGATTTAAAGTGAGCAGGGATTCCTTAAGAGAGCACGTTTTTTTTAATGATATGAGCAGTGGATCTGAACCCTTAAGCTCTTCTTCAGAAATTCATTTCAAGGGACTGATTTCTGCTTTCAGTATTCATCAAAGCCCAAGCCTGTACTTACTCCACAGAGGCAGGCTTCTTAAGAGGAGTGTGCCTTTATGTGTTGTGCATTGCCGAAGTGGCATGCATTTTTAACCTGGGTTCACAGTATTGGAGTAAGTCCACAGGAAATGTTTCGAGCTGATCAAATGTTTTCTAACCCCTATGACCCAGTCTGTGATAAGAAATGAAATACAATATTCTCTGAATTTCATTTGTCTATTTTAATAAAAATTCTTATTTCGCCTCATCTAAATTCTTAATCTAGGTTCATCCTTAATTCTTTCCAATGCACATCTCTGAGTGATTTGAGACAATTCAATACACAAAAATTACCATTCAAGTCTTCTCCAAGACAGTTTTCTCCAAGAGGCCCCATGAAGAGGAAGAAACTGATCAAAAAGAGACTAATAAGAGCTAACATGCCTGACATTCATCTAAGGCCTCACATCAACTCCTTTAATCTTTGTAATCACCCTAAGAGGTAAGGGACAGTTAATATCACCACGTTCTATTTGGGAAAATGGATGCCTAGTAAGTTTCCTAAAGTTACACAGATACTAAGGGATAGAGACAGGTTACAGACCCAGGATGCCAAGCACTGCCTTACAAGGGCTCTATGGGAGACAGATTTCCTTGACTTGATCCTCAGAGATTCTGATTCATTTACAGTGGGGAGAGATGGGATGAAGGAAGGGATGGGATGATGGAGGCTGATGCTGGTTCATGCTGACTTGGGAACTAGCTACTGCCCCCCATCCCCACCCCCACAGAGCCAGTTGTTAATCTTGGCAGCACACTACTGGCTGGATATCTTGTATATTTTCTAAACTCCTCTCATAATTTCCATAGGCAAGAGTAGTTGAAAACTACTCCTGGTAGAATGTTGACTCTCGTTTCTTCAAGAGGCAAAATCAGATGAAAGGAAAGGTGGACTATTCACTACCTTTTGCTACATGATGTGTTTGATATAATCAAATCTTTCATAAAAATAATTTGCCAAATTTAAAGAAACCAATAAATGAATATCTTTTTCCAGTTTCCACTTTTACTTATAGATTCAGATATAACAGTTGATGTCATGCTTTGTCACAGCAATGGGTCAGAGATAGAAGGTACTGAGGAAAGGTCCTTATTAACCTTTATAAGGAAAAAGCAAGAGCTGAAAAGAGTCAGTGCTGTGAACAGCCAAGAGCAGATTCTTAGCAGATGGAGCACAGTTCTAAGGAGGAGACTTCAGAGGGCTCTGGTACTAGATAGGAGACAAAGATAGAGGAAAGGATCTAGAGAGATTAAGCAGAGAGTCTAGAATCCAGTCCTGATGCCTGGGCTTCAGAGACAAGAGAAGGGTTCAGACCTGAGAAGACTGGAAGGAACAAGAGAAACTTTGGTCTTGAAGAACTAGGACCCTAGGCAGGATGCCCAGAAGCAAAAAGAATGTGGAGAAGAAACACCAAGGCCCAGTTACTGAAAGACCAGTTAACTAGGCCAAGGTTCTGAAAGGACCAGCAACAAAGCTGACCTATTAGCCTTTGCCTGAGCTCATTAAATGCCTGGGTTCTTGGCCGTATCCCTACCATGTCCACGGGAACAAAGACAACCAGACTCTTGGCACTTGCAGGGGAGTCTGTGTGTGTGCTCAGTCATGTCTGATTCTTTGTGACCCCATGGACTATATAGCCCATCAGACTCCTCTGTCCTTGGGATTTTCCCAGCAAGAATACTGGAGTGGGTTGCCATTTCCTTCTCCAGGCTATCTTTCTGACCCAAGAATTGAACCTGTGTCTCTTGCATCTCATGCATTAACAGGCAGATTCTTTATCACTACACCACCTGAGAGGAAGCCCCACTTGCAGGGGCAGTGGACCAAAAACTTTGAACATTCATAGTGGCACTTCAGCAACTGTGACACTGTAATTTATAGCTTTTCTTGCTAGGCAACTTCAGTTACGTAGAACCATCTCTCACTGTAGGAGTGGGAGCTTACAAAGAAGCAAGAAAAGAAGGCTAGAATGATCTGCATGGAAATGGATTAAAGTTGGAGGTATCAGTAGTAACTGATGTTTAGCTTAATGCAGATACAGATGAATATATTATAGAAATATTTACAGATATATGTATATGCACAGATTAGTGTATACACATATATTTCCTTGCTCTGTCAACTGAAAGACCCAAGAAGCAATAACATCCCATTAGCAATTACATCTAGCACCCAAGTTATGGTTGATAATATCCATTCTCCAGCAAAAGAAATTAGGATTCCTTGGGGGAAAGACCAATTCTAGAATAGGAGCACAAAATACACAAAATGAGCCAAGAGCATATTGTAGTTTCAGAAAGTGAGAAAGTGCCTTTAAAAAAAAATGTAAAAACACAATGATGTGTATATGGAAAAGAACAATGAAGCCAACTAAAGGAGCTTGGGTGGCATCACTGACTCAATGGACATGAGTTTGAGTAGGCTCTGGGAGTTGGTGATGGACAGAGAAGACTGGCGTGCTACAGTCCATGGAGTCGCAAAGAGTCAGACACGATTGAGTGACTGAACTGAACTGAAAAGAGCTTGGAATAGTCAAAGATGCAATAATTGGAGCAACAAAATAAAGTAGTGTTGGACTATAACCCAGAGTATAAAATAAATGCCTGAACCCATACTAGTATAAAAATATAATCGAATACCAAATAAATGTGGGAGAAAATACAAATCTGTGCAGAAGAATTCCACATTTATGTAGCTCACTTCTCTCAAGGAGGTGGAATATAACTCCTTTTTAAATAATTTTTTGTATTTATTTATTTTTGGCTGTGCTGGGTCTTTGTTGCTGTGTAGGCTTTTCTTTAGTTTCATCAAGCGAGGGCTACTCTCCCTTGCGAGTGGTGTGGTGTGCGAGTGTCTCATTGTGGTGGCTTCTCTTGTGTGGAGCATGGGCTCTAGACACACGGGGGTCAGTAGTTGCAGTGCACAGGCTTAGGTGCATGTGAGATCTTAGCTCCCCAATCAGGGTTCAAACCCACATCCCTATATAGGCAGGCAGATTCTTAATCACTGGACCACAAGGGAAGCCCCTGGAATAGAACTCCTTAAATGCAGGACACACGTAGCAACTTCCTTCCAGAGAAGAGAGTGTAAAAACTCTAGGGAGAAGGGTAACTTTACCTTGGAGAAACCTGACAACCTCTACATCATACAGGTGATCAAGACTAATATTAGTAGGGATAAATCATGTTGATAGGATATATCTTTGATACAATATGATGAGAATGATCGTTTATTTCTGTGGCCTTCCTCCCCTTCCTTCCACTGATGATGAGAAGAAAGATCAGACCTAATTGAGAGATATTCTGCAAAATACTCAAACTGTACTCCTCAAAACTTTCAAGGACATCAAAAACAAGAAAAGTGTGAGAATCTGTCATAGCCAAGATAAAAGTAAGAAGACATGACAACTAAAGGTAATGTGGTGACCTGGATGGGATCCTAGCATACAAAAGGCCATCTAGTAAAAAGCAAGGAAGTTGAAGAGAACAAGAGGGCAGAAGAGTAGATGGAGATGGAGTACATCTCTCTCCACAGATACATCAGGAATACACCTTCAGATACAGAACCGCATGCAGAACATCAGCTGAGAGTGGACAGGAATACCTGACTAGTGGAAAAGAATATATAGAAGTGCACAAAACTCAGTAGGATGAAGGAACTAGGGGGGAAAACAGGAGTGTTAGTAGGACTGAACTTGCCCTTGGTGGGTGGGGAATTGAAGCAGGCATCCAATCTCTACCTCAGGGCATTTGTCTGAGTCAGAGGAAAAACAATTAAGGCTGAGAGTGAAACAGCTGATCTGTAGCAGCCTAAATGGAAGGAGAATCAGATAGTCCTTGCCGCAGCCATACATACCTCGGACAAGGATGCTGGTCCCCTGGAAGGTGCAGTGGCTGGGAGCTGGAGTTTCAGGATTGTGGAGCAATCCCAGGGGCGGGTGTTGCTGTTGAGTGCGGAGAGGTAGATCTAAGGGAGGTGAAGGAGGAGATTGTGGTGGGAAATGCCTGTGGAGGAAAGCCAGGCAGCCATGGAAGCAAGGCGATACTGCTGAGTCACCCCGTAGGGGGGTGGAGCATAACCTCTCTCTCCATCCACACGCCAGCATCCAGCATCGGCAGCTGAACAATAGAGAGGCTGGCCCATCAAATGCCTGACACACTGAACTGCAGAGCAGGACCCAACCCAGGGTGCTCCTTTAAGTGACTGATGCACCTGGACTGCAGAGTAGGGCCCCACCTAGGGTGCTCCTTTAAGTGCCTGATGCCGCGATCTACAGAATAGAATCTCGGCGGCAGGGGGGGGGGGGGGTGGCCCTCTATGTGCCTGAAGCGTGGAACAGAGAAGGACCCCAGGCAAGGAAGCCCTCTAAGTGCCTGAACGGGGCACAACTATGGAGAAAGACTGGCCAAAGAGGCCTCCTGATTCCCAGCTACAAGAGGCTCAAAAAAAAAAAAAGACTCTGATAGGGCCATAACTCCTGCGGCAGAGGCAGTCCGTGTCCCTACACGCTTGGTGCCACCAGGTTCCCCACAAGCCAAGCAGCTGGGCCACCTTCACACACAACTCTCACTGGGGCAGAGCTGCCACATGAAAAAAAGTCTTGCACCTATGTACACAGGGTCTCTTCAGTAGTGTCCGACTCTTTGTGACTCTGTAGACTGTGGCTGTCAGGCTGCTCTATCAGGGAGGGGTGTTCTCCAGGCAAGAATATTGGAGCATATTGGCCAATACTGATTGCCATACCCTTCTAGAGCACTATATTTCCTGCTGCCCTAGCCACCAACTCCCCTGAGTACCTGGTGCTGCCAGAACCACTGTGACCCAAGCAGCTGCACCACCTCCACACACACACACCTGACCCTCACAGGGGAAAACCCAAGGCCTCCAGGGCAGCCTCAGGGGCAAACCCAAGTGGACAACCCACATGCAGAGGTGGAAATAAAACCACAGTTGAAACCCAGGGGCAGTGTGACTAAGGAAGAAGACCCAAAACCTTCCTACTAGCTATACAAGCTGCAGATTAAATCCACAGGCTCACCTAAGCAGACTCTATGTCTGTGGAATAGATTAATGGTCATTGAGAGCTCCCACAAAAGAAAACGCACTAGTTCTGATAGCTGTGAACATTGGAGGCAAGAATACATAGGAGTAGGACCAGATCAGAATCTGAGCTGCCCCCACAGCAGGTCCAAAGATCAGTATAGTGTTGGAGGGAATGCTAGGGAGGTGAGGAGGACTGTGACTCCCAGCAAGGGAAAGGAGTCTGACAGTAGTGACTCAAGAAAAACATTTATTATTTTTATGTTTTGACTTGCTCTGTAGATTCTTTTGGATTTTTTCTTTTCTTTTCTTTTCCCTTTTCTCCCCGCTCTATTGTAGTTGTTGATTTTATTGGCACTATGAAATCTAGTTAAGTTTTTGAGTTTTTTTTCCTCAGTCACATTTTTTTTTGTTATAAACCTCTGCTTTTGCAGTTCTGTGTTTTCCCTTTTTTTTTCTATTTTTTTATTTTAATTTTTTAAGCCTATTATATTTTTTTCTACATTTATTCCTTTGTTTGCTTTTCCTGCTGTTCTTTTCCCCTTGCAATTAATCTTTAATGTATTTAAATCTTTTTCATATACCTCTATTTAACTTTGTGTATCTATTCTTTCTTTCATTTCTTTCTTTCCTTTGTTGTCAACATTTTGTTAGTTTTATTTTCATTGCTTTATTCCCCAATTGGCTCCTTACTTTAGTTTTGTCTTCCAGTTTGTGCTTTAGTTAGTTTTGTTCCGGTAGATATAATTTTTGTTTCTCTTGTTTGCTGGGTCAATCTATTATACTTTATTTTTGATGGACTGTTTTGATTTTACTTATGAGTGTATATGTATGTATGTATATTCAGTTAGAATACTGGAGTGGGTATTCCCTTCCCCAGGGAATGGAACCTGGGTCTCCTGCTTTTTGCCTGGAGAATTCCATGGACAGAGCAGACTGGAGGGCTACAGTCCACCGGGTCGCAAAGAGTCAGACGTTAACTGAGAATGCTTATGTTTTCATACATGTCTATAACTGGTATGTCTATCAACTATGAGTAAAGTTGATCATTTCACATGTTTAATTCTTTTTTATAAGGCAGGTTTTATTTGAAAATTGGTTCCTTATGAAAGAAAAGGAGGAACGGAAAAGGGAGTAAGGGAGGGAAGGATGGAGGAAACAAAGAATGGATTTTCTCACTTTAAATTTTTTAATTCTTTTTCTTTATATTACTCTTATTTTTTATTTTAAATTTTATACTTTAGCTTTTAAAATTATTCTTTTCTCTTTTATTCTGAATCTTTATAGTTTTGATTTATATTAATATTTTCATTGTTAATTTTCAACCACTTCACTTTTTAAATCACCATTTTAACCTTTTATCCTCTTCGGAGAACTCCATTTCAATTTCCTCCCTTTTTATACAAACTTCATGAATTGACTCTGTGAAGAAGCATGTCCTGACTACAGTGGGAAAACCAGCAAGCAGGAGAGGTGGGAAAATTACCTCGCTGCCTGACTGAGATCTCCTGCTGCATAATAATCACTCCGGAGTGGACTGGATGAAAACCACAAGTCACTTATTATTGCCCACGATTCCTGTGGCAATTCACACGGGGCACCCCGGGGGAACCGGTTTCCTCCCCATTAGGTCTGGGGCCGCAGCTAGAAGTCTGCAGTCTGGCACCTGGAATCATCCAAAGGCTTGTGTACTCACCAGTCTGGCATTTGATTCCAGCTGTCAGCTGAAACTTGAGCTTGGGCTGCTGGGTGGAAACCCACAGGCACAGCCTCATCGTGGGGCCTGAACTTCCACACAACGTGGTGGCTGTGTTTGAAAAGTGAACAAGCTGAGAGAGAGGGAGACAAAAAAGACAGCAAGTGGAATCATACTGCCTAATTATAATGTAGACTTGAAAGCCACGCAGCGTCACTTGTGCCATGTTCTGTTAGTCAAGGCAGTTGCAAACACACATCAAGTTTTAATGGGCAAAAGTACTGTCAATATCATACTCTCTGAAGAGCCTACGCGATGGGATACGTGTCAGTGTAGCCATACTTAGAAACTGCACTTTGCTGACGTGCCAGGTATATCCGAGACTATCCTTCAAGTTTTCTGCCTAAATGAACTTCATGGCTTCCAAGTTCGGCTACAAAAATAAATAAATAAGTGCATTAATGAATGACTTTGCCTGGTTTGTGCTATGTGCTTAGTCGCTCAGTCATGTCCAACTCTTTGTGACCCCATGGACTGTGGCCCGCCAGGTTCCTCTGTCCAGGGAGATTCTCTAGGCAAGAATACTGGAGTGGGTAGACATTCCCTTCTCCAGGGCATCTTCCCAGCCCAGGGATTGAACCCATATCTCCTGCATTGCAGGCGGATTCTTTACCATCTGAACCACCAGGGCTCACATGGCTTAAGATGATTTAAAAAGTATTTTAAATCATCTTACATCTTAAAATACTTTTCTCTCCCCTCCACTGGGTTCATTGAAGATTTTATCTGATAGATAAAATGTCTAACTCTTTGTGACCCCATGGACTATAGCCCACCAGGCTCCCCTATCTATGGCATTTTCCAGGCAAGAATACTGGAGTGGGTTACCATTTCCTTCTGCAGGGGATCTTCTTGACCCAGGTCTCCTGCATTGCAGGTGGATTCTTTACTGAGTGAGCCACCAGGGTATTATTGAAAATAATCTATAAGATACCCCAATCACTACTACCTAGCTCTGTTCCTATTTCATTCCTGGAATTACAGCATTCCAGAACAGCAGGGAATCAGAAACTTTAGAGTTTTCTTGTGAAGTTTAACAAGTGATTCAGCCAAACTGCAGAAGCAACAATCTCCAACATATTGCCTGGCTCGGTTTTGATAACTTGATTTCTAGTCACTAGAACTAGCAAAGGAGAAAAACCTTGAGAATATATTTATTTTTATGTTTGGAATATGGTCAATCACATTGCATAAGTTAAGATCCTGATTTTTACCTGTGTGGTTCCTTTCTGGCAGCAATGTAAAATAAAACAATATCACCTTCTCCAAAGTGGGTTGAGTCTTTGCCTCCAGCACACATATTCATCATGTGACTCATTTGCTATTAATTCTGGAGATACTTTTGTGTCTACAGCAGCACTTATTTCTGCAGATTGGGAGAAGCAAAGTTGTTAACTTCATTCACAGACATCCCTGAAATTGCCAGTCAGCTTCACCCCTGGCCTGCAGAAAGCTGAATAGCCAAATGCATGTTTCAACATCACTTACAGCATCAGTAAACTTGAAGCTAATTAACTTCCATGAGAATGTTTACTTATCATCATAACTACTCAGCCTAAAAATGCCTAATAACTGCTTGTTCACATTCTTTAGAGCCTTCATGATATCTGCATCAGAGAAGGGTTTCATGGATGTTGTATGTAATTTTGAAGATTTTCCTCCTTTGAAAATCTTTGGGTGGCACAGTTGATCATCTGCTTTTAATTCTCCTCACAAATGTGAAGAAAGATATTTTGTTGTGAAAGACTTAAGCTTTAAATGGAAATAAATAATAATTAAATGCAATGTTTATGTCATTTTATTTACATTTATGAATGCTAATGACCAAATAATTCTACAAGGTTTAAAATTGTATTATCTACTCCCTTTTATTTTGTCTTGCATTGTTTAAACTTCTGCAACTATATATATATACAATATGTTTTCAAGAATATATACTATTCTTCCAAAAGTTTACCAAGTTAAGGTACTTGTAATATTTTAGTAACTGCCAATCTGTTTCCCTACTCACTTATTTAAAAGTTTTTGTCACTGTTTTAATATAAAACTAACAAGTTTGCTATTTGACTTTTATTACTGTACATTTGACTCCAGACGTCTGATAGAATTTCAACATGTAAAGCATATAAATATACTATTTGGCTCTATCGATGTATGGCTCGTACACATCTCTATTTGAAAATGAAATCAAATATTAACAATGACTCCAAAACATGCCTTGCTCATACCATTGATTTGTTATGGTTGATAAGATATGATAGAAATCTAGTTTTATCAACGTGTAAATGCTAGGATGCTAGAAATGAAGCAAACTTTTATCTGTTTAGCTTTCCAAGGACTAAGAGCACAGCTGAGTCAAATATTGGTGGCCCTTTGGCTACACTAGGAGTTCTGATGGAAATCCGAAAATTTCCTAAGACCCAGTCAGCCCTGTCACAAAACACCTGAGTTGAAAACTGCAACTTTGGGGTTGGTTAGTTACTTTCTCCCAAAGGTTTCTCCTTGTATTCCAGTTAAAATCTGGACTTAGGTTTTGACAAATATACAAAATATTATTCATATGAAAGGTAATTCCTCATAGTAGCTACTTCCTGCATTTTCCACATTTGTACACATGCTGCCTCTCCCCTCATTTTTTTCTTTAAATACAAAACATGTGTGCCAAAACTATAGACAAAGGAAAGCCCTTCCTTGATAGTCTCAGGTTTCCAACTGTCAATGTTTTATAAAGTTATTGTCATGAAAACTTGTGTCTACTCCTAGGGATGGTATCAGAAAAACAATTCAGTCAGCAAAGTTTATCCCTATATCTGCTCACACCCACTGCACACTACCTCCCTCCTCCAGAGGAGTGTCTTTCCAGACATTTGGAGCTCAACCCTTCCACCACATCTCTCCCCGCCTCTTTGCCACAACTTTTTATCCTGTTCACTTTCCCAAATCCCTGACCTGCCTCCAGGAAACAAGGAAGAGGAAAAAGGGCAAGGGGATTATATTCTGAATATGTCACCCCACGTTTTGGACATACTTGTATTTTATTGAGATACTTTAGAGAAAAGGTTTATCCAAAAGAAAGTATTACAACAGTGGCAATTTTAGGTATTCCAGCAGTGTGATACTGAGAGTAATGATTGATGATAGAGAGAAACATTTTTTGAACAAGAAAACTTTTCTGCATCTAGCACATTACACTACAAATTTCAGTATTAGTCTTTCAATTGCAGAGGATCAGGTATGATCTCTTCAATATCCCCTAGTCCTGCTGGGGCCCCTTTTCCATGCTCTCACAGCTCCCTACTCATGTCCCAGCCAGTGCACACGCTATGCTGCTGCTGCTGCTGCTAAGTCGCTTCAGCCGCATCCGACTCTGTGCGACCCCGTAGACGGCAGCCCACCAGGCTCCGCCGTCCCTGGGATTCTCCAGGCAACTGCAGTAGGTTGCCGTTTCCTTTTCCAATGCATGAAAGTGAAAAGTGAAAGTGAAGTCGCTCAGTCGTGTCCGACTCCTAGCGACCCTGTGGACTGCAGCCTACCAGGCTCCTCTGTCCATGGGATTTTTCCAGGCAAGAGTACTGGAGTGGGGTGCCATTGCCGTCTCCAGCACATGCTATGGAGATTCCATAAAAGCTACTTGGCCATAAGCAACAACTAGTAGATAATAGAGATAAGATTTGAATCTGGGCCTCTCTGTTATCAAAACTTATGTTCTCATAACCCCATGTCCATACATTATAGTACTATTCACAATGATCAAGACATGGAAACAAATCAAGTGTCCATCAATGGATGATAAAGAAATATATATATATATATATATATATATATATATATATATATATAGGTTTCCTAGGTGGCTCAGTGGAGTGGTAAATAATCTGATTGCCAATGCAGAAGGCACAGGTTTGACCTCTGGGTTAGGAAGATCCCCTGAAGCAGGGCACGGCCACCCACTCCAGTATTCTTGCCTAGGAAATCTCATAGACAGAGGAGCCTGCAGAGTTACAGTCCATGAGGTCACCAAAGAGTTGAACACAACTTAGCAACTAAAACAATAACAATTTGTAAAAACATAGCTGGATCTTGAGGACCTGGTGCTAAGCAAAACAAGTCAGATAAAGACAAATACCATATGAATGCTGTGTGATTCCATTTATATGTGAAATTAAAAAAAAAAAGCCAAACTCATAGAAACAGAGAGTAAAATAGTGGTTTCCAGAGGCTGGGGGTGGGAGGAATGAGAAGATGTTGGTCAAAGGGTACAAATTTCTGGTTGTAAGATGAGTAAGTTCTGGGGATCTACTCTTTACCATGTTGACTATAGTTAACAACACTGTTATTACAAACTTGAAAGTTGCAAAGAGAGTAGATCTTAAATGCTCTTGCCATACACCAAAAAATATTATAATATATGAGGTGCTAGACATGTTAACTAGCCTTACTTAGTGTGGTACTATTTTGAAACATACACCTGAATCGAATCATCATACTGTACACCTTATATGTATATGATGTTATATGTCAATTATATCTCAATAAGGCTGAAAAAATTCAATTTAACAAAATGTCCCCTATACAGTCTTGGCATGCAGTAGGAGCTCAGTGAATGTGGAAAGCTTTCTGGATGAGAGGCATCAGGTTATAATGGAAAGAGCACAGAGCTTTGCCAGTAACTTAGAGCAGTCACTTTTCTTCTATGAGTCTTAGCTCTTCTTCCCTAACATGAGGAGATTGGTCCTATTATTAGGGAAACTTAGTATTGAATCATTTGCTACTGGCCCTGCAACTCCAAATCAAGCACATTTAATAATGTTTCTCCTTTTAAAGAAGCATATTTTTTTTTAAATAGTCCAATTGCAGAACTATAAGAAGAAATATTCTACTTACTCCACATATCAGTTTATATAAAAATAGAAGTGCCTCAGAAAACACTAAAACCTAATAAGGTGTTTTAAATGCCTAAATGAAAATAATATGTATATGTAAAAACCCTGAAAGCAAAGAATAAACTTTCTTTTGATATTTGGCAGCCAGAGAAAGGGATGATAGATTATGCATCTGCTTGTTTGGAATTCCATTTATATTCAATTCAGTGTTGTAGGATTTAGATCCTGAAAATGTTTCAGTTCTTAGGGAAGAAAAGAAAGAAGAGAAAATAAAGTTAATCCTTGGATTAAATGGAGTAAAATTAAAGGAAGTTTAAACACACCTCAGAATACATCATATTCTGTTGTTGTATGGAAGAAAACATATCTTCCAAGGAAAAAACAGAGTGCATCATGCAGGTAAATGCAAGCTCAATAAAAAGAAAGATATATTTATAGATTTGCCACATTGCTGAAGCATACACCAGAGCTTCACTCTATAGATTTAAATGTATAATTGCTTCAGAGTCCTATGAACTGAGTTTAAACCTATACTTGTTTAAGCCCCTATTGTAAGCAAAGCTTTGCAAACTCTCAAATATGTCCAGAAAAAAAAAAATGCTACCCTCAGCTGTGGCTAGAAAAACAATCAGAAGACATTCAATAGCATTTGTTGTTAAGTTATAAGAAAATATTCAACTATCATTTCTTCTAATTTAGACCAGCATCCAATTAAACCAAATCTTGCACAGATCTTCATTTAAGTTTTAAAACCTATTTTTATTAAAAACTTTAAGAAGGATTTGAGTTTTCTTAAGTATTCCCAGCTGGATGCATTATCTATACTGAATTTATAATTCAAAGTAGCAGTGCCAGGTGGTCCCATGGGCTTAACGAGGATTTGATTATAAGTGCAGAGGAAAAAAATTGAAATAGAAATATGTTTAGGACACCTATATTTCTAACTTGTCTAGATGCTACCTTTTAGCTAAAGCTTCATCTTTGTTCCTAACAGAGACATGGCAGAAACAGTAGGGATGGTCAACAGCCACTAGACAGACCTGTGCTAGAATTTGATTTTGGCCTTTTCCCAGACTATACCCTGTGTAATTAGAAACTCTGAAATAAACCAAAGCAGGCTACCTCTAAATGATTCCAGATGCGTTGCTATCCATGAAACGATGTTTTAAAGATAATTTTAAAGGAAGAGAGGTTTTAAAAGAAAAGAGGAAGAAATTCTTTTGCAGCTGATATTCGAGGAAGGGGAGTTATTGTAATAAAATGTAACATATGTGTAATAAACTGCTGTCTTGCCAAAGTGATCAGTTACACTAAGAGATAATTTTCTTTGAGTTTAGGTATGCAGGTTTGAAGGCAGAAGGCAAAAATGACTTTGAAAAAGGCAGGAAAGTAATTTTGAACTCTGCGGTTGACATGGGATAAAGGAGAGGCAGAAATATAGAGGTTTTTCATTATATGAGTGAAAATTCTTTAAATTAACAGAAATCATGAGGCAAGCTCTAGACTCTCAAAACCATGATTTTAGCAAGGGTCTTAGAAAATAATATTTAGTTATCAGGAGCTTGAGAGGCTTTATTTCCTACCTGGGTTACATATGAAAATAAACAACGGGGTAGACTTCCTAAGTGGCTCAGTGGCAAAGAATCAGTCTGCCAGCGCAGGGGACATAGGTTCCATCCTTGCCAAGAAGATCCCACATGCTGCGGGGCAACTAAACCCAAGTCCTGCAGCTACTGAAGCCGGCAATCCTTAGAGCCCACGCTCTGAAACGAGAGAAGCCACTGCAATAAGAAACCTGCCCACCACAGCTAGAGTATCCTCCGCTCGCTGCAGCTAGAGAAAGTGCAGGTCTAGCAACAAAGTCCCAGCACAGCCAAATTAAATAACAATTTTTTAAAAAATTTAAAAATGAAAATAAACAATGGGACATATAGGGGTCTCAAAATAGAGATCGAAATTTCTAAACAGCAAGTACAGTTAATTATAGGAAACACTCCTTGGTCTAGAAGAAAGCTCTAAAGTCATTTAGTCTTAGCCCATTCTTCTGATTGCAGCCTGGACACCTTCAAACCAGCACAAACAAACAGCATTCATCACCTCCTTCCTCCTGTAAGATTCCACCCTTCTTTCCACCCTTCTTTCTACACCCTTCTGTACCCTGGGGACATCTCCCAGTTTTCACAGTTCAGGGCATTGTTAATAGAAGATTTGCATAACTAGATAACCCCCTAGTCCTTACAGATCTATCTACCATATAAGCAAAGAGATCTTGTCAGATTTTATGAATTAATCCATTGCCTGAGAAATACTTAAATAATTCAGCAATAAGATTAATAATAAAGAATGTTGCTGAAACTACAGCAAATATGTTTCCCAAAAGGAATCAGCAATTGTATCAAGACTTCCAAATACCTTTTCTTTTTACCTTAAATATTATTTCAAATTTAGTCAGGCTTCCCAGGTGGTTCAGTGGTAAAGAATCCAAAGAATCCACCTGCCAATGAAGGAGACCCTGGAGACACAGGTTTAATCTCTGGGTTGGGAAGATTCCCTAGAATAGGAAATGGCAACCCACTCCAGTATTCCTGCCTGGAAATCCCATGGACAGAGGAGTCTGGTGGACTATAGTCCATGGGGTCACAAAGAGTCAGACATGACTGACTGACAGCACAGCACAGAGGTAAAAAATATTTTCTGAAAACATTCTGGCTGCAAAGTAACTTGTCAGAGTTGTTTACAATTAATTGGGATAGAACCACTGTCAATTAAAATGGATTTGCCACACCTTATTTGCCCAAAGCAGCTGAGAGGCTAAAGGAGAAATTCAGCATGTCATTAAAATTTAGTGACAGTTAGGAATGAAAGTGGTCTTAACAAATGAGGAGACAAGGGCAGAATGGGTAACTAAAGTGTATTTCAAGCAATATAATTTCATTTAGCCATCACTGTTAGTTCACTCTTTGTTCATCTTTAATTTATATTTTCCCTGGCGGGGTAACTAAAATGAAGGCAGGTTTAAATAAAGAGAGGAAATAAAAGAACTAGATAATCCATGAATTTGATGCTCATCTTTTGAATAATGTAACATTTACCACAATAGAAATAGCCCACTTTTGGTTTTACCTCTAGGCCAAAAACCAAAACCTATGACAGAAATGTTATTGTAACAAATTCACAAAAGACTTCAAAAATGGTCCACATCAAAAAAAAATTCAGAAGCAGAGGTACCAGTGCAACAGCCGAAACGGCCCCCTTTTATTAGCCCTTAAACTCCTCTCTTTCATTTACCAAAAGATACTATAAACTTTGCTTGGGTGTACAAATAGCATTCATAAAAGTACACATTATAATACAAATTATGGTCTATTTTCAATGAGTTGAAAAGAAACATTTTTATTCTTACATTTTCATTACACATTACTTCTAAGTGTCATATTCTAATTAAATGCCAATATATTTTTTACGTCAGTATTTTTCTTCCTGTGAATGTATGCAGGCCACTCACCATGGAATAAAACCATTTATTACCTATAAAAATTTTGTAGCAACTGTCCATGTAGATGATCTTGTTGACTTTGGTTATAATACAGTGCATTGATAAAATCAAAACAATTTGGGAATGAGTTCAAGATGAAAATAGAAAGAAAAAAAAACAAATAGCATATTTTTCAAATGACTCTAAACAGGTAAATGCTGATCCAATGCCACTTCTTTACCCATCTGGGTTTAGGTTGTAGTCTTTGAGCCTTGAGCCTTTTGTGGATGAATACTGTACAATATAATTCATTTAGAAAATTATCCTTAGATTAAAATAACATAATTTAATGAAAGTAAATTTATTTATGACCAAAAGTGTTTGGTCTCAGATGTCTTAAACTACTCAATTAGATTTAGTAGGTGCTATTGCTGTTATCTTATTCTGAACTATATAGATTAGGTAAATGATCTATTTCCAACTGATTGTGCTCATCTCTCCTGGAAAAGCCAGGCTTGGAACCTGGTAATTCCATTTGCTTCTGCTGAACTGGTTTGTTTTTCTTTATAGCTTCTTTTGGCCAGATTGGATTTTGGCTTTGTTTACTTCTATACTTGACTTACTTTATGATCTTTAGGTTTTCAGATATGTCAATGACTTCATGTTTTTAAAATACAGTCTAATTTGTGAGACATACTATGGAGGATCACAAAAAAGTCAAGAAGAGAAAGTTAAGTACCAAACTGCCTTTTCCATTTTATAGGAGAATGGGTTTACTTGGATGTGAATAAATGCCCTTGAAGACTGACCCACACAAAGATTAATTGCTTTGTCCAGAGGTATATTACTGTCAAGGAAAGACTCAAATTCAAGATTTTTAAACTTTCTCTGTTTCAGCAGAGTATTTATAATCAATAAACATTTTCTGAACCCAAAAATACTAGACACTAGAATACATAGGCGATACATCTATCTACAAAAAATTAATAGTCAGTCTAAGAAAGATAATAGAGAATTTTATTTGAGCTAACCTAAGGATTATAATCTGGAAGTTAGTCTCTCAGAAAGCTCTGAGGACTGCTGCAAAGAGGTAAGCTGGGAGTCCAGCATCTATGTGGTTCTGGCAAAGCAGGTATATGCAGTCAAGCACACAGCCTGGCAGAAGTTTACTGCTAGTCACGAGTAGCAGATATCGTAGTTTATGATTTTAGTGCATATGGGAAGTTGTAAGAATCCAAGTTCATAAGAATTTTTCTCCTAAAAATTTCTAACTCTCTGAAGGCCAGTTCTGCCAGTTTTCCCAGAGCACAGAGTGCCTCGTCCTGATCTTTGCCCTGAATTCCTTTCAGGGTGTATGGGAGGTCAGGGACAGCAGTGGCTAAAGACTTGATCCTTAGAGAACTGAATGATGAGCAGCATTCTTTATTTTACAATCTCCTCCCTTTCAGTATTAATTTCAATGAAGGTTTGGGGGTGGTATCTCATGATCAATTTGTTCCAACGTGCTAGGAATGCACATCCCCGTATCAGGCAAGGGTTTTGCTGGTGGGCCACTCAGTGTGCTCTTCCTGTTAGCAGTAACAAAACTCTCTGGACCGCTTGTCTTACTTGCCTGCCACGGTCCAAGAAATGGTTCCCTCTTGCTGCTTTTCCGCATATCTACAATTATTGATCTATCACACACTATCACAATCAGTGATCTTATAGAATTGAATATTTGGTCAATATTTCAAATCACCTAATTATCATTCTTTTTATCAGAGGTTCAGTCACAAATTCGGTAATGCAAGAAACAATAATAGTCTTGTAAACTAGGCGGAATACAAGTAATCAAGCTAGTAACATTAATGGGGTCAGAAGAGGAGACACAGATGTAGAGAACAGACTTGTGGACACAGCAAGGGAAGGAGAGGGTGAGGACAAACTGAGAAAGTAGCCTTGACATATATACACTACCATGTGTAAAATAAATAGCTAGAGGGAAGCTGCTGAATAATACAGGGAACCCAGCCTGGCATTCTGTGATGACTCTGAAGGGCAGGATGGGGTGAAGGACAGGATGGGGTGGGGAGGGTGGGAAGGAGGCTCATATATCCTTTATGACTGATTCACAATGTTGTATGGCAGAAATCGACACAGCATTGTAAAGCAATGATCCTCCAAATAAAAACAGTTAAATGTAAAAACTGAGGGGAAAAAATAGGGTCAGAAGTAAATATTTAAGCTAAGGCAATTACTTAGGGAGATTACTTAAGGGAAATGATTGGTTTTGTATATAAAGCTCACCAAAGATATGTGTATGCACAACATGTGTGATGGGGCATCGTAACCCCTTGGGGGATTGAGAAAGAAATTCTGTCTTCTAAAATCTAGCATCTTCTGGTGCCAGGAGAAGAAAAATGACCTTTACAGCTGAGCAGGTATTTCTGCTAACACATAAGGCAGCTGCCCAGTGCACACTAGCGGGGAGGGAGGAGGCCCAAATGGGCAGAAAAAATTTCTATGTTTAAATTTTTTTTGTCTTGTCTTAAAATATGAATTTTACTTCACTATGTCTCTTGCCTTAAAAAGTATATCCTCAAGTTAAACAGATAGGACATCAAGGAAAATAGGAGACGCACAGCACACGATATAATGGAAAGGCCTAGCGTTTGCGTCCGGAGGATGTTAGTGCTGTCACGTTACCGCGCCGCCTCTGGTTACGTCTGTGAGAGAAAGACATTTATATTGATTCTGCCCTATTACACGGGTACAGTAAGGATCAGATCAAAAGAATGTGGGATGCTCAGGCAAATCATATTGGAATTATGTAATCGAAAAATTGATAATGAACAAACAGCATTTTAATAATTATCCTATTTCAAATATGACAAATTTCAACCCCATATTGAACTTCTTTAGTCTACAAAACTGGAAATTTTGGAAATCATCCTAAGGATTAGTCAGGAAGACCTAGTTCTTGCTGCTTTTCCCTTTGTGATGTCAATATGCCACATTTCCCAAGAAGACATACTACTCCTAAATACTTTTAATACCAACCTCTGAAGAAGTTCTTATATCACTGAGGTTGTTCACACAATCTTGAAAAATGCACCTCTTCCTCAAAAGAAAACTGACCCCATCTTTAGATCCAGAAGTTGTAGTTAATTAGTCTAAGGGAATTCTCATTTCCTTGTTAGTGACTGATTCGGTAAAGAGGCTTATGACTCAACTAAGAACAAACAAAAGTCCTCTTGCTTAAAGATAGCTGCAAGATGGAATAACTTCCCTTGTTGTACTGGATTTTTTTAAGGAAACTACTAAGACCATGCTACTGTCTGTGCCTGAAGCCAACTCTTAAGAATTGCAGATCACAGGTGGAAGGAATATGAATCACTATAGCATCACAGAGCTATGGACTCAGCCACCCCTTAAGAGCAGTGTCCTACCAGTGATCTTCCTGTTCTTTGAGAAAGTAAATTGCATTAATATTTTGAGGGTAAGGGTGGGATGATATGGGAGAAGGGCATTGAAACAAGTTAATTATCATATGTCTAATCAATCGCCAGCCCAGGATTGATGCTCGGGGCTGGTGCAGCGAGATTTCCTGGGGGGGAGGGAGGAGGGAGGTGGGTTCTGGAGGGGAAGCATATGTAAACCCATGGTGATATTATGACATTGTATGGAAAAAACAATAAAAAAAAATTTAAGCTAATTTAAGTTAAATTTGTTACTTTTAGATAAAAGGAGTCTGGTCTTACATATATATCATAATAACATTTATGTAGTTCTTATAATGAACAAGATCCATAATAAATACTCCAAACATTATCTCACTTTATCACATCATCCTCCAGACCTTCTAAATGTTGTTATTTGCAGATGAGGAAACCAAGGACAAATTAAGTGACTTGTCCAAGATCCCATAGGCCAGGTTTAAAACTCAGGCAGTCTGCTTCTAGGCCCTTCCTTTTTTAACAAAGCATTATTCTAGAGTATTTAATAATACCTGATTAAAACTATGGAAAAGCCATTTTTTTAAAAAAATGCACTTGATAAACTAAACACACAATAGGTAGAATTATTACACTGTTTCCAATTTTCTATCCATTTCACAAGTATAATGAGCCAAAAGTTTGTTTAGTGACCCTATTTCTCTTAGACTCTCATAGATTTCCCACAAAGATGAAAGAAATAATAGAATTAATTTTGTAGAGAAGCCAGTGGAATCTGTAATTTTTAATGAATACGCTGTGCATGCGTGTGTGTAAGTCTCTTCAGTTATGTCTGACTCTTTGTGACCCCATGAACCACAGCCTACCAGGCTCCTCTGCCTGTGGGATTTTCCATACAAGAATACTGGAGTAGGTTGCTATGCCCTCCTTCAGGGTATCTTCCTGACCCAGGGATTGAACCCATGTCTCTTATGTTTCCTGCAACGATAGGTGGGTTCTTTACCACTAGCACCACCTGGGAAGCCTGATAAGCTGTAGTTAATATTAATTCACAATTTTAAAGTGGAAGTATAAACACTGCTATAATAGCACAGAACATCTGGACCCCCTAACCAGAAAGCAGGAGTCTTATACCTATTTTGTTGTAAAGAACATAGAAACAGTCAAACCGTGTATGATTTTTTCCCTCTTAAACAGACTGCTGATCCAACTCAAGCAGGTTTATGATTAAACCTGGTTTATTGATTTGGCTTTATGATTTGGTTTGCTCAGGATCAGATTCCCTAGGTTGGAATGGGAACTGCAGAGCTGTGAATACTCAGAGTCAAGTGGATACCTAATGATGAACCACTGGGAAAAAATGAGGCTCAAAAGTCCAAGAAACAGAAGCCTAGTGCCAAAGCCAAGAGTAAAAGGCAGAAATCAGCACAAGGGACAAAAAGCCCTTGATCTTGAAGTCAAAAGTCTAGCAGACCAGAACCAGTCCAATAGGACATGAGTTTTCAGAAGAACCGTCTCCACTACTTCTAGGTATTCATGCTCCCTTGAAGAACTAAAGAATCTCTTGATGAAAATGAAAGAGGAGAGTGAAAAAGTTGGCTTAATACTCAGCATTCAGAAAACTAAGATCATGGCATCTGGTACCATCATTTCATGGCAAATAGATGGGGAAACAGTGGAAATAGTGGCTGACTTTATTTTGGGGGGCTCCAAAATCACTGCAGATGGTGACTGCCACCATGAAATTAAAAGACACCTGCTCCTTGGAAGAAAAGTTATGACCAACATAGACAGCATATTAAAAAGCAGAGACATTACTTTGCCAACAAATGTCCATCTAGCCAAAGCTATGTTTTTCCAGTGGTCATGTATGGATGTGAGAGTTGGACTATAAAGAAAGCTGAGCACCAAAGAATTGATGCTTTTGAACTGTGGTGTTGGAGAAGACTCTTGAGAGTCTCTTGGACTGCAAGGAGATCCAACCAGTCCATCCTAAAGGAGATCAGTCCTGGGTGTTCACTGAAAGAACTGATGTTGAAGTCTGTCCACCTTATGTGAAGAGCTGACTCATTTGAAAAGACCCTGATGCTGGGAGAGATTGAAGGCAGGAGGCAAAGGGGATGACAGAGCACGAGTTAGTTGGATGGCATCACCAACTTAATGGACATGAGTTTGAGTAAACTCATGTTTACTCAAACAGGGAGTCCATCAAACTCCCTGATGGACAGGGAGGCCTGGCGTGCTGCAGTCCATGGGGTCGCAAAGAGTCGGACATGACTGAGCGACTGAACTTGACTGAACTGAAGGAGCCAGAATGTATATGGTGACTGAGAAGATAACAATGGCTTCAAAGACTGAGCCAAGGCAGACCTCCAAGGATCTCAAAATAAAAGCCAGGATTTAAACACTTAAATGTGAATGACCTTAGTGGCTCATAGCAAAATGTTTCTTGCCATGGTGAAAATCTGAAAGCAGAATCTTCCTCTTGGTGCAGCAAAGTATCTCAAATAAGACATAGCACAAGAAGGCACAGCTGTTATAACAATTATAAAGGTCAATAATTCTCAAGTACACTTGAGGATGTTAAAGTTTTAATAATACTCAAATAGTACAAAAGAGTAAAGACTAAATGTCCTTTACATAATCCTTCCATCGAAAGGCATCAAGATTAACTGAAATTCAAATCTGGACTGCAGGACAGCTATCTGGAAAATAATGTTGCAAAACCACAACCTGGATACATGTTATGTATCACAGGCCATACCAGACCATGCATGCCAGTGACTGTCAATATTCAAACCTGACATAATTTCAGTGATTAATATTAAATATTTACCAGCTGGTGCACCACTGGATCAGTGGGCTCATCCACCTCTCTGGAGTACACACAAAAATAAATGAATAGATTTGGGCTTCCGCCAGCAGGAATGGTTTTCCTGAAAATAGGAAATCAATGATACCACTATGGTTACATCAATAGGTTAAGCAATTAATGGAGGCTGCTGTCATTTTTCTTTTATCTACTATAATAACAAGAAAGATAAGGTAAAGAGAAAATAAGATTTTTTTATGTTTGCTTTATGTACTTTGAATTTATAAAATGAATTCTTAAAGAAGTCTGAGGCTACATGGACTTTTTCAAGGAACATACTATCCCAAACTAACAATGTCTCCTAATACTGAATCCAGTTCCTGTCAGTCTGTCCTTAAAAATATTTTAGGTTCAGATTTTCAGTTCATGTCTATGCTAAGAACAAGCATGATGACTAAATTTCTTAAGGAGAGATGGGAGATGGAGCTGCAATAAACAGTATCATAGAAACATGTTAAAGAAAGAAAAATATGTATACTTTTCTTTTAATCTATATTGTGTTCTATTAACTCTCACACTATATAACATCTGCTAAACAAAAAAGCTCCCAAGTCATGACTTAATCATGGAAAATACTGGTGTTAATGTTGTCTCTCTGAAATGATGACATTGGTCTCTGAAATATGAAAATGAAAGTGTTAGTCGCTCAGTCGCATCCAACTCTTTGCGACCCGATAGAGTGTAGCCTGCCAGGTTCCTCTGTCCATGGGATTTTCCAGGCCAGAATACTGGAATGGGTTGCCATTCCCTTCTCCAGGGGATCTTCCAGACCCAGAGATCAAACCCAGGCCTACTGAAATGCAGGCAGATTCTTTACCGTCTGAGCTGTGAGGGCTACTGATATTGGGCTCAAAGAGTAGATAACTAGTCTTGGAAACTCATTTAAAGAAATGGTTTATACTAAGATTGTGACTAAAATACTAAGTAGGTGCCTTTATCCATCTCTTCAATAGCCTAAATGAGGTCTTCTGATAGTGTGACACTAACACCTTTGTGAAATGGCTGTGACAAAACCCGATCTAAGACATGACATAGACTCTTCAGACACACCAGTCAGGATTCATCCCTAAACAGTTTACTCCTATTAACCTGAGTCAAAGAGTTGGCCCCAGTTAATTCAAAGGAGGTCCAGCAAAGCATCTACTTCTGCTTCACTGACCACGCTAAAGCCTTTGACTGTGTGTATCACAACAAACTGTGGTAAATTCCTAAAGAGATAGGGATACCAGACCACCTTACCTGCCTCCTGAAAAAATATGTGTGCAGGACAAGAAACAACAGTTTGAACTGGACATGGAACGACAGACTGGCTTCAAATAGGGAAAGGAGTACATCAGGCGGTATACTGTCACTCTGCTTATTTAATTTATATGCAGAGTACATCATGCGAAATGCTGGACTTGATCACAAGCTGGAATCAAGATCTCTGGGAGAAATAACAACAACCTCAGATACACAGATGATACCACTCTAATGGCAGAAAGTGAAGAGGAACTAGAGGGCCTCTTGATGAGGCTAAAGGAGGAAAGTGAAAAAACTGTCTTAAAATTCAACATTCGAAAAACTAAGATCATGGCATCTGGTCCCATCACTTCATAGCAAATAGTTGGGGACAAAGTGGGAAAAGTGACAGAATTTATTTTCTTGGATTCCAAAATCACTGTGATTTTGGAATCCAAGACTGCAGTGACTACAGTGACTGCAGCTACAAAATTAAGACACTTGCCCCTTGAAAGACAAGCTAGGACAGACCTAGACAATATATTAAAGAGCAGAGACGTCACTCTGTCAGCAAAGGTCTGCCTGGTCAAAGCTATGGTTTTTCTAGTGGTCACGTATGGGTGTGAGAGTTGGAACACAAAGAAGGCTGAGCACTGGAAGAACCGATGCTTTCATATTCTGGTCCTGGAGAAGATTCTTAAGAGTTCCTTGGACAGCAAGATCAAACCAGTCAGCCCTAAGGGAAATCAACCCTGAATGTCTGGAAGGACTAATACTGAAGCTGAAGTTCCAACACTTTGGCCACCTGATGTGAAAAACTGACTCATTTGAAAAAACCCTGATGCTGGGAAAGATTAGGGGCAGAAGAAGGGGATGACAAAGGATGAGATGGTTGGATGGCATCACCAACTCAATGGACATGAGTTTGAGCAAACTCCAGGAGACAGTGAAGGACAGAGAAGCCTGGAGGGCTGCATGCAGTTCATGGGGTCACAAGTGGTCAGACTCGACTAAGAGAATGAACAGCAACAACAACTCGAAGGATGAGACAACAATGATAAAGGATATTAGTGGGGCACATTGATGGAGCCAGAAAATATGTCTCTTCTTTGAGAACTGGCACTAATTAAAAGGAAAATATAAGTTACAATTTATTTCTAGCCAGAAGTGCTACAACATAGAAAACCATTTCAGGAGTCTAAAAATACATTGTTTCTTCCACTGCTATTTTGAAAAATTGTCTGTCCTTGTATGATAATACTCAGTCAGATTCACAATATTTGAAATGAACAGAGACTTGTTAGCTTTTGTCAATGCCATAAATCTGTTCTTTATTATTTGACATATTCTTTCTCCGTATTTCCTCATGTGCAATATAAAAAAGATTCCTAAAAGTTAAATTATTTTTCTACAGAATCAATGTTTTTCTGAAAATTCCAAAGATAGAAACCATTGCTTACAAAATAATATGCAAGCAGACACGTGGCAATAGTAAGAGCTAGCTCAAAATGCCCGTCAGTAATCACTTAAGTTGTAAATAGATTAATCTGGCTTGGTTTTCTTTTCATTTCTTTGTTCTTCTAATCTATACAGATTCCAGAAACTCCCTGGAGGAAACGGCCCAGTCAGAGTGTATTTCCTGCAGCTTCTCTATCAAGCCATACTCAAAAAGCAGATGCCAATAATGCCACCTCTTATTAAAGTGATAATCTCATTCAATAAGCATTCAGCATTTGTTTACTGACCCTTTACTATGAGCTACTCCTGCTAAGTTAGATGATGAACAGGCAAGACAGTAATCTGGCAGCAAACCATCCAATGCCAAGTGTTTTTTTTTTTTCAATTAAATATGGTTCAAATGTGAAAAGAAAGTGAAAGTGTTAGTCGTTCAATCATGTCAACTCTGCAACTCCATGGACTGTAGCTCTCCAGGCTCCTCTGTCCTTGGAATTCTCCTGGAAAGAATACTGGAGTGGGTGGCCATTCCCTTCTCCAGGGGATCTCCCTGACCCAGAGATCGAACCCAGGTCTCCTCCATTGCAGGCATATCTTTGTTTCATCTGAGCCATCAGGGAAGCCCCTTCAAATGTGAAAACATGCATGTAAAATTTGGAGGTAAAGAATATTTCAGCTCTCAAAACTCCTCTTGGTGCAAGCACTGCACATTTTAGTGAGATTTGAGACACCAGAGAACACATTAAAAGATTTTCATTCAAGTGTTTTCTAAGAATCAGAAACCTGTTAAATGTGGCCTCATGTTCCTGGTCCTGTGATGGGTGAGCAACAAGCCAGGGGTAGGAGTAGTGAAAAAGCTGGATCATTCTGCATAACAGAGGGCAAAGGAGTTTGAAGTCCTCTGAGGAAATTTAAAAGAAGAAAGAGGACACAGGGAAGCAGAGGCAAGAACAAAGAAACAGCAGCAGAGTCTTGGTAGGGGCGAGGCCAAGAAAAAAGTCCAGTTAATGCAAGTTATCTAGTATGACTTTTTTTTCACCCTAGTCATTAAGTTTCTTGGTGTGTTTGATAATCTTGATACAACTTCCTGGTCAACTCATGAACTTCAATCTTAATTGTTTTCTGATTGAACTGACTAATTATTCAATGTCATGCTGCTTTGTTCTCATGCCATTTCAACTATCAGTTCAGTTCTGTGGCTCAGTCACATCCGACTCTTTGCAACCCCATGAACTGCAGCATGCCATGCTTCCCTGTCCATCACCAACTCCTGGAGCTGCTCAAACTCTTGTCCATTGAGTCGGTGATGCCGTAATTTAGTGCATAATATGACTAAATTAAAACTGGGGCTATGGATATGATGACATAGCATGCTTGTGATTATTATCTTACAAAGCAAAAGAGACTTTGCAGGTACAATTAAGGCTATTAGTTCCTGGTAAGGTGCTTATTTCCATGCATGTATTAGAATGATATTGAACTGTTTCTAGTAGGTAACTGTGTGAACCATTTTTAACAAATAGATAATTGTATAGAATCTGATTCCATTTTTTTCTTTTTTTTTACTGACAAAGCAAAAGACTTTATTGGGAAGGGGTGCCTGGGCAGAGAGCAGTAGGGTAAGGCAGCCCAGGAGAGCTACTCTGCCACATGGCTTGTAGTCTCAGGTTTTATGGTAACAGACTTAATTGCTGGGTTGTCCCTGGTCACTCATCTTGATTGACCCATACTGAGTCTGACTCAGGGTCCTTCCTAGTGGTGCATGCATCTCTTAGCCAAGACAGATTCCAGCATGCTGAGTCCATTTTTGATGTTTGATGGAAACATCTTTCAAGTCCTGCCATGCTCTATGTTACATAATAAGGTTTGTATGTTACTCAGTCGTGTCTGATTCTTCTCTACCCCATGGACTGTAGCCTGCCAGGCTCCTCTGTCCATGGGATTCTTCAGGCAAAAGAATACTGGAGTGGTTTGCCATTTCCTCCTCCAGGGAATCTTCCCAACTCAGAAATGGAACCCGGGTCTCCTGCATTGCAGGCAGATTCTTTATTGTCAAAGCCACCAGGGGGCTCTATGTTACATAATACGGAACACCTATTTCTACTCTCCACTCCATATCTTCAGTAAACATTATCAAAAAAATGAACTAACAAAAATTCTTGATGTTTATTGGATTTATTGACAAAACCATTGATTGTACAGTGATCCGAATCTGAGTTGATGCAGCCTGAAACAGAATCAGGGTGTGGTTGAGGGGGTGGCTAACATTGGGTTGGTTAGATACATAAAATCTAAAAGCAAGGTAGATCCAGGGTTTCTGGGACCTAAAGTGATAAAAATTGGAGGAATTATGTTTTAAGGAAAACAATGCCACAAAAATACAAAGTTGAAAACAGGGGCTAGGAAGGGGCCCAGATAAGTGAAGGGTACTGAAACTAAAGTTTCATTTGTTTCAAAGCAAATCCACCTCTGCCTATAAATCAGTGAAATCATGGAGACTTCTAAAAGAAATATAACTATTTTGCAAGACTATTCTTTAGATAAGACAAGACCCTCAGGACTCTGGATAGAATGGAGAAAAGATGGGGAATGTATAAAAATAAATTTGTTTGTAATGTCAGTGTTTATAATTTATCATCTAAATCATTTCCTATGTCCTTATAATTGACACATTCTTTTAATTAAATGCATGTCAGATATAGAAGCCATCTCATTATGCTGCTATAATCAGACGGGAGCAGTTTATGCCATTACACTTAAATGCATGGTAATTCCGAGTGTCAAGGTAAGTATATATAGAATGCTGATTGCACTGGTTTCCAGTTCCTCTTATTAAGATTTGCAGATAATCTGCATGAATTATAGAGTGCATTATTATTATAATTATGGTGTAAAATAAATAGAAAGTAGATTGGACTTGTTTGTTTTTAAAGTCTTCTAACAATGAGGGATGTTCATCTAAGAAAGAAGGAGACATCACAGCAGTCTTTGACCACCCAGCCTCTCCTAATCTATGCCTTTCCTTCAGCTCAGTGCCTTTCCTTTCAGAATGTTCAACTGAGAATCTACACAAAAACATCAGAAGAACGTAAAAAGCATGTCAAAGAATCAGATTTTTAATCTGAACATTGTCTTTGTACCTGCAATCATGTGTTAGGTGATATAGCTTAAGGGTGCGTGCTTAGTTGCTTCAGTCATGTCTGACTCTGCAACCGTATGGACTGTAGCCTACCAGGCTCCTCTGTCCATGGGATTCTTCAGGCAAGAATATTGGAGTGGGTTGCCATGCCCTCCTCCAGGGAATCTTCTTGAACCAGGAATTGAACCCATATCTCCTGTGATTTCTGCTTTGCAGGTGGATTCTTTACTGCTGAGCCACTGGGAAACCCAGCTTAAGGGACAGCAGGATGTAAAACTCCATCCCACGGTCTGCTTTGCCACAGTACTGAGCATGCTGGGCCAGCCTCCCTCCCACTGTGTCCTGTCAACAACCTCTGCTTTCCATTTGAAAAACCAAACCCCTTCCCATTCTTTTGGTCCCATGGACACTGGAAAAAGGGCATGTGATCCAGGCCAGACTAATTGGATTGTCTTTCCTGGGAGGCTCCGTCTATCTACAACAGCAGGAAAAACAGATGGAAGCTTTTAGGGCTGGGTTTTTCCAAGGGCACTGTGACATGGTCAGTGGATTCCTGACAAACCCCTGGACTTGTTCCAGCTCCTGTCCTTCCAGAGTCCTGGGGATTCAACAGTTCCTTGGAATGTGTAAGAGCTCCAGAATCCTTCCTACCAAGTTCTTATATGCTTAAGTGAGAAAGACTCAGTATCTGTTGCTTGCAATCAATGTGCCCTAATGTGGGAAGTGTTAGTCACTCAACTGCGTCTGACTCTTAGCGACCCCACAGACTAGAGTCCGCCAGGCTCCTCTGTCCATGGGATTCTCCAGGCAAGAATACTGGAGTGGGTTGCTATTCCCTTCTCCAGGGGATCTTCTGAACCCAGGGATCAAGCCTGGGCCTCTGGCATCTGATCCACCAGAGAACATGGGAAGAGAGGTGCTGACCCCTCTGTGGAAGGTAAGTTAGCATTAAATTAACAGGGCCTCACTATGTGAGTTCCCAGTTATGTTCAATTCTCCCTTTTATCTTGGATCTACTTCTAAGAGAAATCTAAAAGCAGATTTAAAAATTCCCTTCCTTTCCCCCCTCAAAAAACTTTTCATGAAAAGTTTAAAAATACATAGTTCCTTTCATACTTCACCAAAGCTGCCATACTGTGTCTAAAAATACATGCAAAATGCAATATGAGAATAATAGTGTCTTATATGGAAATCCCCCAAAGAAAAAAAATTTTTTCAAATGCTTATAAAAGCCAGATGAATTTTGGAGTTAAAAAATTATCTCTTGTGGTTTGAGACCTCACTGAGATTTTTTTTTTAAACCCTCTTTAAGATCTAATTTGCAAGTCTGTAGTCACTCCTGGGGGACTTTTAGTTTTACAACAATTTCAAAAATGATTAGCTAATTTTTTAATTATTTAAAATACTTTTGGCAGGTTTATATTTGTGTGTATGTTTGTATAACATGAAAGAGATTACTTTTGACAAACTGAAATTAGAAAGCCAGTTACCTCTAATAGCAGCTTAATTGCTTTATCTATTTGAACAACAAAAATAAGTTGATATAGAGAATATTCCAAGTACAGCATTTTCCTAATGATTTCACCACCAGCCTAGTGAATCATATGGCTCACAAATAGAGACAAAGAGAATGAGCCCTCAGTGGAATTACTAAGAAGAGATTCCCCACTTACCTTTTTCTGTATCAGATCATGCTGGAGACAGGCCTTTCCTCTCCCCAGATTAAGACAGGACTTAAATTCAACAACTGCCTAGCTATCTACTCTAAATTCTTCAGTGTCTATTTTACAGAGTTGAGCCAAATGTATTTCTAGACTTGTGAATGAAAATGTTTTTAAAACAGCAAAGGAAATCTATGTCCAATGTAGTATTATATTAAATAGTCATAAATTGCTATTAATTACAAAATAACCTTTGACTTTTTCTGCCTGTACTTCTGAATCACTCAAATTAGGACACGCTTTCTCCAGAAGCAATGCATCTGATCTTTTAGAGATTAATTACTAACCATAGTTCAAGTCAGGGTAAAAGAATGGAAAGCTATGGTTTCCGCACCACCTATAAACATCTAGATAACATTTCCTGACACTGAGATTATGGAGATAGCATGTGATATACTGTCAAAGAGCAATGAGACTGATAAAGGTCTTAGTTACACCCATATTTTGGGCCTTCTTTAGAAACCAAAATTGAAGTAGAGTACTACTTGTTTTGTTTTGTTTGTTTTTAACAACAATGTGAGTTATAGGGTAGGGGGTTGTTCAGTCACTAAGTTGTGTTCTACCCTTTGCGACCCCATGGACTGCAGCACACCAGGCTTCCCTGTCCCTTATCTCCTCCTGGAGTTCACCCAAGTTCATGTCCATTGAATTGGTGATGCTATCCAACCATCTCATCTTCTGCCGCCCTCTTCTCCCCCTGCCTTCAATCTTTTCCAGAATCAGGGTCTTTTCTAATGAGTCAGCTCTTCACATCCAATGGCCAAAGTATTGAAGTTCCAGCTTTAGCATCAGTCCTTCGATTGAGTATTCAGGGTTGATTTTCCCTTAGGATTAACTGGTTTCATCTCCTTGCCATTCAAGGGACTCTCAAGAGTCTTATCCAGCATCAGTTAAGCATCAGTTCTTCAGCATTCAGCCTTCTTTATGATCCAACTTTCACATTCATACATGACTACTGGAAAAACCATAGCTTTGACTATACAGACCTTTGTCAGCAGAGTGATGTCTTTGATTTTTAATACACTGTCTAGGTTTGTTACAGTCTTCCTTTCAAGAAGGAAGTAGGGATAAGGAGATAGCTTTAGAACACATAGTTTTTGTTGCTCACATAAAAGAGACGGTACACGTGGCCATGTTTCCACATGTCCCAGCTCTGGGAAAGAATCTCAAGTTGTTTCTCTTTGGTCACACCAAGTAAAGGCAGGAGGGTTTTCCTCTACCATGTCCCATATCCCTCTGTTTGTCAAGCATCTAAATTTCTGGTTTGGGATGTATTCTGTAGATGGGATTGGGAGCAACATTAGAACCACTCAGTGTTCTGGGTCACTACAAGGGGGAGATCCATACTGAAGGTTTTAGATGGAGCTGGACAGGCATCAATTTTTCCCATCACATCAGCTCTCAGCAAAGATCCACTAGAAATACAGTAGCTGTAGCTCCTCTGCATCAGGCGTGGTGCAGGCCACAAGGAGGGGGATGCACAGGTGCCGATGCATGGCAGTAGTGTGCATTTGGCAGGAGCTGGCTGAGTCGCAAGGCTCCTCTGCTCTCTGTTGTGGGGTCCTTCCAAATCTTTCCCTTTCATCGCATGGCCCACACATGTCATGTTACAGTCACGTGTAACCCTTCTCAGACGTCACAGTCCATGCATAATCCTCTTGTACCACCACTGACCACACTACTCCCATCTCCTGAGGGCTCTTCATCCATTTCCTTCTCTGGCAATTGTGTACATGTCTGTCATCTTGCTTCATTTCTCTCCTTGGCTAGCTTGACTAGCTTTGCATTTGGAAAAAGTTAACAGGTAAACTGGAACAAATATAAACTTTACAAATAAACTAAACAAATAAACTTTACAAATAAAGTAAACTGGAATCTGTTTCTTCAGAGCAAGAGGCTACCCAACAGTGTGTTGGTTGGATGCAAATCTATTGAAGTGCTCACATCGTTTTACTAGAGAATCACCATTTGTTTCTCTAGACACTCTCCTTTCTTCCAGCATCATGACCACACCCACCGCACCCCATCTAGATTGCCCAGCCTCAGACACAGGCACAGTTTCCCTTGAAGAGCAGACAGTCTTCAGGTAGTGCTTGCTCAAGGAGCATGAGCAGCTGCTCTTGTTTAAAAGCAGAGAGAAGTATTGGGGTAAATACCAACACAGTCTCCTGCCATTTCTTTCTCCTCCCCAAAGTCAATGAATCTCTGAGGTGTGGTCACCTACTCTGTGTAGATTTTATCTCCACTTTCTGGATCCTTTCTCATGCCCCCTCCCACTCCCTCCCTCAGGTCTCCTGAGTCTGTCTGCTTTAGCATCCCAATTCCTAGCTTGAAAATTTCTTCCTCGCCTGGTAATGGAGTAAGCTCTCTTCTTTCAAAGACCTTCCTAATATGTCCCAGGCCTCCATATTTTTCATCTAAGATTGGACAGCATTTTCTCTTTAGGAAGTGTTAGTGGTTTCAGCTCCTGTACGTCTATAATTGGGGTCTTTCCATGTCCATCCTTTGCTATGATATACTTTCAGTCATGGGCTTATGAAAGCCTCTGTTCCAAAATCAGCTGGGACTTCAGAAAACATATTTCTTCATTGGCTCGCAACTCTAATTTCAAGCTGACTTGTTTCAATGCTCATCTATGATTATGTTATTAGTTTGTGGAGCAAAGGTGCCTTATACAAGAGTTCTTCATCATTCCAGACAAGTGTCCATGTACAAGGGATATGAATTTCAACAATCACCGAAGGTGATTTGTATGGACATAGAGTTTTCCTTAAACCTTCATAACTAAACACATCTCATACACTCCTTTTTTTTCCCTGCTGAAACTAAAAACATATTTATTTCAAGTATGGATATAAAAAATGGTAAACGAGTCAAGTGGGAGGGGACATGGGTAAACGTTTCCATGACTGATTCATGCTGATGTTTGGTAGAAACCAATGCAATACTGTAAAGCAATTATCCTTCAATTAAAAATAAATAAATGTTAAAAAGAGAATGTTACAGTCTAAGTTGTGGCTGAAGCTCCAAAATAATGGATGCCAATCATTGCCACACCTGCCTTTCTACAGTGGAGGTAGTTAAAACAAAAATAAAAACAAAAATGCTTACACAGTCATTAGTCCCTAACCCACTAGTGAGTGTAAAGGGAGGAGTGTAGAATTTTTTTGTGACCTCTAAACAAGTGAGAAAAGGTTCAATGGGACCAGTTCACAAAGCTTCCCCAGCACAGATGGGATGAAAAAAGGTTCAAATAAATTGTTCAAATTCTCTCACAATTAGGGTAGGCCCCATAGGTTATTCAGGTGGTGCTAGTGGTAAAGAACCCACCTGCCAATGCAGGAGACATAAGGAATATAGGTTCAATCCCTGCATCAGGAAGATCCCCTGGAGGAGGGCATGGCCACCCACTTCAATATTCTTGCCTGGAGAATCCCCATGGACAGAGGAGCTTGGCAGGTTACAGCCCATAGGGTAATATAGAGTTGGACATGACTGAAGTGACGGAGCACTCATGCACCAAAGGTTATCTAACTTTCCTCAAATAACATCATCCAGTTATGTCAGTACTGCCTAAAATAGACTTGTCTTAGTAATTCAGGTGTGTTTTACGTAATAACCAAAAACTTCATCTTCATTCAGAGTTAAAACTTCTGCCTTCCATAGCTCAAACCCTTGATAGGTGGAAACCAGCAGTGGAAAAGGAGAGATATATTCTTCTTTCTTTATTCCATCAGCATCTCCAGCAACCTGTCCTACTTACTGGCTACAGTTTCTGATACCTCAGGCTTAGAGCGTGGAAAGGAAGAGGAGATAAGGAAAGAAAAAATTTTGCCCAATTGGCACCAATCTGAAACTTGTTTCCACAGAGATTGGTTAGTGTTTAAAATGGATTCTTTCTCTCATGGGTATCTCTTCATAGACTTCGGCAGGATGCTCTAGGCCAGTCCCAGGTCTGTCTGCTGTCAGGTTCTTCTTATTCCACCTGTCCTGTATTTCAGCAAGCTGGCTTCTTCGGGTTTGGCTAATTAGGGCACTAAATGGGGACCAGAAAGGGGTTGGAGGAGAAGCCAGGATAATTCTTCTCATGTCACTTGACCTCCGATGTCCTCTTCAGAAATAAATGGCTGTGCTTCCTCAGAGAGTCAGTCCTACCGAAAAGTCCTACTCTGATTCCACCTTCTTTCTGCTGGTCCCAGCCTATGGACTGCAGTAGCATCATTCCTCACTTTGTTCTCTACCCTAAGGATGTAGTGATTTCCTACTCTTTCCAATTTCTGGGTCACCTCTCCAGCCCCTGTCTGGTCTCAGCTCCTCTGTTACCTGCATAGACAACTCCCCGTGTCAAGTTTCATTCACTGGAAATGCATGAAGGTGTTTGTGTTTTCCTAGTTAAACCCTGACGATGCACTCCAACACACACAAACACACACACACACTGTCTCCCCCAGTACTGGGACCTCATCTTCAATTCCCAGACATGGCCGTGTACTCTGGGTAGGCATTCGCAGTTCCTGCCTCCTTCTGATCCTTGAAGATACTTTAGTATCTTTCAGTTGAGACCTTCTTTCCCTCCTTTCCTTTTTTTCCTTGGCTAAGGGCTATCTTTGATGGAATTTAAGACAGACCAAACAAATCTGATTTTTAAGAAAACAATCTGTAGGAACTGTCAGAGGAAGTCTAATTACTTCCTGTTTTAGCCTGCATTCCCCTAAAAGCAGACTCTGAGACACAGGTGTCTGTTAAAGCAATTAATGTGGGAATATGATCCCTAGGAACAGGAGTAAGGGATGAGGGAATGAAACACAGATGCTGTATTAGTTTTCTATTACTGCTGTGTCTTAAAACAATGAGAATTTATTATCTCATAGTCCTGAAGTCACATGTCTGAAGTGGGTCTTACAGGCTAAAATGAAGGTGCTGACAGTGCTGGTTTATTTTGGAGCATCTGAAAGCAGAATCCATTTCCTTGGGTTTTTTAGTTTGTTTTGTTTTGTTTTTTTCAGAGTCTCCTTAGATGCTGCCAGTATTCCTTAGCTCCATGACCCCTTTTTCACAAAACTCCAGCCTTCTTGTACCCATCATATATCTTCTATTATCTCTAATTCTACTGTCTCCTTTTTTATTTTTTATTTTTATTTTTGGCTGCACCATGCAGCATGCAAGATCTTAGTTCCCCAACCAGGGATTGAACCCATGCCCCCTGCAGTGGAAGCACAGTCTTAACACGGGACCACCAGGGAAGTCCCCTACTGCCTCCTTCTTACAGTCTTTTTTGATTACCTTTGGTCCATCCAGATAACTCAAGATAACCTACCCACCTCAAAATCCTCAATGCATTCATATCTGAAAATTCCCTTATGCCATAAGATAACATACTTACAGATTCTAGGGTAAGAACATGGTTATCTTTGGGGAATCATTTTTCAACTTACCACAGATGCACTGACTACTGCTGTGTCAAACCGTTCTGGCAGAACCTTCTAAGCAGTCATGAAATCCATCTCAGGCCACCCAGCTAGGGGAAGAAAGGAAGACAAAGTTCTCTGGCAGCACCCATCCCTTATGATTAAGGTTGTGCCCTGGGTTTAAACTCCCTGAAAAGTCCAGAAGCTAGTACATTAGTGCAAAGTGGGGTCCCACAATGTCTCATGCCACAGCCTCAGATAAGCTGCAGCACAGGAAGCAAGAGGGTTCAAGGTAAGATGTGGTCAATTTTCACTTCCCAAAATAGACTGGAGCCCAAATGGCTAAAGTAAGAGGTGAAACCTAAAGAACGTGAAGAGATTAATAAAAGGCATCCAATTCACTTCCTCGCTCTCATCTGAAGACACTGGCAATTTTAGCCAGTTTGCTTCCCTTTCTTGGGCATCAAGCCACTCTTTCTTCCTTAGAACCCTTCTCACAGGGCTTTAGGTAAAGAGGAAGCATCCCATGGCCACACCCCATGGGGGAGAAAAGCGGTTAAGTGTACAAACTCTTCAAAAGCCCAAAATGAAAGAATCAAAATTTATCTCCAGTGACTATCACAAGAAGTGACACAGGAAGAAACTCCCAAAGATTGAGATAAAGCAGAAAGGAAGTCAAATAAATGTGGTTCCCTCCAGCTAGAGACAATTATTAGAGTTCAAACTCTTCTCAGAGAGAACCAAGGAGAGAGCATTTGTGTCCTGAACCAGCATATTTCTAAAATACTGCCAAAGTGACAAAATCATGAAGTAAGCAAGATAGGCCTTTGAGGTCATTCGTGTTCTCAATGACAATTCCCTTTAATGAGCAAACATCCGGATCTGTTGCAAACCTTAGGGCTGACTTCACTCTTCTACCATCAGACACTGGAGGAAAGTATTGGCTAGTGTATGGAGACTGGAGGTGAAGTGAACAGCAACATGACCACCCTGATAATCAGAGTGTGAACTAAGACCATACTGTTTCGCTTATCAGATGGGCAAAGATTCAGAGGAGAAAATAAATATGGTTTTGAAGAGAGGATGAAATAATGAACATTCTAAAAATGCAAAGTATAAACTGATAGTTTTTTTGAAAGGCAATCTGGCCTTATCTATCAAAATATAATGGGTGCTGGTCATGTGACTCGTAATTCTACTCCAGAAAAAACATCCAACAGAAATACATAAACAGATGAGCAAAAAATGTATTTAAGTCGTGTTTATTACAACATTATTTTGAATAGCAAGCCATTTGAGAAGTTATCTTAGGAAAAAAGTTATCTCAGAAAAAAAAAAAGAATGAGTTCTTTATGTACTGATGTGAAGGGGTTCATAATATATAAAGAGAAATAAGCAATTTGCAAAACACAATATGTTATGATCCAGTTCATATATATATATATATATATATATATATATATATACACATATACATATTTAAATAATATTTGGACCTGTGAAAACTTAGGTAGGACTTCAGTATAATGTCACATCCTTAATATGTTATGGGACAAACTCTGTTTTTATTGTCCCTATCATGGCCAACATCAAGTTCACAGAAAAAAAGCTGTGAGAGCTACTTCCTGTATTTCAGAAAAACTCTTTTCTCACAGGGATGGTAAAATGGGTGATTAAGATGAGAATAATGAATACGAGCGCTGTGTTAATGAGAGTGCTAATATCAATAAGAAAAGAAAATCCATTCTCTTGAACAAAAACTATATAATCAAATCTCAGATGTACCCAGGGGTGTTTACATTTTGTTGCTATTCTTTTAAGAGTTACTCAAATTCTTAGAGATAAAAAATAAATTTGTTTTAAAATTGTAAACTCTACAGTTTCAACTCCTTTGTATTTTGGAATAATTTATTAAGTGACTTTTTAAAAAGCCAGACAGACTTCCTAAAGAAGAAAATTACAGCAGAACAAGTTTATATATGTTCATAAAAATCTAAAAAGTCTGAAGACTTCAGGCTAACATGGCAGATGGAATGTGAATATAACTCCCTTGCAAAACCCACTAAAATAAGAGAAGATATCAAATCAAGATATAAACCCACCCCTGCAGCATCAAGTTTTATGTAAGTTACATCTGAGGGTGTATTTATTTTCATTATACCTTTAAGAAGATTTGTTATATTTATTCAATATTTCTTCATATTGATATGTCTTTTTATCATCAACTTTATGGATGTGATAGTAAATAACATGTTAATTGCTTTTATATACTATTAAATAACATAGGCACAAAAGGCATGAAAATTAATGTCAAGCATTTACGTACTCTTGAAGTTTAACAAAAATTAATAACGCATTCGAAAAGATGATTCACAAGGACTAAGAGAATGTAAGAGATAGTAGTAAAAAAGCAGTGTTGGGACTTTCCTGGTGGCCCAGGGGCTAAGACTGGGTGCTCCCATTGCAGGGGGCACAGGTTCAATTCCTGGTCAGGGAAGTAGATCCCACAGGCTGCAACAATGAGTTTGAATGCTGGAACTAAAGATCCTACATGCCGCAATTAAGACCTGGCACGGCCAAATACATACATACATAAAAATATTTTAATAAGTAAATTAATGAGCAGTGTCAAAACATTTTGGAAGATGGAAAAGGATTCAAGTTACCAAAAGCTGAACAAGTGCTCCCAATAAGCACTGGAAAGGGAGGGAGAAGGGAATGAAGCAAGTCACTTCATTTCACAAAAACCCAGAGACTCAGGCACTGGGAGCTGAATAGCTGTCTCAAAAGCTGGGCAGAGAACCACACACAGAAGGAGTGTCTGAAAGCCTGCTGCCTCCAGGGCCCCTTCCTCATCTGACAACTCCAGACAAGAGCTGCTGATCAGGGCTCGGAAACACATGGCTGTCTTGTTTCTGCATCCACAAGATACTGAAACTCCTGCATGGGAGGCAGGGGTAAAACAGTTTTTGGAGGGAGAATGGCAGAAACTTGAGACTACCGCCTGTATCTTTGTAATCCTGAGAAAACTATCACCATTCCAGTAGGAAGGAGGAATCTAGGAAGGAGGAAAAGGCAGAGGAAAAGCTTGAGACCTTGTGATGGAGAAAAGCAGAACCTTCTTTAGGAGAACCAGAACTGAATTCCAAGACTGAGAAAGTAAAACTGTTTAACGGACAGTATATGAGAGGATTGGCTCCCCGTTTGTAACTGGTTTTCCCTCAAAGCAGCATGCCACAGTTTTCAGAGCACTGTTTTAAAAAATGACCATTGTCTGCCCTGGAAGAAAGGGGGGAAAAAAAGAATGTTTAATCTAAGATGGCTGAAGATATCAAATTTAAATTCCAGACTTGTATCCACTAGAGTCAGCAGAAAACCCTGCCAATATAGACAGTTTATTTGGGAAATACTCAAAGCAGCAAAAACCTAGAGCAAGTATGCAGAGATTTTTTGTCCTTGGAATGAGAAAGAAAGAAATCCGGGGACATATTGTGGTGACCCGCAACTTCAATCAGTATACACAAGCCCACGACACTAGTGGTTTGGAAAGCACTCAGAACAATCCAGTGTGACAAGAGAAATATTGTTTCACATATATGATTTCTATTCAAATCCACTCAGATCCAGAGAAGGGTATCCTATAGAGAAGTGTTGATTAACTCGGGTTACAAAGGTCTAAGACCACTCCCAAGAAGACCTACAATCTGAAAAGTTCAATGAATTCAACTCAACTTATTGGTGACAGTGGACTCTGGGTCACTATCCAGCCCCAATTGTATTAGCTATCTCTTGCTATGACACCTTTACATAAACACAACCACAAATCTTAAGTAACTCACCATCTTAAACATTTATTTTGCTCACAAGTCTATGGGCCATTTGGATGACCCTTCTGCAATGGGACAGGCTTAGCTGATGTTGGCTGGACTTGCTCATGGATCTGAGTCAGCTGGGGCCTGGCTGTCTATCGTGACTTCAGTATACAGCCGGGATATCTCCTATCCCATTCATGTAGTTCCTCTATTCAGCAGGTTAACCCCGTCTTGTTCTCATAAAGGAGGCTGGGGTCCAAGAGAGGGAGCAATGGCACCCAAGGTTTCTTGGGACCCAGGCTTGGAATAAGCAGATCTTCATATCTGCTGCATTGTATTGGCCAAAGCAAGTCACAACGTCAGCTGGATTTAAGAATGGGAAGGTAGAGCACTTCTTTATAGGCGATGCTAAGATTTCACATTGCAAGGAGCATGGATACAAGGAGGGGTCATCAATGAACATTAGGACAACTAATCTACCACACTAGCAACTGATGTAAGAGAATTAGTTTTTGAGTAAATCAAAGGAACTTGGTTAAAGACAATGTGATATCCTGGCATAGCAACAACAACAAAAAATCATACTGGTGAGAAAACTACTGAAATCTGAATTAAGTCTCTATTTTAGGAAAGAGTAATATTAATCTCCTAGTTCTGAAAAATTCATCATGATTGTAAGATGTCAGCAAGAGGAGAAGCCAGGCAAAGGACATATGGGAATTCTACTGTCTTTGCAACTTTTCTGTAAAACTAAAATTAATTCAAAATAAGGAAGCTTGTTTTGGGGCTTCCCTGGGGGTTCCGTGGTAAGGAATCCTCCTGCCAATTCCTGGCGATGCAGGACACACGAGTTTGATCCCTGAACCGGGAAGATCCCATGGGCCGTCGATCTAAACTCATGCAGCACGACTATTGACCCTGTGCTTTAGAGCCTGTGCCCACACAAGAGAAGCCAGTGCAATGAGGAGCCTGCACACCGCAACAGGAGAGTGGTCCTTGCCCACAGGAACTAGAGGAAATTAGCCCTCACCCAGGGAGCAACAAAGACCCAGCACAGCCAAAATTAAATAAATAAAATTATTAAATAATAAAAAAGGAAGTTCAGTTATAAAAAGGAAGGGAGGGATGTTATAAAAAAGGAATAGAAGGGCATTACAAAAAGAACCTGGAACCTAAACCATACCGGTATGCAGCACCCTCAACTGGGTGCATCTCTGAGAGTCACAGTGAAGGCTCTTAACCCATATTCAGAAACCTCAGTGCCCTGGGAAAGTTTGGCAGCATTGGCGGGGGGGTGGGGGGGGCACAGAAAAGCCAGAGCAGGTGGCTTGGCCAGGGCCACGTCTCTGCAGACCTCCCAGGAGACAGCTACACTGAGTCTCAGGCCTCGGCAGGGGAGGTTTCAAGCTCAGCGGGGCCACTGGTTGTGCCAGGATCCTTTCTCAGTGTGATGGATGGGGTGGTGACCCCACTGGCGCTGGTGGTTACAGAGCACGGCACACAGCCACGAGGCTGCAGCGCTTGGGGAGTATCTTTCCTTCCCTTTTCAAACAAATGAACTCCAGCCTTCTGACTTTGTGGGAGGGACAAACTGTGATCTTCTCTGCCATGCTGTAGCTCTGGGTCTCACACAAAGGCTCAGTGAGACACATAAACACACAATTATGGTACAATGGTTGTACCTGGTTGCTCAGAGCAACCAATCCATGTGGGCACTGAAATTGGTCAAGGGAGAGGCATCTGAGTGAAAGACTGTGATTTCCCCATTTAGAAACAACTTCCAGGAGGATAAACCCCATCTCATTATCCCAGCCTATTCCAAGAACAGGGACCAAGAGGGAAACAGGTGAAGACATTGCTAAGAAACAGGAACTCTAAGTGGGCTAATCAGGCCTTCTCCATCACATTCGAGACAATGGTCTCTGGGAAAAGAAGAGTCTTCTTTCACCGGTGCTTGAAAGTGAAAGGGTCAGTCGCTCAGTCCGACTTTTTGCTAGAAGCAGTTATAGAAATATAGACTGAAGCTAAAGACTACCAAAGAGAAGAGCCAAGATATGGAGAGGGAAAAAAAACTCATCATAAGGTAGTTTAGGCTCCAGGATGCAGCCAAACCTGAGATCAGAGACACCTCTTGGGTTTCCATACTTCTGACCATAGTCTAGTTTGAGTTGGGTTTCTCTCACTTGCACCCATAAGAATTCTGCCTAAAACAGAGATCAGTAGTGGGAAGTGGGGTGTTGAAACTGACAAGCATTACAACATGAGTCTGGTTGAAAATAAGCAGGATGGTGGGCAGTGAGAGTGGCCTTTTGTTACTGAGAAGGTGATAGTACCTGGTAAGTGATAACAAAACAGCCTGGCAGATTTTGTCTGTGTTCTGGGACTCAATCTAGTTTACTTATGTGTGTCTGGGGAACCAACTATGGCAAAGTTAAAGTGGGTTGACTGTGTTTTAGTCATGCTTCAGTGAGGTCTTAGACATTTCAGGCCAAGTTCACCCTCTGATAGGACAAAGGAAGGGTCCACAGAGTCTCACCATGTCTTCTTCCAGCAATCTTTATGCAGACACAAGAACTTATTTTTCTGTTTTGAAAGGAAATCATATGGGAAGGCTAGAAGAGCTAGAACACTGAGGAAACCAAATTTCCCCAGCCCTCACCAAATACTTCAGGCTATATGCCCCCACTTCAAAAAGACTATGAGGTCACCATTTTAAATCAACTTCCAGGAAGATAAACCCCATCTCATTATCCCAGCCTGTTCTAAGAACAGGGGACCAAGAGGGAAACAGGGAAACATTGCTAAGAAACAGAAACTCCAAGTGGGCTAATCAGAAACTCTGAGAGCAGGTTGGATTCAAGGATCAAGCTGTGGTATGACTGTGTCTTAGTTGCTAGCCTATTGGATTTCCAGACATTGAATAGGCTGACCTCCCTCTGAGATTTTAAGGAAGTGTTATTTCCAGAGATTCAGTGAGCCCTGCAAACAGGCTTGTGATTGATTGCTCAACCTCTGAGGCTGTCCCCAAGCCCCACCAAAACCTCTACCAGAAGTTCTCCAGCAGCTTTTCCTGAACTTTACTGGTAAGTTCAAGGAAAAGATTCCAGGAAGTCCTATTTTAGCTTGCCTCTGGCCCAAGCCCCAGTGAAACATGATCAGTCATAAACCAGACACGGCATTTTCATCTCCATCTGGCTTGTGTGTCAAACACACAATTGATTCTGAATCTGGAAAGGAAGAACGGTAAGTAATTAAGCTTCTGCCTCAAACCCCAACACCAAGGAGCTGGTACTTTTGGAAACAGTAGGGACTTATCACCAGTTTTAAGCAGGCTTAAGGCAGATAAAACCTGTGGTGTGTTTTGTAAAGGTAACTATGGCAGCATGGTGGATTGGCAGGAAAAGGGTAAGACTGGAAAAATGAACCAAAAAATTAGGAAGCAATAGCAATAGGAAAACTTATAAGGGCTTGAAGAGTTACAGTGAGTAGAGGAAACACTGAGGGATGCCAGAAGATGAAAAGCTAGCTGATGCAGGAAATGCGACAGAAGGAATACATCTTGTAAGGGAAAAGGAGCACCAAGGTGAAACTTTGTGGACTGTAAATGGATACAAGTCACCCGCTTTGTTTCTGTTGGAGGGAAGGAAGAAACAGACAGCTGGAATTCTGTCCACAACAGAAGGAAAGATTTTTAAACCCCTGTTTATTTTACACTTGAAAAGGATTCACCCTGAAAACTGTCAAGCTATAGAGATGCTCTTAAGGGATTTTGGCAAGATATACACAAAAGAAAGCCTTGGTAAGCTACTGAACTGTGGCCCCCTGAGACCTTAAACCATAGCAGGCACTCAGGAGTCTCCAGGTCCACGACACAAGGTTTTTTGGTTAGATAATAAGGCTGAATAACATTCTTTTTAGATTCCCTTTACCCTGGATGAGACCATCGTGCTAAGTGATCCTCAAGGACTCAGCAGACTATAGAGACATGCAGACAAGAAAAAACTCATAACACACTTTCGTGATTTAGAAAGGCTAGAAGAGATGATTACCTGCCCAAGGGAGTTCAGCATCAGTTCTGTTCCATCAACATCCCTTCTGTTAAACACCACATTTCTCACTGCTGTGCCTTTCCTGCTTTGTCACAGCTTTATTTTAGTCCCTAAGTAATTCTACCAGGGGTACTGAATAAATACTCATCAGTCTCTCAGGCAAATGTAGATTCTGTTTGGCAGTTAGTTTGTCCATCTTGCAGGGTTTATGTGAGGTCTATCATGTGGGCTGAGTGCCTAGCTTAGATCCCACCATATAAGAAGAAAATATGGTGTCTATCCCCAACTACACGGAAAATTGTGGCTTTAGCTACAAAAGTATTTAGCAAAAAGATACCTCACTACTGCAAATATCTGGTAACCCTTCCCTGTTTAAACTCCCATCTGTGCTTCCTTCCCCTTTGATGCTTCTCCAGAATTACATTTATCACAAGAATTCAGAAACTTAGTAGGTTACACTAAAAAAGAAAAAACTTAATGGTAATCAAAACATTCTTTGCCTGGCCCCAAGGTTATTATTCACCAGCATACTGCCTCTAACTCTTCACAAAGACCAAAAACTGTTTCTCATCATCAGTAAGAAGACTTAAGTTCTTTCCCAGAAACGGCTTAAAGTTCTTCCCCAATTTGGCCAGCTGCACTTGAATTCAGGGTTTCCGCCCTAGAAAGAATGTAGTTGCATCCAAGTGGCATGAGTCACTGAATTCTAAGCAGGGGAGTTTTCATCTCTTTAAGAGGGGCAACGGTGAGCTGTTTTTTATGGTGAAATAATGCTTAGAGGGGACCAGGACTTGAGCTGGCCCATCTCATAGCTTTTTTCCATGACTAGGAGCTGTAAAAGGAGAAACTGATGTGAGAGAAAGAGAGTATTTGAACTCTGGCTGTGGGCCAATCAACTTTGTGGATTTATCAAGTAATCTTGGCCAAGAACAAAGGTCCTTGAGTGACAGTATGGCCGGTATGGCAGGCTACAGTCCGTGGGGTCAAAGAGCCGGACAAGACTGAGTGTCTGAGCACAGCACATGGAAAATTAAGCCCCTCTGGGATGCCCATTAAGGGCTTGCTGCTTGTCTGTAGGGAGCCCTATGGTCTGCTTGGGGATCGCTTAGCATAGTGCTCTCATCAAGTCCTACCACCCTATTTGCTGCTGAGAACTCCATAGACTGCATCCCAGCTCCACCTTCTTTGGACTTTTATCTGGAGAGCTCGGCCATTGTTTCTGAGATTTGCAACAGTTCATCATGACTCAAATATCATTTACATAAAGATGAGTTTTTATCCATAGAAAGAAAGTTTTCAGATGGACTTATGATTATGTGACTCATGCAGGCCTTTTTTTTTTAATTGCTGAGAATGTATCCATTTAATTTTACTGATAATCTTCTGTACAATATTTCGTGGAGTCATCACACCTAATTTGATAAAGATAAAGTAGATAATATCAGTTCTATTTGATAGAATCACATAGCAGGCATGAAGCAGACACCTATTGGAGTGCAAGCTGCTCTACTAGAAGCTTCGGGAAATAAAAAATTGAGTAATGCATAGTTCCCACTCTCTGATAGCTCATAATCAAGAGGCAAGACAAAGCAAAGGCACATGTAACCACAATACAAAGTGGGCTGTGAAAAGCTTTTGGTTATTTTCCATAGACTAACGGAAAAGCATTGAAGAACTGCATGCAGGAGAGTGACATGACTGTAACTGCATCTTACAAAGATCACCTGGCCAGAAGGATGAGAACAGATTTAAAGGGAAGAACTGAAGCAAAAAGCATTAGGAGGTTATGGCAACAATTGAGGTAAAATACAAAGGAGACTCAACCTAGCACATGGAATACAGAGGAAATGCATGGAAAGATTTTAATCAGAAGAAGAAATTAATAGGATGAGGTGGCAAAGGAGCAACTGATGAGGGATGCTGAGGGAATGTAAAAAGGAACAGCTAGACTTCTGCCTTCAGCTGCTGGGTGGGAAGCAGTGTGTGCACTGTAGGAGAACTTGGCAGTGATGGAGTAGGGCATTCAGGCCAGGCTGAGACAAAAGAGCCAGGGGAGCCCTAGTGAACCATGCCACCCACGAGAGAGTGTGGGGTCGCTGCAGTAGCTTCACAGCAGACAAGGTAGAGAAGGCAGGCTCTGGACCATGGATGCCAAGCACAGAGTTGGACTTTAATTCAGTGAGCTGGAAAGAGGCTTAAAAGCAGGGGGGGAAAAATTGAAGCAGTTCTCCCCTAGAATTAACCTAATCAACAAAGAGAAGAAGATTCCAAAAGGTGAAGTGGTATGGAGACACCTAGTTAGTGTCAGAGACAAATGAAAAGGCAAGTCTTTGGACTCCTGGCACATTCTGTGCAAGGACAAGGAACCCTGCCTGCTTCTCAGAATTCTGTGTCCTCCTCTATCCAAGAAGTCACTGAAACATGTATATTATCATATGTGAAATAGATGACCCATCCAAGTTCGATGCATGAAACAGGGCACTCAAAGCTGGTACACTGGGACAACCCAGAGGGATGAAATGGAGAGGGAGGGGGGAGGGGGGTTCGAGACAGGGGGACACATGTACACGCGTGGCTGATTCATGTCAATGTATGGCAAAAACCACCACAATACTGTAAAATAATTAGCCTCCAATTATAATAAATAAATAAATTTTAAAAATATATAAGAGGAGGCGAAACTAAGATGGCGGAGGAATAGGACGGGGAGAACACTCTCTCCCCAATAAATATACCAAAAGAACTTTTAAAGGCCGAGCAAACTCCAAAAAACAGGAACTGAATGCTGGCAGAGGACATCGGGCATCTGGAGAGGCGACCCA
>ML663566.1:16355711-16380926 GCA_007570785.1 Antilocapra americana | reverse complement strand
ACGACACAAACTATTCACGACTGGGTGAATCACAATAGCGTATCTATAGACAGAAACATAGATCAATGGAACAGAATAGAAAGCCCAGAGATAAATCCACGCATCTATGGACACCTTATCTTTGACAAAGGAGGCAAGAATATACAATGGAGAAAAGACAACCTCTTTAACAAGTGGTGCTGGGAAAACTGGACAGCCACTTGGAAAAGAATGAAACTAGATCACTTTCTAACACCATACACAAAGATAAACTCAAAATGGATTAAAGATCTAAGCATAAGACCAGAAACTATAAAACTCCTAGAGGATAACATAGGCAAAACACTCTCTGCTATAATCCAAAGCGGGATACTCCATGACCCACCTCCCAGAATATTGGAAATAAAAACACGAATAAACAAATGGGACCTAATTAAAATTAAAAGCTTTTCCACAACAAAGGAAACTATAAGCAAGGTGAAAAGACAGCCTTCAGAATGGGAGAAAATAATAGCCAATGAAGCAACAGACAAACAATTAATCTCAAAAATATACAAACAACTCCTGCAGCTCCATTCTAGAAAAATAAACAACCCAATTAAAAAGTGGGCCAAAGAACTTAACAGACATTTCTCCAAGGAAGATATAAAAATGACTAACAAACACATGAAAAGATGCTCAACATCACTCATTATCAGAGAAATGCAAATCAAAACCACAATGAGGTACCACTTTACACCAGTCAGAATGGCTGCCATCCAAAAGTCCACAAGCAATAAATGCTGGAGAGGATGTGGAGAAAAGGGAACCCTCTTACACTGTTGGTGGGAATGCAAACTAGTACAGCCACTATGGAAAACAGTGTGGAGGTTCCTTAAAAAGCTGCAAATAGACCTGCCATATGACCCGGCAATCCCACTGCTGGGCATATACACCGAGGAAACCAGAATTGAAAGAGCCACGTGTACCCCAGTGTTCATCGCTGCACTGTTTACAATAGCCAGGACATGGAAACAACCTAGATGCCCATCAACTGATGAATGGATAAGAAAGCTGTGGTACATATACACAATGGAATATTACTCAACATTAAAAAAAAATTCATTTGAAGCAATTCTACTCAGATGGACGAAACTGGAGTCCATTATCCAGAGTGAAGTAAGCCAGAAGCAAAAACAACAATACAGTATATTAACACATATATATGGAATTTAGAAAGACAGTAATGAGAACCCAACAAGGGAGACAACAAAAGGAACACAGATGTATAGAATAGACTCGTGGACTTTGTGGATGAGGTTAAGGGTGGGATGATATGGGAGAAGGGCATTGAAGCATGTTAATTGTCATGTGTCTAATCAATCGCCAGCCCAGGATTGATGCTCGGGACTGGTGCAGCGAGATTTCCCAGGGGGGAGGGAGGAGGGAGGGGGGATCCGGAGGGGAAGCATATGTAAACCCATGGTGATATCATAACAATGTATGGCAAAAACAATAATAAAAAAAAATAATAATAAAAAAAATAAAAAGATACTTATTACCAGCAAAAAAAAAAATATATATATAAGAAATACCAAGTAAGAAAAAAAAGAAGTCCTTCTCCTTTAATCAATCCCAGCCATGATATTTAGCTTGGACTAGAACATTTAGCACATTAAGAAAATGAATGGCTACTTCCACTATTTTTTGGTAACAACCAAAGAGCCCAATCCAGTGTTCTAATCAAAAAAAGCTCAAAAATACTGGTGATTATAAATGCAGATAATGGCAATGCTCTTTAAGATTCTTTCAAAGTCTAGTGGGAATAAAAATGGTAGAAAGACACTTTAAAAATAATAAAATGGCTTCCAAACACACATTAGTATAGTTGCTGTTGTTCAGCTATTCAGTTGTGTCTGACTCTTTGCAACCTCATAGACTCTGCATGCAGCAGGCCAGGCTTCCTGGTCCGTCACCATCTCCTGGAGTTTGCTCCAGCTTATGTCCATTGAGTCAGTGATACCACCCAACCGTCTCATCCTCTGCTGCCCCCTTCTCCTTTTACCTTCAGTCTTTCCCAGCATCAGGGTCTTTTCCAGTGAGTCAGCTCTTCACCTCAAGTGGCCATAGTATGACAGCAATAATAAGAGATATATTTTACTGAGGTTTTATTCTGTGATAGCAGTTATTCAGTGCATTATTTTGTGTTGTCTCAAAAGATATCGGTTTGATAGATGAAAAACCAGACAGAAAGTTTACATAATTTGCTGGCCGCCATGTAGTAAATGGTAGAGTCAGAATTTAAGCCTCAAGGGAACCCTCCTACACTGTTCATGGCAAAGGAAATTGGTGCAGCTGCTATGGAGAACAGTATGCAGTTTCCTTAAAAAACTGAAAATAGAGTCATATGATCCAGCAATCCCAATCCTGAGCACATACCCAGAAAAATGAAAATTTTTATTAGAAGAGATGCACCCCAATGTTCATAGCAGCACCATTTACAATAACCAAGATGGGGAAGCAACCTAAATGCCCAACAACAGATGAATGAATAAAGAATAAGTGATATATAGATATATACAGATATATAGATATAGATACCATACATATATATACATATATACATTATATACATATTATTCAGTCATAAAAAAGATGAAATAACTTCATCTACAGCACCATGAATGGACCTAGAAACTACCATGCAAAAGTGAAGTAAGTCAGACAGAAAAAGACAAATATCATATAATATCACTTATATGTGAAATCTAAAAATAGTGCAAATGGACTTATTTATAAAACTGAAAGAGACTCATAGACATAGAAAATAAACTATGGTTGCAAAAAGGGAAGGGGGGAGGGATAAATTAGGAGTATGAATTAATCAATACACACTCTCATATATAAAATAAACAATAAGAATTCACTATACATAACAGGGAACTACAGTCAATATTTTGTAATAAACTGTAATGGAAAGAATTTTAAAAAATAATATAAATGTATAGCTATATAATATATATGTGTAACCATATCACTTTGCTATATACCTGAACCTTACACAATATTGTAAATAAACTATACTTCAATAAGAAAGAAATAATAATTTAAGCCCAGTTCTAACTCCAAAACCCAGCTTTTAAATAGTCCACTATTCTGTCCTTCAAAGTAGTTGGCTAGAGAGAGTTCAAAAAAGCTAGAAAGAGAGCAGCAAGGTTTTTGCTTTGCTTCTTTTTTTTAATCAGGACAACAAACAATACTTTTCATGGGGTTGTACAGGCCTTTATAGCAGACAGTTTTCTTTTACTCAGAACCACAGTAAGAATCTACCAGCTCAGAAAAAAAAGGGAAAAAAAAAAAGTTTTCCAATTGCAGCAAAACTGTTTGGGAAGAACAGGTTCCTATTACCCAGGAAATAAAGCTCGAGGAGGAGGGCAGAATGAGAGGTGAGTGGACTGCCATTAACTTCATTTGTCTTAAATAAGCACTTTGATGAACAAAAGCAATCAGGAAACCTCAATACCCCAACTTCTAATCAACAGATGCCTTTCAGGCACACGTGAGCTTGCACGCACGCACATGCTCCCAGTTCATCCAGAACTTGAGGGGAAGCAATGGAAATCCAACAGCCAAGGTCAGGGTGAAGCAGTGGACGTTCCGGTGGACTTCCCAGAGTTATTATTTTCATGACATAAAATGCTGTGCATTGGTTCTCCCTTTTTATTAAGGCCCTTGAGTATATTTATTTTTTATGGTTGTTATTATTTGCTAAAGTAAATTTAAGAGAGAAATTCCATGAGAGCAACAGGATGAGTTTTTTAAACAAATATTTTGTAATATAACTTTACCTCAACAGCTCTCTTTATCATGTTTATTCATGAGCAGGCAGTGAATTTTAAATCTGCTCCTTCTGTAATCCATCTCTTGAGAAGAATGAAAGTTGAGCTTGATGAGAGAGAAGGCTCACAGGAGAAAATTTCTTACGCTGTGCTAAGCAGTCATCCTAGTTGAGAAGAGATTATGGGAAAGAGGAGCCATAAAAAATAGCATGATCAAAGTAGCCTGTGGGAAAGGAAAAAGAAAGAAGCAGAGTGATAAAAGAAAATAAAAGCAAGATGATTAGAACCAGCAAAAATTGATTCTTTTAGATGTACTGATCCTTTTTTTCCCAACATTGCTTCACCTAGTATTATCAGTTTCATAGTACTGTCTGGATTATATCAAAAGTGTTGGCCCACCACAGCATCAAATTTGGGAGCCATGTGGTCAATCCCATCAGCAGCAAAGCAATTAATTACATACGACTACTTCAGGGGTAGTTCAGGTGATAGAGAATCTACCTGCAATGCAAGAGACCTGGGTTCGATCATTGGGTTGGGAAGATCTCCTGGAGAAGGGAATAGCAACCCACTCTAGTATTCCTGCCTGGAGAATTTCATGGACAGAGGAGCCTGATGGGCTACAGTCCATGGGATCACAAAGAGTCAGACACAACTGAGCAACTAACGCTTTCACTTTCACACTCCCGAATAAACAAATGCTGATTCAAAGAAGGGATGTAGACAGAAGTAAAGGATGGCAATAAACAGAGGTGGGGAGGAATAGGGGAAGGGGGGAGGAAATCACTCAGAAGTACAAGATGTGATTCCTTATGAAAGAAGGTGCATGTTTAAATTTAAACATTGTTGCAAAGAACGGATAAAGCAATTGAGGTAGTTTAAGAAAAAAGAAATGAACAGTAAATCTCAAAGATGTTATTACTACAGCTATTTAAAACTAAAATTAAATAGATATGATGCACATTGAAACTAAATATTAATATATTCAAAAAAGAGAAAGTGGGGAATATAAACTAAAGCCACAGATAATCTCTAATGTACTGACTCAAAATACTGTAAATCTAGATGAACACTTAAAGGCAATTTATTCAAGAATGAAAAAAAGAAAGTGAAAGTTTTAGTTGCATAGTTGTGTCTGACTCTTTGAGATCCATGGACTGTAGCCCACCAGGCTCCTCTGTCCATGAGACTCTCCAGGCAAGAAGATTGGAGTGGGAAGCCATTCCCTTCTCAGAGGATCTTCCTGACCTGGGACTCCTGCATGGCAGGCAGATTCTTTACAGTCTCAAACCTAAAAGAAAGGTTATTTATTTATATGACAGAATTATCTGAGAGTTTATGAATACCACTGATCATGTTTTACAAGTGAGACAAATGTGTTTAACAGAAAAATAAAAGATTTTTGCACTTAGTATGTCAAATGAATTGTTAAAAAATTTTTTAAAGGACTTGGTCTAAGATCACCAAAAATATTACAAGAAATTATCTACTATAACTCCTTCTTTCCTGGTTTTCTTATAAATAGTAATTTCACATTGGAAAACTTGGGGAGGATTTACCATTCAATCATAGATCTGGAAATAATCTCAAGAAGTTGTCTAAGAAACCTACATTCTTCCAGACAGTAATGATTTTAAACTAGGCAACTTATTCCTATTTAAGCTTTTCTAACAAGGCTCAGAAAATCAGCCTTGATAATGCCCATTGGTCAATTCCCAACAACCTCAAAAGACTGTTTTTAACTTTCATGGGACAATAAAAATAATCAAGTTTCAGAAAAGACATTTTTCCTAAATATGATTGTTTTGGGGGTAGTATGTTTCTTTCCACTTATGACTAAAAAAGTATAAACTAAATTATTTTAGTCTATTTTGCTAAAATAAAAAAAAAATTTATTTAGGTTTAGAGGCAAGGCAGTCCAAGGGAGAGCCTGGGAAAGACCCAGACAAGCAACAATCTAGCTGCAAGGAGACCCCACGTCCACTATGAGCAAACTATGACACGACACAAACTATTCACGACTGGGTGAATCACAATAGCGTATCTATGTCTGGAAAGGACAATGCAGAAGAAATCAACTTCGATGCATTATTTGTAGTTGGAATCTTCAGTCCTAGCCTTGGAAAAGGACCTGCATATCCCCACTTCCTTATAACAAAAATAAAAAGCTATGAGAAATGTTCCTCCCTGTTTAATCAATGTCCCTAATTTCAGCATGGAGCCTGTACAAAAGCAAAATGTTGGTACCTTGTGGAAGTCACAGCCTCAACAACAACAGCACCCCCTTCTGGATCCTCCCCATCTTCTTTCACACTCTGCCTCTTTTTAAAGTTCTACTCCAGATCTTCACATTCACAGATAACCAGTAACTACCTTGCATCTCCTGTGCCACCTGTTGCTGAATATAGCATAAAAGCACTTTTGCTCACCCTGCCACCCTAGAAAAACCCACAAAAAAATCTAAAAACACAGAGGAAAACCCCCCACTTCTGCAAAACATGGGCAGTATCACAACCACAAACCACATGTCCGAGAGCCAACGGGCCAGGCACTGTGCAATCTGGACTGAATCAGGTAACTGCCCACGTGCACAGTTTCTCAGACATTAGGTGAGATAAAGGCATCCCCCACAGTAAGTTAAGGGCACAGCCAGTAATCTTTGAACTGAAACCATGTGTTCTTGACAGGAGAACAGATGATGAGAGCGGCAGGGAATGGTCCCAGACAGTCGTAGAGCAATATTCCAAAACTGGAGAGAGGAGAAGGAGCTCAAAGCCAAAGCATGTCACCTTACCTTTTCGATGGGATGATCCAGCCTCTTATCCAAGGGAAACAGGCAGAAGTGAAGCAGAGTGGAGGGAGGAGAGGAAACAGTGATGGGCAGAGGACAGTGAGTCTGTGATCCAAATGACTTTGCTGTTCACTATACTATTCTCTACATAGGGAAAAAAAAAAACACAGGAAACTGGGTCCCTAGGTAAAAAGGGAGTGTCGACTTTGGGAAGGGAGAAAGTCTCCAAGACAAGAAACCCTAAGGGGGTCAGCAGGCATCCATGACTTACTCCACCACTGCTACCCATTCAGTGTTACCCCCCCAACACCCATTCTCTACATACACGCAGATACACACACATATACACTAGGACCAGGAGTAAGGTGAGGCAAGTAAGGAGCCCAGGGAGACCCTGAAAGTCTGTTGTTCTTGAATTTTGCACCCCAGGCACTTTGCTTGTCCCACCTTAACCCCAGTTCTGACACACAAATGCATCAGTGTGTCGGTTAAACCATTGGCTCTATTCAAATATGAGGAATGAGTAGGGGAAAGAAAGAAAATAAAGAGACAAACAGCTCTCCTTGGCCTCATAGAAAAGACAAAATCATCAGAAGGGGAGGGAGAGTGTGGAGAGAGGGAGTGTCAGCTCAAAGTGGGGGGGAACAGTACAAAGAACTTGTTAAATTATAGAAGAATATCATATGCAAGAAAACAGAGCTCAAAAAATAAATGGAAGAGGAAAACAACATCTCAGTGGTAGATGCTACAAAGAAGAAATTAAGAAAATGGAATAAGAACAACTGAAAATATCCTCAGGGACATAATAAATAGTCTTGAGAAAATTAAACAAAATGAGATGGAAAAGAGGACTAATATACTGAAAATATCTAGAAAAAGTGATAGATAGGGAAGATAGATTTAAAAACGAACATACACGTAATTGTTGTGAAGAACAGAAACATGGAATAGAAGAAAATGTACAAAGATATTCTAGAAAAATAAATACATTTTCTTGAACTAGATCCTTCCAGGTACAAATTATTAGAGTAAAACATGTAGCTGTAAAAACATTATCAGTATGATCAATGGCAGTATACACCCTGGCAAAGTACTTGACTGCCATTAAAAATTAACAAACATCCAGGCATAAAAAGCAAGTAACTAATCAGATAGATTCCAAATTTCTCCACAAAATTTCTTAATTCCAGGAACTATTTATAGTCTTGAGAGTCAGTTTGGGCAAGAACTTGGAAACTCTATAATCCATAAGACCTAAAAGGAAAGAAAAATGAAAAACTGGGAATTCTCTGGCAGTCCAATGATTAGGACTAGCCACATTCACTGCCTGGGGCCCAGGTTTGATCCCTGGTCAGGGAACTAAGACACCACAAGTTGCCTCACCCAAAATTAGTTTAATTTAATTTAAAGATTTTTTAAATATTGAAAGGTAAGATCCAGTCAATATAAAAATGAACCAAAATAAGTTACTTTGGAAAGAACAGATAAATGGTAAACATCAAATCATTGTGTACATAAAATTATGCATAAATGCATATCTCAAAAATCTTGAAAATAGAACAATTATAATATGAATAATTTTCAAAACTGCCATCCAGGTGAAAGCTGGAGGGAGGAAGTGTGTTAATTTTCTAATATTCAGAGCAAGGAGTCAATAGATACTATCCAAATTTTAAATCTGTAGTTTAAAAAAAAAACAACTACATTCTCTGTATCCTCTTAGCAAAACTCCTTGAGAACCAATTTGCCTTATAGTAAAAATTAATCTGAACTTCAGCAGTACTTCATTTCAATTCTGTTTCTTCTTTTTTTGGTTAAATTATTAACAAGATAAAATTTAATGCATATCACTTTCAAGTAGCATATGGAGAACAACTCCATTTTTTATAAGTATTTATAACTCTATGTATCTATCTTTCTAATATATATAGAAAGTTGTCTGAAATAACTATAAGTTATTTCTGGTAGGAAATTGAAGATATTTATAATCATTGCAGTTTTATACTTTTCAGCATTGTGTGATATTTTATGGTGAGCAAGTATGATTTTTTTTTTTAAGATAATGTCAATATTTTTTATGTGACTGGTGGCTCCATCGGTACAGAATCCATCGGCAATGCCAGAGACCTGGCTTCAATCCCTGGGTGGGGAAGATCCCTTGGAGGAGGGCATGGCAACCTACTCCAGTTTTCTTGCCTGGAAAATCCCCATGGACAGAGGAGCCTGGAGGGCTACCACCCATGGGGTCACAAAGAGTCAGACACGACTGAGTGACTAAGCACACAAAGAGAAAGAAACGGGAGGAGGGTGAGGAAAGAAAGGAGGGAGGTGGGGAAAACAAGAAAATTTTCACCGCATACACTCAAGCCAAGTGCCGTCTTTGAGAGCTACACAGGACCTGGAAATTCACTAGAGGAAAACTTCACTTGGGATGGAGTCCCAGGCAGAACAGCAATAGTGATGGGCAGGAAGAGGGTATAGTAGTAACCAGATTTCTGGTTACTCTCTCTCTATCAAAGAGCCCAGGAGTGCTTGTCCGCTTCTTTCTCTTTCCCAACAAATACAACCAATTGCGCTTCTTCATTTTGATCTGATAATAGGTGCCAATGGGAAACAATGCACCCTTGTGTTGTTCACCCCTCCCCTTGACATATGCCCTTGGTTAGACTGTTGGTGGGCATAACGCCTTAATAGTGCAAATTCTAAAGGTGAAAATTTTTTCAAATCAGTGCTAGGCAGGGGCAGGGAATTTGTCAGGAGAATTTCAATTGAATTAAGCTTCTCAGGCTAGTACTTATCAACTGTTTGTCTCTACCATCCTACCAGAAACAAAACTCTTTAATTCACAGGTGAGGTTCTGACATGAGGACAGTTGTGACTTTTCCTCCATTCGTGACTTTTCCTCCATTCGTAAATATTACTCCACACCTGAGCAGTTCAGGAGAGGATGAGTGGCAGGAATGGGATAAGCTCATGACTGGAAAGGATCCAGGATAAGGTACTTAGAGATGGAGTGGGGTATCTACTGCACACATTGTATAGTGATTTCTTTTTAAGATGGAAATTTAACATTCTTTTTTGAAGGTTATTCTTGGCCTATTCAAGAGATAACTGTTTGACTCTTCATGTTTAAATGGCTTTCTGTGTCTCTCTGCCTGCACTGGCCGTGGGAGGATCTTGGCAGGCTGGAAATTGCTCTGGGGTGGGCAGGGACACTCAGTGACTGGGGCGGGGAGGAGTAGATGGATAAATACTCCGCAGTAAGAGGATTCTGAGATGTGTTCCACAATCCTTCAGAAGCTCCCCAGAAGCACTGAGAGCCAATTCCTCATAGCCCCAGTTCCCTCATTACCACACTTTTCACTGGTTTTCCTTCCTTCTTTGTCTCACAACCCTACCATCCCACAGTGCTTTCTGGAACCTCATGCCAAAGAAACTACTGGTACTCAAACCCTTATCTCAGGTTCAGCTTTTGGCAGAAATCATCTATGTTAATCACCTCAGGTTGCCATAACAAAATAGCATGGACTGAGTGGCTTAAACAACAGACATTTATTTTCTCACAGTTCTGGAAGCTCGAAGTCCAAGGTCACGGTGTTGTGAAGTTTGGTTCTAGTGATGCATATCCTCCTGGTTTGTAGATGGCCATCTTCTCGCCGTGTCCTCACATGGCCTCTTCTCTGTGTATGGGCAGAGAGAGGGATCTGATATCACCTCTTCTTACAAGGATACCAGTCCTATTGGATTAATCCCTACTCTTATGATTCATTTGATCTTTATAATCTTCTCAGAGGCTCTATCTCCAAATACAGTCATGTGGGGAGTTGAAGCTTCAACATATGAATTGGTGGAAGGAGAAGACACAATTCAGTCCATTAAGACATCCTGAGATGGGACTTTCAAGGAGGGAGACATCAATGCCAGCATGCTTCTGCAGGGACTCTCCATCACAAGTGTGAGAGCACTTAATCTGAGTCAAGAGAAGGATAGGTAAGTTGTCCCTTTGTCTGGCTACAGGCTTAACCAGGTTTCAACAGGTGTTACCATCAGAAGCTGCAGGTGAAGTATCAGAATGGCAGGACATCATGACCTGGAGGTTTCCAGCTCTTCTTACCATCTTAGTTGAGATGAATAGCAGCCAAGTAGTGGCAGTAAGAAGTGTAGGATTTCAATATACTCTCACAGAAGGGAGGAGCTGACAATTTCTCAAAAGAAATCTCACTGCCTTGAAAGTCAAGTTATAGAAAGCTTACATTTGGCTCCAAACCCCAGACACCCAATAAATGAAAGACATAGCTTAAAAAATTACTTACGGTCCTTATACATTTTTTGCTAAGTGACAGAACCACAGTTTCCTCTTTTGCAAAACAGCAATAATAATACAGAATTGCAGCGTTGTGATGAATAAATGAGATCAAACATGTAAAGTGTTTAGCCTAGTGTGTGGCACTCCATAAGTATGGCTTCCCTTTCCCCTTCCACAAATATGAGCATCCTTCCTCCATCCCAGGAAACTGGGACATATACTGGTCTCTGGCTTCACTCCAGGACATCAGTCACACTTATTTTACTATTGTCATCACTAGTTTTTAAAAACCACCTCTCGCTTCTTGTGTTTCCAATCAAATGATGTTAAATGAAAACAAAATCTCTTTTTCATGGATTCCTTAAGCCTTCTGGTTTCTACCAATGTAAGATTCTAGATGCAAATCTATCTTTAACTGATTTTTTTAAAAATCAAGCTTACTTTAAGTGTGTTATCACTATGGTTGATCCATCAGCTTCCAAGATTAAAACAAGGTATATCACAAGTGCCTACTTCTAGAGCTTGGAGGTTGGGAATAGACCAGATAATACATCTTTCACCAAAAGAGAGTTCTATTTCATAGGAAAGAAGAGATAAATTTATTTCCATTGCTTCTTCTCTTATTCAACATGCTTTGTTTCTGTAAGTCAAGTTACTTTTCAAGTTCTAGTTCTGTAAGCATCCAAAGAACATCTATTTTTTTTTCCTCTCCCATTTCCATGTTTCAAATCCCCATCCTACAGTGATTCCTCTCCTTTCCTCTCAGTACATCTATGTATTTCTCATACCACTTCTCTCACTCTCCCGAGCCTACACTTGCATTTCTTTTCTTCTTATTTGATACAACAAAGCCATCACAGCAAAGGCTTTCTATGATGCCTTGTGACAGAACAGTGAAAACCTCCATAACAGTCAGGTCCTCAGATAACACACAGGTCCCAACTGATGCTCACACCATGCTAAGGGCTTACTGAGAGGGTCCATAGCTTTAGGGGCTTCCCTGATGGCTCAGTGGCAAAGAATCTGCCTGCAGTGAGGCAGAGCTGTGTTTGATCCCTGGGTCAGGAAGATCCCCTGGAGAAGGGAATGGCCACCCACTCTAGTATTCTTGCCTGGAAAATTCCATGGACAGAGCCTGATGGGCTACAGTCCATGGGGTCAGAAAGAGTCAGACACAACTGAACGACAAACACTAACTAACTATAGCTTTTATAAAAGTGTTCTTTGACGACCTCCACAAAGGATTCCCAGATGGCGCTAGTGGTAAAGAACCTGCCTGCCAATGCAGGAGACATAAGAGACATGGGTACGATCCCTGGGTAGGGAAAATCCAGTGGAGAAAGAAATGGCAACCTACTCTGTTATTCTTGCCTGGAGAATCCCACAGACAGAGGAACCAGGTGGGCTATAGTCCAAAGGGTCACAAAGAGCCGGACATGACTAAAGCAACTTACCATGCACAAACACTTTGACCTTCACCTTCTCAACTTCTCTAAAGTTAACAAGAGGAAAGCTCTTGTGATCCCAGTGGAAGAACAGTGCAAGTCTGGTGTCAATAAACAAATTCCCTCATTAGTTGACAAAACAAAATATTCAGCCCCAACTTGCTGGGTGCTTCTCCCTGCTACCTAGTGTTACAGTGCAGACTTCCCTGTTGGCCAACAGGGACCTCAGCCTCACAACTCACAGCACACAGGAGATAGGGAAACCCACAACAAGAAATGGGTTCACAGCCTTAAGCTATCGGGAAAGCTCAGGGAAGACTTCCATCAGCAACCCCAGTAACATCCTGCCTTTATATCAACTAGCAACTTGGAACTCTCCCCATTTCTCATGCACAGACCACAGATACCATCTGCCCCATGCTCTCACCCAGGAAAAGAACTCTGTCTGTCACTTTCCAGAAGTTTAGTCGCTCAACTTCTGCTGGACTATTTCTAGAAGGCAGCAAACCCAACAAGCCTGGAGGGACGATGTGGACAGAGTTTGCTCCCTCTTTCACATCTCATTTTAATCTCTTCTTCTGCAAAATAAATAGCCCAAGGCCCTTCTCTCATTCCCAGTTTGTGGATTCCTCACTCCCTTAGTTTCCCTATTACGTTTGGTTATCAAAGCTAGTTTCACCAAGGGTGTTTACCATCATCACAAAGGGTGTTTACAATTCTAGTTAATATTATTGATAATGTCATTGACAGAGTATTACAGATAATGCATTATTTATCACTTGTCTCTATGCTGCTGCTGCTGCTGCCGCTAAGTCACTTCAGTCGTGTCCGACTCTGCGACCCCAGAGACAGCAGCCCACCAGGCTCCCCCGTCCCTGGGATTCTCCAGGCAAGAACACTGGAGTGGGTTGCCATTTCCTTCTCCAATGCATGAAAGTGAAATGGGAAAGTGAAGTCGCTCAGTCATGTCCAACTCGTAGCAACCCCATGGACTGCAGCCCACTAGGCTCCTCCGTCCATGGGGTTTTCCAAGCAAGAGTACTAGAGTGGGGAGGCAAATGCCTGGGCCTTTAGGAGTGATTATTTACTTTCCTCATATACTGCAGCACATAGTAACCACCACTTAGCTGCTACTTTCTGATTTTTCTCAAATAGTTGGAGAAGGAGTATTTAAAAAATCACATCCATTTTCTTTCAAAATCAAAACATAGCTTCTAAAAGTCAAATTATTCCCCACGTATTTTTAAAAATTTAATATGATACCATTCTTGGAAAGAACCATCAATGAGAACTAAAGAGCAATGAGATTTAATTCAATGAGAGCTAGAGGGAAATGCATGTTAAAATACATGGAAAATCTATGTAACACTAAAGAGGATCACACTGAGTTGAGCTAAATATAGAAGCCAAATTTTAAAAAAATTCTGAGTTTGTGTCCATAAACTAAAATGCTGCTAAATATGTCGATATTATAGAAAGCAACAAACCAAGGCCACTGTCCTGCTTCCTATATGAAGTGAGCAAATATTAAGACACTGGCAGGTCATTATACTTTAGAATCACTGCATAGCAGGCTGAGAATAGCATAGGAGGGAAGGAGAAATGGAAGGCAAGAGGAAAAAGAAGGAAAAGAAGGATTAAATCAGTAACAGAACAAGCCAATCCTACTTGCTTCTACAAATACTGTTCCTGCCAAGAGAATAGAGGATGAGGATAGTGTTTCATCTTCAATAATCCATCTAACAACCTCTCATGTAGCTACTATAATGATTTATGCAGTAATTTGTAGAAACCATCCTTATCTATATTATCTAATGTGGATTTGAAAAAAGAACATCACGTATATATCCTGAAATAAGAAAACTTTAAGAAACATAAGCACACATCCAAAGCTACTATTGAAGAGAGAGGAGTAAAAAGAAAGAATTGTTCTTTCTAGACATCAAATTGTGGCAGGTTTAAAATCAGGAGGGAAGTTATCTATGAGTTTGTGCTGTTTTGTTTGTTTAGATGATAGACTCTGCTGAGAGACTTTTAGAAATAGAAAGAAAAGCTACAGCAAATGCAGCTGAGACAACATGAAGAGCTGTCTTTCCTGAATCTCAAACAGCAGCAGATGAAAAGCAGAGAGTAAACTAAAAGGTCATCTCACACTCGTGGCCTTCTGGGTTTGGGGTTTTCCTTTTTCCTTTGGCCACTACCTTGCCAGTCATTTCCATGCTGTTTTTCTTGTTTAATCAAGAAAAACAGGCAAGACAAAAGGGATTATTTTCCAGAAGATCTGCTTATTTAGTGTCATAGGAATTTGAGGTTGTTATCTAGTACATTTGGGATGATGTAACAGCAAAGTCTAAAATGTTTATGAATTTATTTTCTAGTGTGATATTTCCACCACCTTTTACTCTTCCAGATGGGTTTCAACTGCATCTGTCTGCTTTTCCTGTTGTTTATGGAAGTACACCTCGTGTTCACTATCCACAGCAGCTTTGCATTAGCCTCATAGAATTATATGAGCGGGGAAATTTTAAAACATAAGAGACACAGAGTTTTTCATAAAGTCTTATTAATCATATTTTGAAAGGGATAAACGTCTTGCCAAATTTGTCTGAATTTCTGGTCAAGTAAAAAGCAGGTCTTCAAGCCATCAGACAGAACATATTCAGTTTATATCTAGTGTGTCCAGAACTACACCCAGGTACCACATAGGACATGGCATTTTTAAAATACAAGACATGGTCCTTGCTCTCTATATGGTTTAAAGTTTAACTGAAACAATTTAGAGAGCAATAAAAAGGTAAAGCAGGAGGAGGAGAGGTCTCAGGAGGAACAGAAATGCCAGCAAGACCTTGAACTATTTAGGATTCATGGAGAGGTAGAGAGAGGGGACTCCAGTCCAGGAATAGCAAGTTTAAAGATATACAGGAGAGTCACTTTGAGAATTTTCAGGAACACTGAGTAAGCCTGTGAGTAAGCAAGCAGAGAAAGCCAATTAACATGTTTAAAAAGTTTCAATTATTTCTAGGAAAGGGTCATTTTTCTCCTCATTAGAGCATCAAATGCTTGATTAAATGGGTTTTTATCCCCATTTATCTTATTCTATTTCCTTTAATGCACCATATTTTTTTGTAGTTAACTAAATATAGGACCTGAAGTAGTGCTTCTTCACAATGGTAAGTATGACCTCTTCCCTGAAGAAACCACGTGTTAGCAGCACATGTTCCTCCCACCACCTGCCCACCCTACTGCCAGCCTGGTGATGGTTGGGGGTGGAGGGAATAACATAGCATGAGTGCCTTAGGACTGGGTTTGAATTTTCTGTTTTGCGGTTTTGGTGGGACTTGTATGTTAGTATTTTATATACAGATAACATTCTATTAATTACTTAACTTCAGTTCCACTGGAAATGGAAATAATGTCAGAAACCCAAACCTGGAGAGAAAGAATAATTATTTTGTTTGGCTTTGGTAACATCCATGAAAGAATCTCCTTCTTTCTCAAAGCAGTATATCTCAGAGGAGGCACCCTATGTTTCTGTGTTAAATTAATATCCAGTAGATTACTGTGAAACTTCTTGGTTCTGCTGTTTAATTTTGAAATTCCCCTTCAGTTCTCCTCCTTCAATTGAACTGATGTTCAGGTAAAGCTATGAAACAATCCAAAGACAAATAAAAGGAAAGACAAATAGCAGTAAGCACCATTTGCTAGTATCTTTCCTGTGTCAGATCTCTGCCAAGTGCTTTACCTGCATTATTTTATTTAATCCTTCCCACCATCCTATGAGATTGGCATTATAATTCCCATTCTATAAACAGGGAAACTGACAGGGTGGGTTGTTTCCAAAAGTCACATTCTAGTAAGTGATGGAGCTAGGATTCAAGACTTAGCCTTCCCTTACCACCATACAAATTTTAATATGGAATGTGGAAAAAGTGAAAGGGAAGAAGGACTACAGAAGAGAACTGAAAGATGATACTGATGTCAAAATGACTGATCATTCTGAAGCAAGAAGGTAATTGAGGAAGTACTAGGATTAAGAAGTTAAGACTAATGAGAGATACAGAACTGATCAGCAATACCTGGATAGTTAATGTTTAGTCTCATCTATAAATATTCTGAACTGCTAAAATGCAAATTGAAACCACAATGAGATATCACCTCACACCTGTCAAAATGGCTATTATCAAAAATACCACAAATAACAAGTGTTGTCAAAGATGTAGAGAAAAGGAAAGCCTGTTAGTGGGAATGTAAATTGGTGCAGTTACTAAGGAAAACAGTTTCCTTAGTATGGCGTTTCCTCAAAAACTTAAAAATAGAACTACCATACAACTTAGCAATTTCACTCCTGAGTATTCATCTAAAGAAAGAGAAAATAGTAACTTGAAAAGATATAAGCATGCCTATGTTTACTGCAGCATTATTTACAATAGCAAGATGTGGAAATAATCCAGGTATTAACTGAGGGATAAATGAATAAGGAAAATGTGGCATATCCATATGGTGGAATATTATTTGGCCATAAAAAGGAATGGAATCTTGCCATTTGCAACAACATGGATGGATATTGATGGTATTATGCTGGGTGAAATATGCCAAACAGAGAAAGACAAATACTGTATCAACTCACTAATCTGTGGAATCTAAGAAATCTAAACTCATAGAAACAGAACACATTGGTGCTTGCCAGAAGCAATCGAAGGTGGGAGAAGTGGGTGAAGAAAATCAAAAGGGACAAACTTAAAGTTATAAAATAATTAAGTCATGGGTATATATCATGTGCAGTGTGATGATTGTAGTTAATAATTGTGTATTTTAAAGTTGCTAAGAGAATAGATCTTAAAAGTTCTTTTAAAAATAAAAAATTGTAACTGTGAGGTAAGGAGGAGACAGAGAATGAGATGGTTAGATAGCATCACCGACTCAATGGACTTGAACCTGAGCAAACTCAGGGAACAGTAGAGGACAGAGGAGCCTGGCATGCTGCAGTCTATGGAGTCACAAAGAGTCGGACACAACTTAGCGACTGAACAACAACAACATGAGGTGACATGTTAACTAGACTTATTGTGGAGATCATTATACACGTGACAGTGTATACAAATACTGACTCTTTATAAAACTAATATAATATATGAATCACATCTCAATGAAAAAGATAAACTGAGCTCCTAAATTCTCTATTTTTAACCATAAATTATCTATGTGGGATCTGCTCCATATGAATATAGTCAAATTGAAGGAAGGAACCTTCTCAGAAACACCAAAGACAGCCTCTATTTTTACACTTGGGTGGTAACTACCTCTTATGAGGAAGTAAGATCAACAGAAGATCCAAAGAACAGAGGAATAAGTTCTGTCAACAATGTCATGTTTATCTTCACAGCACACTATCTGGAACATTTTGTCATTTTTTTAGACCACCAATGTTGAGAAGAGATTATTCAGAAGGATAATAATTTAAATGTAAGAGGATGCTGTTTTGTAAGCTAGACCACCAGTTGGGTTGGACCAGCATGTGGATTTAGGCAACACTTCTGGGAGTACTTATGATCTTCCCTAAGACCCTGAAAAAAGTATCTTTCACTGTCATGATCCTCAGAGACATGCAAAACATGGAAAGGGCTCAAACTATGACAACAGTGATATTCAGGTACATTAAAAATATGACTTATGGAAATGTCCAGAGGAAACTAAATGCAGGAAAGGACAACCAAAGGAAAACATTGTAAATAAGGAGAGAATCTGGGAGCAGATGAGAAGCCAAACAACACTTAAGTATCCAAAGCTAAAGTGCTGACTGGCCCAGAGCTAGGTGATGCACTGACACACACTTCTCAGGAGTTTGGGATAAACATGTCCACACTGCTGTATTTAAAATGGGTAACAGATTAGGACCTACTGTATGGTACAGGGACTTCTGCTCAATGTTATGCGGCAGCCTGGATCCCCTGGGAGGGGATTTTTTTTTTTTATTAGTTTTGCCAAACAATGACATGATATCACCATGGGTTTACATATGCTCCCCCTCCAGAACCCCTCTCCCTCTTCCCTCCCCCCAGGAAATCTCGTTGCACCAGCCCCGAGCATCAATCCTGGGCTGACGATTGATTAGACATATGATAATTAACATGTTTCAATGCCATTCCTGGGAGGGGATTTTGGTGGAGAATTGAACACATGTATATGTGTGGCTGGGGCTTCCCAGGTGGTGCTAGTGGTAAAGAGCCTGCCTGCTAATGCAGGACAGGTAAGAGACGTGGGTTCGATCCCTGGGTCGGGAAGATCCCCTGGAGGAGAGCATGGCAACCCACTCCAGTATTCTTGCCTGGAGAATCCCATGAACAGAGGAGCCTGGCAGGCTACAGTCCATAGGTTCATGCAGAGTCAGACACGACTGAAGAGACTTAGCACACACACCCCCATATGTATGCCTGAGTCTCTTCTGTCCACCCAAAACTACACAGCCCTGTTAATCAGCTAGCCTCCAATATAAAGCTGAAAAGAGACAACTCAGTCTCTTGGTTGGGGTTAAGGGCCAAACCCAAGCAAGAGGAATTCACTAAAGAACACCTGGGCATCTTGCTATCTTCTAAACCAAGACTCACAGCCCATAAAGCCAACATATCTGCTCTCATCACTCATGTTGTTCAAGCCTCAGCGAAACTTCACATCTCTCATCTAGTCTTTGAAAGAAATGACAACTGGATCCAAATGCCACGAAGGTTTGAGGGCTATGATCCTGCCAACGTCAGAGACTGACAATTCTTCAGAGTACAGGGAGGGTGTTAGCAGCTAAAAGTGCTTAAGAAAAGAAGACCATAATAAAGAATGTGTCACAATCACCTCCTAGTATTATGAATATAATAACATCATGCATAATGAGGTATCATTTCCCATTACTACTGAGCATTCAGTCTTCTTTCTTTTTATGTTTCAAATTGGGGGTCCTGAGGCACTAACAAATCAGCACACAGCTTACAGCAGTTGCATGTGCAAAATGGGTCACATTCTTCAGTATTAGAAGTTCACGTGACTCTTGAGTTATACATATGTAAGTTCACATTTGAAAACAGTGCATAAAGATCTAAACAAAACATGCATGAAGCGAAATATCTGTGCAGTGGCAACTAGAAGGACTTTGAACACTAGAAGTAATAATAGTTTTATTTTTATAGATATATTTAAATTATTTTATCTATATCCAGAAAATTAAATATCCAGCTTTATTTTCAAATTTGATTAAAAGTTATATTTATTAATTCCCATTTGAATTTTACCTCTTAATTTCAATAAAGCTTTTTTAATATTTTAGAAGGAAAAAAAGAACCTTTTGGAAAATACAAAAATATTTTATTTTTCAATGTTTACATCTATTTTAATTTATGTTTTTTTTAAAGTGTGTTCAAATTCAGTACACTATACTTTAGATCATTAGGGTTGAAAGCAAGGCAAAATTATGATAGAAAATGAGAAATGAGTTCAAAAATGTAAAAAGGCCGAAATTTTAAAAAATGGAAATTTCATTGAAGTAAAGGGACATTTGTCATTAGGAGAATAAGATGTATTTTATACAACACATTACGTTCACTTGATTTATACTCAAGTATTTAGACTTTTACATGTGCATCTCCATTTTTTCACTCTTACTCTGGGCCTCAAAAACACTGAGGGCAGGACTGCCTACTCACCTTAAAAAAGAGAGAAATATGTTAAAAAAACAACTTTCTTTAAATGTGCAAAACTGTCTCAGTAAGACCCTAAGCCACTGTGCTATATGAATTGCCATTTTGCCACTGGAGAGCTCATAATGTAACTGAAGCTCATGTTAGCTCTTAAAGTCTGTTATGAGTCAGTCCTTACCTCCCACCCACATGCTCAAGAAGGAGAGAATTGGACTCTAGAAGGAGAGGCCATTTTCCCATTGACCAAAGGGTAAAATGAACAGCTCGGGTCAGGAGGCAGAATTCCAGACCATAGCAACTCGGGATAAACACTTCAGGTCGCTAGAGGTCAAGGGCAAGTTGTACACGCGAAGCAGAGAGGCAGCAGGCAACCTACAGGACCAGAAAGGCCAAGCCAGGCAGCTTCTGCCCTCTCCTCTAATTCTAGAGGATTCCCTGAATAACAGAGTAGCCACAACAAATCAGGGCCTGCCTCTCAGAAGAAGTGGTCACTGATGCACGCACTGAGAGGACTACTGCTGTGAGAGTCACCTCAGCCTGGGGACTTCCACAAGCTGGTGGGATCTAAGAAATATTTCAACTTCTGTTGAAACAAGGGAAAATATTTGTATGAATATTATTAAGTAACAACATCCCAGTTCAGTCCCTAAGTAATGTAAAACTTAGAAAAAGGACATTACTAAGTAAGCCTAATTTGTTTAAAAAATTTCCCTGAACACAATAAAATACTGTTTTGAGATATATATTTAAAAATCTAGAATTTTCAACTTTTTTTGTCTCAAGCTTAAACTACATAATATAATACATGAGGTACTTTAAGAAACCAAAAATTCTCAAGAGATAATTTTGCAAACTTTAGGTTGGCTGGTTTTTTGATGGCATAATTGATACGTTACACTCTTCTAGACCACAAATGTCATAGGTACCACTTAACCAAAAGAAATAAACATACTTGAAAGAGAGGCTCTCTGTTCTAAATCAAACATAACAAATAAATAAATGCGTTGGGAAAGGATTCTTTCTCAAAGAGCTCTAAACACTACTATAATCAGCTTTTTCTGGGAAGACGATTCCATTTTTTTGCAACAGTCAACATTTCCTTGGAAAACAAACGGAAGTTACTCTCTATGCTTGGGATATTTGCATTCAAGGGACAATTTTACTGGGGAATTTATCAGTCCAGTCGCTGGTGAATATGTGAGAATTCTCCAGAAGAGCATGTTCTGTAAGTCTCCCATCAGGAGGAAGCTCTAACACCCTCAGCCACATTCAAGCCTTTCTGGCAACTGAAATGCTACACAGAAGTCAGTCTTCCCAGATAGGGCTGCTCTAGGCAGATGAGAGGAACTGAGGCATAATGTAATGGAATTGTCTATATAGTTAATATTTCTCTCTGCTACTAAGGGAGATTTTCTTCAGACCATGTAAATAGGCATAATATTCATCACATATGTTAACAGCCTAGAAATATTTTTTTTGAAAAACTCTTCCAACTGACCTCTTTTAAACAAATTATGCTGCTCTCTCTGTAGCTGGAAAAGCAACCCACACCCAAATATTAGCTTCCCACTTGGAATACATAGGCTGAGGAATTTTCCCATTTCATCTCCTCATTTTGTTGGCTCTCTTATGTTAGCTGTGTTTCACTCTAAGCTAGTAGGGCAAGAACTTAATGATCCAGCAATCCCAGTCCTGGATGTAAATCTGGAAAAGATGAAAATTGCAATTCGAAAAGGTGTATGTCCCTCATTGTTCATAGCAGCGCTATTTACAGTAGCCCAGACATGGAAACAATCCAAGTGATCGTCAACAGACAATTGGCTTAAGAAGTGGTATACAGTGGAATAGTACTGTATATGTATACATATGTACAGTGGAATAGTATTCAGCCATAAAAAGAATGAAATATTGCTACTTGCAGCAACATAGATAGACCTAGAAAAAATTATACTTAGTGCAGTAAGTCAAATAGAAAAAGACAAATACTATATGATATCACTTATATGTGGAATAAAAAAATAATACAAATGAATCTATATATGAAACAGACCCAACAGACAGAGAAAATAAGCCTATGGTTCCCAAAGGGGAAAGGGATCAAAGAAGGGTTAAATCAGGACTATGGAATTAACAGATACAAACTAGTACACATTAAATAGATAAGCAAGAAGGATTTACTATATAACCCAAGGAAATACACTCAGTGTTTTACATTAACCTATAATGGAAAATAATCTGAAAAATATAAATATATAACTGAATCAAATTACTATACACCTGAAGCTAACACAATATTATAAATCAACTATACTTCAGTTAAAAATGTAGATAAAATAAAATTGCTAAAAGCCAGTATTTAATGAGCATTCACTATATGTCTAACACTGGGTTGTGAGCTATCCATGAATTATCTCAGTCTTTTTCATAACACTGTGAGTTTAGAACTATTGTTATTATGCTCATTTTTCAGATGAAGGTGCTGAGGTTTAGAGAGATTAAATAAACTACCCCAGAAATTTGAAACCAGAATCCGAACTCTGAAGTACTTAATTGCACCAATTCTAAGAGGCATATTTTTTTCACATTTAAACATTTCTGAAATATCTGGGGTTACCTGACAATATTAAAAAAAAATACAATTAAAAAAACTTTTTTAAACATACAATTAAAACTGGCAGCCGTTTTCTTCCTTAATGGTACATAACCTATGACGTCTTCATTTCTCTGGCCAATCTTAGTCACTTGTAATTTCTGTCTTAATCATGTTTAATTCCCGCACAGGACCTGACCCCATCCAGTACCGGATAGACATTCAATAATTCCTTTCTTATCTTCCTCCTCGTTGCTCTTTTCCTCTCCATTTTATTGAGATATAATTGGTATATAAATTGTATTAGTTTAAAGCATACACCAGAATGATTTGATGTATGTTTATACTGCTAAGTGGTTACCACAATAAGTTTAGTTAACATCCATCACCTCACAATAGGACTCCTTAATGTATCTGCCCTTTCAGGGTGATTCCACGTCTCTCTTTCCATTGACCACGTTGTCCTGTGATTTCAGGGTAAAAGTTGGGACATCCCTAGTAGCTTAGTATATTAGCTTGCTAACTGGCACAAGAAGGACTAGTGTGTAGTCGTATTTATAATTCTGATCCCAGAAAATTTCACATACCTCATCCAGCTCAGAAAAAAATGACAAAATAACTGGGTGACATGTTGTCTGTAGATCAAATGAGCTCCTCACATCTGTGTCTGCTCTTCTCATGAAGCAACAGAGACCATGTGCTGTATAATCCTTTCCATCACCAGCATCCACATGTTATCTTCCACATGGGCAAAGATCCCACACCCATCAATGTTTGCAGCTCCCTAACATGATCCTTTCAAACAGACTTGAGCAGCATCTTTTCTGGCCCTGCAAAAACTTCACAGGTGCCCCACCACTCCTGCCTTTGAATGTCCCTGATGATAGCTTTCATATAATTCATGTAAACATAATTCATTTGCTCTTATAAAGAAAGCTAGACTAAAAATCCAGGGCTTTCCTTGTGGATCAGCTGGTAAAGAATCCGCCTGCAATGCAGGGGACTTGAGTTCGATCCCTAGGTTGGGAAGATCCCCTGGAGAAGGGAAAGGCTACCCACTCTAGTATTCTGGCCTGGAGAATTCCATGGGCTGTATAGTCCATGGGGTCACAAAGAGCCGGACAGGACTGAGCAACTTTCACTTTCAGACTAAACCTCTAAGCCTAAATATAATGAGAATAACCTGGAGTACCCCTCATTTGCATGTCATAAAAATACCTGAAAGACAAACAAAAAATCATACAAACTAATTTTTAAAATAAAAGTGTTTATCTAGAGTAAGGTAGTGATTACATGCAGCTGGGTTGAAGCCAAGACCGAAATTTCCTGTGGTGCCAGAGGTAAATCTGCCATGTATACATGGGCAGCTCTCTTTCCAGCTCTGGGATTATGAGGCTTTAAAAGCAGGTGACACACATGTACCCCAGCACCTCCAAACTATCTGCCTAAACTTACATGTATGGAGGTTGCTGTCAGGTGAAACTTTTGCCCAAACCTAAAGACAAGCAAGCATGTCAACTAAATGGAAACCTGCAAAAAGGTAAAGAGGAAACAGCCCCTGAGAGGAAAATGAACAGGATTCAACCTCATTTATAGAAACTTCATACAGCTATTCAGACCCTGCAGGCCTGGAGAGCATGCTCTAGTTCATATGGTGGGTAGAATGTCAGGGAGTGAAGCCAGCCTTCATTCGAAGTCTGTGCCTGTCATCCTCCTGACATTATTTGAGACTCTCGCCTTCCTCCAAGTTCTTGAGATACATAGTCCTCACCTTTCTCCTCATTGGCCCTTCTTTGCACTGATTTAATTGGTTAATTTAATACATCTCATCTCTTCCATCTTCACCAACACCCCTGTCCCTTCATGTCCCCACAAAGTACACTATACCTTCAGAACTTGAAATGTTCCATTTCTCCTGCCATGTCTTCCCTACCAAACAGACTCACTTCCTTTGTCAAGAGAGCCACTAATCCTTTAGACCCAGGAAGCAGAGATGCTGAGACATTGTCATATTCTCAGAGTAGGCTAACTAAACCCCAGTCTGTAAAATAAACAACCCATTAGTCATGCAAAAGACTTAGAAGAAAAAGACACATGAGCCCTACTACATCTGCCAGCACTGAAGTCTGAATCACACAGAAGCCTGAGGGAATTAGGACTTGAGGTCAGCTTGGAAGAGCTGCCACACTTGGAATCTCCATGGTTTCCCATAGCTCCAGGTAAAGATTCCCCCAGCAGTTCCAAGAACACATGCTGAAGTCTCAGTCTGTGATCCAATGGGCTTCTGAATGGTCAGGGCTCTCTAAAGAAACAGAACCAATAGGATATATGAAGTGAAAGTGAAAGTGTTAATCACTCAGTTGTCTCTGACTCTGTGACCCCATGGACTATAGCCCACCAGGCTCCTCTGTCCATGGAATTCTCCAGGCAAGAACACTGGAGTGGGTTGCCATTCCTTTCTCCAGGTAATCTTTCTGACCCAGGGATCGAACCCGGGTCTCCTGCATTGCAGGCAGATCCTTTACCATCCAAGTCACCAGGGAAGCCACTAATATGATGTGTGTGTGTGTGTGTGTGTGTGTGTGTGTGTGTGTGTGTGTGTGT
>ML663566.1:16267397-16355701 GCA_007570785.1 Antilocapra americana | reverse complement strand
TGTGTGTGTGTGTGTGTGTGTGTGTGTGTGTGTGTGTGTGTGTGTGTGTGTGCACAGATTTATTTTAAGTGATTGCCTCAAGTAATGGTAGGGGCTGGCAAGTCCAAATTGTGCAGAGCAGACTAGCAGGCTGGAAAGTCCAGCAGAGTCAATGTTGCAGCCTTGAGTCCAAAGGCAGACTGGAAGCTGAATTCCTTCCTCTTGCAGGGACTTCAGTCTTTTCGATGAAGGCCTTCAACTGATTGGATAAGGCTTTCCCACATTATGGAGGGTAATCTACTTTACTCAAAGTCCACTGATTTAAGTGTTAATCACATTTGAAAAATACCTTCACAGCAACACAGCAACATCTAGACTTGCATTTGGCCAGGCAACCATGGCCCACCACCATGGGTTCCAAGAAACCTAGTCTCTCCCCAGAATCCTCTAAGCATGATCCCCTCTTCTCCAGGCCACTTAGCCTGGAAGCTGATCCATTCTCCATCTATATAAAGTCACCCCTCTGACATAGTCATATCCCAAACTTGAAAGATCCCAGAGGCCCAAAGATTTCTCAGCCACCCCAGATTTTAGGGGCAGGTCTCTCCCCTCCAGAGCTCAACATCGTGTCCAAACGTGAAGAGTGGGGTTCTCCTTCTCTCCACACCCCCGTAGATTAAAATGGAGCATCCTCAGCCCACCAAGAGAATTGAACTGGATGGTTGATAGACCCCCTCGAATCCATCTGTCACATACTTCTAGACTGTGTCTCTTAAGCATCCAAACAAAACACTCTTAAGTATTTATTCTTAAATCACTCAGAGATCTCTAGATTGGTATCATTTTACTTAAAACAAATGGGCATTTTTCATATATCGAAATTTATATATGTTAGGAAATGTGTTCATTTAATCTGTAAGCTTACTCATAAGTTCAGAAATAGACTCATTCCTTACTGTTTTTGGCAATAGAAATTATAGCTCTGAGAAAGAAGATACACCCGAGATTCAGAGACCATGTGAACTGAGTTCTTGAAGCTGAGGAAATCAGGAGGCAAAGATCATTGCAAACAAAACATGGCGCCAGTGTGTAGAGTGCTCACTCCCTACAGGTGGCATCACTTTTATATACAGAGGCTTTGTAAAGAATTCTGGAAGCCAAGGGAGAGGAATGTCATTCAGCAGAGGGAAAAACAAAATGTGAGCAATAGCATCTCCACCAGAGAGTAGAGTTTCCAAATACTTCTTCATTCTCTAGTCAGACAATTGCAAGCAACTAAAATGAGCTACCGCAGATCCTAGTAGCACCGTGGAAATGAAATTAGTTCCTCTATTCTTAGTACAATCAATCATTCAAATAGAGATGGGTGGCTGCAGCCAGCCCCCGTAGAGCCTTGGGTTCGAGGAGGAAGTGGCCACGGTTTCTGCCTCATGCTGGTCTGTTCCTTCCCCTGAGAAGGAAGCTGAATGCTGTGAACAGCTGATCTTATCTGCTCTGTTATCATCATTAGTATTTGACATTTACCCAGCATAGACAGTACATAAGGGTCTGGCAGAGACTAAAACTGCGCCGTGGGCCCTCAGCCTGATTTCAACCCCAAAATTTCAAAAAGGTCAGCCAGCAAAAATTCATAACAAGAGGGAGGGGACTTGCCTTGTCAGACTGAGAATTGGCCAGATTGCAAAACAGGAAAAAGCAGCCAGGAAAGAACTTGAAAGAGGAAAGTAGATTTTTGGAAATGTGTCATTTCTTGCCTTCACCCATTGACCTCTTTTGTAGGAGTTTTGCAATGAAGGGATAACTATTTACAGAAATGGTTCACAGCCCACTAGAGGAAAGATAAGAAAATTATTACAGATTTCTTTTTGAATAGAGGAGATTTTGATTTTGGATGAATAAAAAAAGTTCTTCTTCTTACAAGTCGTAGTTAGTCACAGGAAAACTAAACATTTACAATAGCCCTGGTGCCACAAGTCAAATTTGACATACAAAGAAAATATCCTTATAACAAATAGGAAATGCTCATTTCTGTTTTACAGTAGGTCTTTTGGGCATGAGTCAAATTTTTGGCATACTAGTCATGTGACTTTAAACAATTCACAACTTTTGTGTCTCAGTCTCAGCATTTGTAAAATATAGATAACAATGAAAGTAGTCTGAAAGTGTGATTGTGAAGATCCAGTGAAATAACACATATAAAACCCTGGCACAGTACTTGGCATATAGTAGGTACTCAATAGACATTAATTACAATGTGAGAGCTCTTTACAAACCTCTAGTGTGACACAAATGCCAGTTCCCATATATGACATGAATGGCTACAGAATCAGCTTTTGTTGTTGTTGTTCAGTTGCCAAGTCATGTCTGACTCTTTGTGACCCCATGGACTGCAGTATGCCAAGCTTCCCTGTCCCTCACCATCTCCCAGAGTTTGCCCAAGTTCATGTCTATTGAATCAGTGATGCCATCCAATCATCTTATCCCCTGTAACCCTCTTCTTCTGCCTTCAGTCATTCCCAGCATATGCTTTTAATTGCTTCCAAATAACATGTTTGCTCTCTGTAAACAGACCCATATGGTAAGAAGTGTTCTGTCATGGTGAGTTTCCCGTGTGACTAGAGGCCAATGTAACAGATAGGTGGCCTCCTGAACTGGGGAGGAAGGTTAGGGAAGAGGTACTGATTCCAAACTCCATTTCTGCCATATTAGTTGAGCTGAGAGGTTGGTCCTCTGCAAAGTCCTTCTGTTGCTGGTGCAGCAACATTTTTCATCTTCTATGTATGTGCATGCTAATGTTACTTCAGTTGTGTCTGACTCTGTGTGACCCTATGGGCTGTAGCCTTCCAGGCTCCTCTGTCCATGGGATTCTCCAGGCAAGAATTCAGGAGTGGGTTGCCATGGCCTCTCCCATTCAGGAGTTGTTTCACTTAGCATCTGATAAAAATAGTTAGTTTGCCCCCGAGAGAGTTTTAAAGCATCTTCTATCAGGACTGTGATAGCTGCAATATTTCAAAGGCAGGGAAAGACCTCTTCCCAATAAGGGACTAGGACACTCAGGGACCACCAGAAACTGGTGGGAAAATATCTGTGCATCCCAGCAACAAAGAAGCGGTCAGGTGAATCTTTTTGTAATTGTTTTTCCTGTAGCACCCAAAATGGTACAGGTTTGAAAGGAGAAGGCTCCAGAGTAGGAGGTCAGGACAGAGTAGGTGGCCCCTTTGTCAACCAAGAAATTCGCAGATCTACCTGTCACATCCAGTTGCATCTTTGACTCCAGCCCCATGATGGTTATCTATGACAGGTGGGCTGGCTGGAGCAGCCCGCTTCAGTCCTGTTGAACCATCATGAGGGAGGCTTGGCTCTTGACCTTGAGGCTCCTGGGTCCTGAGGGCAGAGTGCCACCCAGCGTCCCAACTGATGGTATTTATAGCGAGCCATTGTAGGAGACTTGTCACAGTTTGGACACTCTTTGGCCCAATGTCCCACCTGTCTACAGATTAGGCATTTGCCTTGCACCTGTCCTTCAAGGACTTGGGGTTTGCCATGGGGCTTCCCTGGAGTATGGCCACCATCTGGGCATGCCTAATCTCTTTCCTTTCCTCCCTTTCCTGAGCCTTGGTTTCCCTCTCCTGTTCTCTGTTTTAAAAGTTATTGGTGGCTGTCTGGACCGTCTTGTATAAAGAGGCAGCAGAGTCCTGCTGATGTAGCTGTTGTAACTTTATCCTGATGTCTGATGCACACTGGGACATGAATTTGTCCTTTAAAATCACCTGTCCCCATAAGAGTCTAAGTCCTTTAGTAAACTTTTGGAGGGCCTCTTTTAGCCTTTCCAGAATGGCAATGGGGTTTTCATTGGGTTCCTGAGTTATTGCTGAGACCCGGCACAGACCCGCAACTAATAAGCTTTCTTCTATTTTTATGGGTGGACTTCCTTAGGGAGTGAGTCTCTCTGAAGTTTATCCTACCCAGTACTGTTGCAACCTGAGAGCTGGGCATCCCCAGGTCAGGTCCAGATCCCTGGGAAGGCTGAGGCATGAGAGCTTCCTGGAGCTCAAATCTCCAGGCAGGTCAAGGCAGGTCAGCCTCCCAAGAACTGGGTCCCTGGGCAGGTCGTGGCATGTCAACCTCCTGGGACCCCTGGCCTGGAGTTGTGCATCACCAAGGTCTCCAGTGTGACCAGTTCTGGGTAGGATTAAGGGATTATAATCTTAATTTATTGCCAGTTTGTCTGGCACGGATGGGAATAGATACCATGACATAAAACAATCCCCTGAGACTGGGAATCTGGTGAAACAGCCACAAGCCTTATTGTCTTTTTGTTCTGAAGGGATGTAAGTCACTGATTTTCTTCCCTAGTCCTCCAAGGACAGTTTAAGGTATCTCCAGTAGTAAACATTTCATTGTCATAGATCCACTCTAGGTAATAACAGAAGAAATAACAAAGGAGTGGGTTATCTGGTCCTATTAGGGGCATTAAGAGTATTTTAATAATAAGTGGGGTGGAATGATGTTGCTTATAAGGGGGCAGGGTCCTGGTTGTAGGAGTTAGTAAGTGGCTAAAGAACAAATTGATAAGAAGCAACAAACCAGATGTTCCATAAAAGTGAAGTGAAGATTTGATCCAGGGGTATGTCTGTAACTTTAGGAGAAGGATGGTAAGGGTTTGGGCCCAAATAGCCTGCAGGGCTAATTCCCAAAGTGGCAAACATTATCCCTGGAAGCCCATTTTCCCTTGAAGGGATGTCACCAACAGATGGACTTCTAACAGGCATTGTGTGCCTGTTATCTGCCCTAGCGGGTTCACTTAGAGATGATGTTTTTGTACATGTTGTTGGAAACATGGAAGATGAAGGCCTGAATATCTAGAGAGATTGGATATTATACAGTATTCACCTCTCAAGGGCCAGCTATTTTTCTGGTTGTCCCTCTAGAAGATTGTAGAGACAAAACTGTGGGCCCAGATGGGGATGAAACAGGAGGGGAGAGGGCACAACTTTTGAAAGAATTACATAACCCAAGGGCATAACATAAACTGGCTAAAATCAAATGGGTCCAAAATGACAAGTCAGCTTTAAGTAAACCTTGATCCTCAATCTGCAAGCTAGATGACACACCCAAAGATGCCAGGACAGTTCCAAGGCACTGTCAAAAGACGAAGGAGTGGGTAGTTCTCCAATTGTTGGAATGATCCTCCCACTCATTAGCATATGAAATCACCCAGCTTGCTAAAACTAACCACACCACATTCCTTGGCCACTCCCCTCTGTGATGGCCCACACTCTTGCAGTGTGGTTCACTCTGAATCTGAACCTCCTACCTATCCCTCTGTCTCTCACTGATTTTTTTTTTTTCAATGAGACATCAAGAACCTGAGCTTCATTAGGTCCTGAAACCAGGCACTGTGGGTTTTGGCCAGGCTCAAGTCCCTGTCAGATGCAACTGAGTGACTAAGCATAGCACAGAGTCCCTGCCATGTGGATTTGAGTCCCAATCTTAGATAATCAGTTTCAAACACAACTCTCAGAAATGAAAAGATGATGACCTGCCCAACACTTTGTAAGCAGTGGCATAGATGGAGACAGGAGCTGAAGGACAGGAGGAAAAAGCGGTGGGAAAAATGTGCTGAGGAATACCCTTCATAACTTGCTGGAAAATCTGCTAAATACCTGACTTGTGCTCATAGTTTTCATTGGCCTGATCCTTAGAACAAAGAAGATTAAGGACAGAAGAACCCCCACCCACTTGGGCAACAGGTACTAAGTAGCCCCTGCCAGAGTCCCTCAACTTCACCCACTGCTGCTCACCTGTTCACAGAGTTTGAGAAAACAAGAAAAGAGAGATTGTAAAGGAACTAAGATTTTGTTAGCCATAAGTCCTTCCAGCCATAGGGGCGAGGACTTCCTACCCCAACTGGAGGTCTTCTGGAATCTGAGACTGAGCCACATGAGCTTTCTGCTGAGTCTGTTTTTGATGTCCTGGTTTCCAGCATGCTGGGCTTCTTGTCACTTCCATTGCACTGGATTTTCTTCACATTCAGCTTCCACCACAGGAGCTTTCGCCGAGTTGGGCTTCTGCTGTGCTTGGCCTCCACCTCAAGTTGAGGTTATTTCAGCCAGGTTAAATCCCAGAAATGGCACCATATATTTCCAGGGAGTTTATAATTTCCTTGGTTCTGTCTCGTCACAGCAAAAATTTGAAGTGACGGGTGGGCCAGTGTCACTGCCTCAGTTTTATTCGGCAAGCAAAGGCATGAGGGTGGGCTGACCCAAAACAAGTGAGGAGAAGAGAATCCCGTGGCTCAATTTTGGCTCCTGTTTTTATATGTTTTTTTCTCTTCCCCCTGAGCCCGCCCTTTTTTTTGTTTGCTTCACCTGAGGTTCTTACCTTTGTTCTTCACCTTTGTTCCTCGGACCTTTCTTTGTTTTATTTTTGTGGGCTTTTTCCTTTCTTTGTTTTCTAGCCAGCACTATTTTGGACTCCTTTTTCCTATTCTAGCTACCTAACATTCCCAAACCCACACCCCTTACACGTCCTGCATTGGCAGGCAGGTTCTTTACCACTATCATCACCTGGGAAGCCCTCTTCTATGCATATTAACCCCTAAAACTAAGTCCACTGACAGAAAGGGTAACTCCTGGCAGCATTCGACTGGGGAGCTGCCGTGGATCTTCAAGAATAATATATTCCCCAGCCCTCACCCTTTTTCCCTTTCCCCTCCTCTACTCATACCCTTCAGAGGAGCTCTGGAGCTTTGCACAGAGCTGCTGTTTCTGTCCATGGGAGGCAACCTACAGGGATGCCAAAATGTAAGCCACGGTCAGACCACATGGATTCAAGTGCCATGTGACTTTGAGGAGCTCCTTCAATTTTCTGTCCATATACTTTCTTCCTTCAATTTTCTTACCTCTTAAATGCAAATAATTAAAACGCTTGCATCAAACATTTGTTGTGAGTATTCAGTGTGATAACACATGTAAAAAATAGGTGGTCAATAAACATTATCTATTAGAATAACCATCTTCATCACCATCTTCAAGAGCACCATCTTCTTCATCATCATCCCCATCACTACCCTATCATTATTACATACTCCTTTCAGAATATTCCTCACTCCTCTCAGAACATCCGCCCTCAAGCTTAACAGTCCATCATCCTCTCTGTGAAAGGATAAATTATCTATAGCAACCAGTATACTAAGTAACAGGAGAATAAGAGGACAAATGTAGAGGGGCCACAAATACACGACCATGGCCTGAATTAGAAGAATTCACCAGCATAAGAGAGGCCAAGCACTACATGCAAAGTTGAGTGGGGAATGAAATAGGATATCCTTGAGGTCACTAAAGGTTTCAAGTTCAATACAAGGGAGCATTCTTTAGGAATGACTCATCTGTACTTCAGATCCACTGCCTGGTTTCACAGATGAGGAAAGCAGGGTCCAGGAGGAAATGACTTGCCCAGGAAATTCACATCAGAGACCAGAATCCAAGCCTCCTGATGTCCAGCCCAGCTCTCTTCATGGCTCCCCTGCTGACTGACAAATTGAAACTGTATCAACTCTCATCCAAGTTGAGGGGAAGGGGAAGGCAGGCTCAGAGCTGGGGCCTCACTCATCGTGGACAATCCAATTGCATCTACCAGTAAGTTGACTTTCTTCCCACCCTGTCCTTATTTCCTTGTTGGTCAGTCAGTTCCTCCTCCTCTCCTAGGTCACAGCCAGGCTTACAAGAAGATTCAACAGTCACAGGTCTTAAGCAATAAAATGCAGGTTCTCGGGGTCAAAGCCCTTCTCAGGCCCCTCTTCCCACTCTTACTCACCACACTTCCTCTGGGTTCTCCTCCTTTCCATCGAGGCCCTTTGACGACTAATCCTAGAGTTTCTCCCTTGAAGCCCTTATTTCCCTGTTTCACTGTCATCTTTGCTCTCACCCTCTGCAGGAAATGCCAGTCTTTCCCCTTCTATCCAGTCACCTGGCTAGCCCTCTCCTATAAATCTCAGTTCTGAGCTCCCTAGCTCAGCATCTTTCTGAATCACTCCCACCCACTGCCAGATGAGCCCCAGGAGTCTCCCTTTCTGGTTCCTGAATGTGTTTTTCCATCTCTGCATTCTTGCCCTTACCACACTTTTTACAGTTTTGCTTCCCTAGTACCTAGAGTCCTTCGAGGGCAGTGACCATCTGCTCTCACATCGCTGGGACATAGCGTAGTGCCTGATCCAATACTGGAGTCTCAACAAGCATTTGTTTGAGTGAATGTAGCACAACTGAAGCTCTCCCAGCTATGCCATTAAGTCCAACTGCCCCCGTTTGCATGTCAGTGACTTAAAACTCTTTCATGAATTTCTTAACACATTATTGATGAGGGGATTTTTGCAGAAACTAACCTGGGTGGCCTGTTTGATTTGCTATGTAAGTGAATATTGAAACATTTCTGGTCAATAACATTCAGGTAACAAAAGATGTGTTATGATAATAAGTTTCTGGTCAATATGCTGTTAATTGTTGAAACAAGCAGCAGTGTTATGTTCTCTTCTCCTGACTGATTTCCAAACCTCCTCTCATGAGACATCCCCTCACTTCTTTTTCTTTTTTCCCCAAAACCTACTATTTCAGACGAGATCGGGCGCGTTCAGGGTGGTATGGCCATAGACAAAACCTACTATTTCAAAATCATCCTCTCAACTCAAGTGGTCAGAACAGACTTGCGATTATGGGGGTTGCAAAAATTGTAGAATCATTGAGTAAATAGGAAGTATAATTTTTGCAATGACAAATACACAGAACTAGAGGTAGGGAGGTCTCACTGCATCAAGGCATATGCTATAGCTGAACACAGGTGCCCTGGAGAACCATACCTCCACACTTGGTCACTCACTCACTTTTTGATGCCCGAGAAACTCTCAAGTTGCCTCTGATGCATTCCTCCTTCTGATTTCTATTTCCTCTTTTCTCCTCAAACCTCCAGCATCAGCAGCTGTGACCTTACTTACTCTTTCACTGGAAAGAGAAGCCACCCAAAGGGAGCTTCTGCAAGCTTGCACCTCTTCATACATGCCTACCCTGTGGATACATTAGGGACCCTGGACCCTCCTCTCCTGGAAAACGTTAAGGCTCCCACCCATGCACTAGATCCCAATCCTTCTTACCTCCTCTAGGACATTCCTCCAGCTGTTCTCCCCAGTCCTGTGCAACATCCATTTTTTCTCCTTATTGTGAATACAGCCATCAGAAAACAACGTATTCTCTTGCGCTAATCTTAGGGGAAAAAAAGCCTCTCTCCTCAGTTACTTCCACGTTTTCTCCTTCCCTTTATAGCAAGGTTCCCCAGGATCTGTCATGAGAAGTGTTCTCAACTTAATGTTCTCTGTTGTGACTTAAACTGACTCCAGTCATATTTTTGCCCTCCAAACTCCATCAAGGTCCTGAGTACCCTCCACACTGCTAAGTTATGGTCCAAAAACTCTTGTTTTCAGCTCTCTAATATTTCAGCGGCATTTGAGACAGGTGATAATGGTACTTTTCTGTCACTTCCCTCTATGGCTTTAAGGACCCCTCACTCTCCTGATTTTCTTCCTACCTGTCTGGATACTCCATTCTGATCTTTTTTCTGGTGCCTCTTCCTCTCTCAAAACCCTAATTGTTGGGATACCCCAAGCTTAGCCCAAAATTTTCTATCTGTACTCACTCCCTTGGTAATCTTATCTAGATTTATAGCTTGAAATACCATTTTCATGCTGACCACTTCGAAAGATGTCTAATTGGCATCTTCAACTTATCATGCCTAAACTCTTTATTTATATCCCTAACTTAGCTCCTTTGATGCTAACTACAACTCATTTCTTTCAATTGCTCCAGCTGAAACTCTTGGAGTCATCTTTAGCTCCCTTTTCTCTACTCTACATCAGCTTTGTCAGCAAATCCCATTGACACCACTCATTTTCTGCCCCATCAGCATCTTCTATTATTATTAAAAACTCAAAGTCTCACAACTACAGAAATTCAAAAGGAACCACAGATGCTGTCAAGAATGCCAAGGAACACAGACAACCCTAAGAAAGTCCCACAACTCTGCCAGACCCTCAGAGCCTCCTCATTCCCCACCTACACTGACACTTCTGCCCTATCCTCACATTAGCTAATAATATTGCTTAACTATTTTTGTTTTGAAATATTTAGATATTCACAGGAAGTTGCAAACTACAGAGATCCCACACATTTTTACCCACTTTTCAACGATGTTACATCTTATATAACTACAGCACATTATCAAAAACCAGAGAATTGACATCTGTGTGTTTGTATTGCTCCATGACAATTAATCAGGTGGCGGCCCCTGTAATCACCACTGCAATCAAGAGACAGAACAATTTCATCAGGAAAAAGAAAAATTTCTCATGCTACCCCTTTATAATAAAAATTTTTCATAATCATTTCATCCTTAACCCCTACAAAATTGCTAATCTGTTTTCCATTTCTTTGATTTTGTCATTTCTTTTAAAGTCATATAAATGGAGCCATAGAGTATGTGATCCTTTGAGATTCATTTTTTCCACTTATCATAATACCCTTGAGGTCCTTATTGTATGTATCAGTAATTTGTTCCATGTTCATTGCTAAGTAGACAGTCCACAGTTGTTGAACCACTCATTTATTGAAGGCCATTTTGGTTGTTTCCAGTTTTTTTACCATTATCAATAAAGTTATAATGAATAATCCCGTACAGGTTTTTGTGTGAACATATCCATTTCTCTGAGATATGGCCCAGGAGTGCAACTGCTGGGTTGTATGGTAAACATATGTCTAGGGGTTTAAGTCTGTTTGTTGTTTTTGTTTTGTTTTAGAAACTGCCAAACTGTTTTCCAGAGTGGCGGTACTATATTACATCCCAAAACGTTCCCAGAATCCAGCCACTTGTCCTGCTCTCCTCTGCCTGCTCTCCTCCCTCCCCGGGATCACTTCAATAGCACCATGACCACATCTGCTCCTTGATGTTCCCTCCCCTACCCCTTCAGTCTGTTTCAATCCAGCAACCAGAGTGATCCTGGAGAAATGAAACTCAGATTGGGTGACTCCTCTGCCTGAGACCATAAAATAGCTTCTCATGTCACCCTGAGAAAAGCCAAACTCCTCACTATGACCTTGATAATGTGTCAGTCCTCTGACTCTATTTTAAGTTACTCTCCCCATCACTCACTCGTTATCACTCACTCACTCACCATCCTTTCCATCTAGGACAATGGCCCCCTTGCCCTGCCCTCAACTCTTGATGACTTCACATTTTCTGTGCCCTAGGACTGGAAAAAGTCAGTTTTCATTCCAATCCCAAAGAAAGGCAATGCCAAAGAATGCTCAAACTACCACACAATTGCACTCATCTCATACACTAGTAAAATAATGCTCAAAATTCTCCAAGCCAGGCTTCAGCAATACGTGAACTGTGAACTTCCAGATGTTCAAGCTGGTTTTAGAAAAGGCAGAGGAACCAGAGATCAAATTGCCAACACCCACTAGATCATCGAAAAAGCAAGAGAGTTCCAGAAAAACATCTATTTCTGCTTTACTGACTATGCTAAAGCCTTTCACTGTGTGGATCACTATAAACTGTGGAAAATTCTGAAAGAGATGGGAATACCAGACCACCTGACCTGCCTGCTGAGAAAGCTGTATGCAGGTCAGGAAGCAACAGTTAGAACTGAACATGGAACAACAGACTGGTTCCAAATAGGGAAAGGAGTACATCAAGGCTGTATATTGTTAATCTGCTTATTTAACTTATATGTAGAATACATCATGAGAAATGCTGGGCTGGAGGAAGCACAAGCTGGAATCAAGATTGCTGGGAGAAATATTGATAATCTCAGATATGCAGATCACACCATCCTTATGGCAGAAAGTGAAGAGGAACTAAAGAGCCTCTTGATGAAAGTGAAAGAGGAGGGTGAAAAAGTTGGCTTAAAGCTCAACATTCAGAAAACTAGATCACAGCATCTGGTCCCATCATTTCATGGGAAATAGATGGGGAAACATCGGAAACAGTGGCTGAATTTATTTTGGGGGTGTTCCAAAATCACTGCAGATGGTGATTGCAGCCATGAAATTAAAAGATGCTTCCTCCTTGGAAGAAAAGTTATGACCAACCTAGACAGCATATTAAAAATCAGAGACACTACTTTGTCAGCAAAGGTCCATCTAGTCAAGGCTATGGTTTTTCTAGTAGTCATGTATGGATGTGAGAGTTGGACTATAAAGAAAGCTGAGCACCAAAGAATTGATGCTTTTGAACTGTGGTGTTGGAGAAGACTCTTGAGAGTCCCTTGGACTGCAAGGAGATCCAACCAGTCCATCCTAAAGGAGATCAGTCCTGAATATCCACTGGAAGGACTGATGCTGAAGGTGAAACTCCAATACTTTGACCACCTGATGCGAAGAGCTGACTCATTTGAAAAGACTCTGACACTGGAAAAGATTGAGGGCAGGAGGAGAAGGGGACAACAGAGGATGAGATGGTTTGATGACATCACCGACTTAATGGACATGGGTTTGGGTGGACTCCGGCAATTGGTGATGGACAGGGAGGCCTGGAGTGCTGCGGTTCACGGGGTTGCAAAGAGTCAGACACAACTGAGTGACTAAACTGAACTGATGCCTGGAAGGGATTTCCTACACACCTCATTCCCCAAATCCTTGGGTCTTTATTTAATCATCCCTCTTAGGGAGGCTTCCTTACCCACCCTACCTCCCTACCAAATTCCCCTGCTGTGTTCTTCTCCTCAATACATTTATCACCTCCTGACATGCCACATGCTAATCTCATCTTCTTACCTCTCATCCTTCACTAATGCAAGCATCCTGAATGCAGAGATATGTGTCTCTTTTGTTCTTGTGTTTATTGCTGGTCTAGAATAATGGCGCCTGAAAGATAAACAATGAACATGTCTTAGCGGAATGGATGGATAAGTGAGTCAACAGTCACCAACTGCAGAAATATGATTGCCAGCATTTCATATTTATTCACAGCATCACTGGGTGAAATGCCACTCAGAGCACATTGAAATGGAGGCCAGAATAAAGCACCAATGTTCCTGGGAATTAATGACAAATAAATGTTTGTAAATGGAATCATCAGTAGTATACCTGGCCGCTCAGCTAGAGTCCTGTGCATTTCTGCATCACTGGAATGCAACTCTGGAACTGACCCAGTTCTGAAGTGTTACACTGGTACACACAGCTCAGAAAGCTGAACAGGAAACCACAAGTTTATTCCTTGATAACATGGACAACAAAGCCATGTAAATTTTACATCCACCCTTTGGTTATCCATCCAAACACAAAGATGGACTCCTTCACTCCTACAATGACTGTTTCTCAAAGCCCATTACACTTTGAACCAAACTTATATTCAGTAAGTGGTTGCATTTAACAAAAAAACAACAGACAAAGAGTTCACAGAGGGTAGAACAAAGTTCAAAGCCAATGAAAAAAGCTGGTTTACAGATCAGCAAGGCATGGCATGGACCTACTAGAAGAAAACTCTAAGAGGCTAATTTATACTTGCATGTGTATATGCATGCTAAGTTGCTTCAGTTGTGTCTGAGTCTTTGCAAAGCTATGGACTATAGCCCATCAGGTCCTTCTGTCCATGGGACTCTCCAGACAAGAATACTGGAGTGGGTTGCCATGCCCTCCTCCAGGGGAACTTCTCAACCCAGGGATCAAACCCATGTCTCTTATGTCTCCTGCCTGCAGGCAGGTTCTTTGGCAGGCAGGTTCTTTATCATTAGCACCACCTGGGAAGCACCAATTTATACTTACTGATATCAATTGCTCTTTTTTTTTTAATGCTTGCTCTAAATATAATCAAACACAGAATACATACCAAGGACTATTCTAAACACCTCATTAACTCAACCAACACACTCCAAGAAAATACAAGGAGGTAGATAGTATAATGGGCCCCAAATTACACAAAATTTTACTAATGGATCCAAGGCACACAGCCAATGAGCTAGGCCCCCTGAACTTGAACCTGGGCAGCCTGGCTCTGGAATCTGCATTCTTCACTTTTCCTCTCCATTTTGTGCAAAAGTCTCTGCTAAAATGTTATCCGCATTATCTGATTCAATGTTTAAAACCAATTCAAGAGGTAACAGAAGAGGAACTGAAGCTTAAAGAGGTGAAGTAAGTAGGCTGGGAAGTAGTAGAAAGGGTTTCAAACTCAAGTCAGCCTGACTCTTGAAGTCCTGGCTTCTTCTGGCCCCTCCTACCTTTTCCTACTTGGCTCCCCCATTGGAGGACAGGTTGCTGTCCCCAGGACCACCCTCACTGCCCTGTCTCCAGCCAACAAGGCTCCACACACAGGTGAGCCTCTCTTTCCTATACATATCCCTCAGTTATGCAATGTGAAATGAAAATATCTCCTGCTATATCAATAAACAAGAAATGTAATAGCCATCAGTGATTTCTGGCCTCCAAATGTGAATGAGGGCCCCAAAACTGTGATCCAGGGAATGCTGCCAACCCCCAGGATGATTGCTGAGGAGTTGAGGTAATGCAAGCAAGGTGAACAAGGAAATAGGAATGGCCCCAGATAGCTGAGGTGCATATGAAAGGAATGAATTCTGTGTGTCCAGAGGCTTGTGTTTTCCCATACATAGAATGCTAAATTCCTTAACATGATACCTCATCTTTGATGTTCAGACTGCTTGCTTCCTTTATTGCAAACTAGTATGTAGCCTGACTTCCCCATCTGCCTCCTTGGAGCAGTTTTCTCAGAGCTACTGAGATTCTGTCTCCCAGGCTCAGAGTCCTAAACATTCCCACCAAATAAAATAACTCTACTTTCAGGCGGTGACTATATTTTTCAGTTGACAGTAGGAAAGTAAATGTGACTTGTCTTTTTCTTGAGGCTTTCCTTTAAATAAAGTCTACCCTCAACATTTAACTCAAATGAAGCTTGTACTGATCAGGCTTCAGACTAATTTAAGAATCTCAGAGAGCATTATGGCTATATGCTTGACTAGGAAGGTCTCTTTCTGATAGATGTAAACCATATCCCATGAGGGGTCATCTTGATCTATGAGTAAAGCTAGCAAAACCACAGTAGCCCACATACCACTTGTGTGATCTCTGACAAGTCTCATCAACTCTGTACCTCAGTTTCCCACGTGCAAAAACATACCTCCCTCATGGGGTGTGAGAGGAGTCCTTGAGCTATTTACAGAACACAGTGCTTAGAACATTTCCCAGCACAAGGTAAGTGCTATGTAAGTGTCTGCTATTGTTATCATGATTAGTAAATGCCTGGGTCTCTATGCCTGTGTGGAGTGAGGAGGCAAAGAGTGAAGAGACAGGCTTCTCATCTCTTCATTCTCAATCTCCTCTCAATCTAGAAAAACTTTATGCCACTGGTTTTCAAGAAAGCTTCCTTTCTGCCTCATGGAGTGGGGAATTTGGGTTGATTTAATAAAGCTTGCTATTTATAGAGTGTTTTTCTTCCTTAAAAGACCTCTGCGCAACCAACAATTCTTTCTGTGACACTGAACAAAGAAAGAATCTTTAACAGGAAATTTTTGAAAGAAATGTTGTGGGCCTCACTTTCAGAAATGGCTGAGCTGGTTCAAGATTGCTTACAATGAGAAGTATAACACAAACTACCACAAACACGAGAACTTCTAGGGTACAAGAAAATGAACTCCGTTCAAATGCCCCCCTCCCAAAAAAAAGCTATTTTACACCTTTCATCATTTGGGAATAAATTTGCATTATTGCAAATGCTTTGCATGCTGCTTCTTAGGCTTCTTTTAAAAGAAATTTTAAGAGAAGAAAAAGAAAAGGGAATAGTGCAATAAAAAAACAAAAGGCATACAGGGTTCTCGTTACCATCTTTCTAAATTCCATATAAATAAATTAAAATAATAATAATAATAAAAGCATCCCTTGCTTATTTGACTCACACAATCCACTGATGATTTTCACCTCACTTGATGGAAACGTCTACGTTTCCTCCTTCTTCAGTGGACTGTTCATCTTCCTCATTCAGAAGTCTATTTCCCAAGCCATGAATTTTAAGTTTTTCACACTTAACTCTTTCCTGGGCTTCCCTGATAGCTCAGTTGATAAAAAAAAAAAAATCCACCTGCAATGCAAGAGACCCTGGTTCGATTTCGGGGTGGAAAGATCCCCTGGAGAAGGGATAGGCTACCTATTAGGGGAAGTAAACTGAAACCACCCACCCTGGCCAGGCACCATAGTAACCATTTGCATCAGTTGTTTTAGGACAGGAGGTCCTGGTAAGGAACATGGAACTAATAAGCCACCACCAACCGGAAGAGTTCAGGAAAGGTCAAAAGGAGACACCACATGTCCAACCACCTCCCAGAATCCTTCTCTCTGGCATCCATCTTGGCTGAACAAGGAGTGCACCACCAGTAAGGACTCTGAGTCAGAATGATTGGCTAAAGACAACCCAGAAACTAATCCTATCACCATAAAACCCGAGACTATGAGCCACGTGGCAGAGCTGTTCTCCTGGTTTCCCTTACCCTACTGCTCTCCACCTGGGTGCCCTTTCCCAATAAAATCTCTTGCTTTGTCAGCATATGTGTCTCCTCAGACAATTCATTTCTGAGCGTTAGACAAGAACTCAGTTTCAGGCCCTGAAAGGGTCCCCCTTCCTGGAACATACCCACTCCAATATTCTTGGGCTTCCCTTGTGGCTCAACTGGTAAAGAATCCTCCTGTAATGCAGGAGACCTGAGTTCAATCTCTGGGTTGGGAAGATCCCCTGGAGAAGGGAAAGGCTACCCACTCCAGTATTCTGGCCTGGAAAATTCCATGGACTGTATAGTCCATGGGGTTGCAAAGAGTCAGACACAACTGATGGACTTTCACTTTCATTTTCAACCCTTTCCTGGCTTTGTGCACTAAGAAAAGCTCTGAAACATAGGCAGGAAATGCCTTCTGCTACCTACAACTTCAGTAACATCTGAATATGTGCTTGCGTGCTAAATCCCTTCAGTGGTGTCCAACTCTTTGTGACTCCATGGAGTGTAGTCCACCAGGCTCCTCTGCCCATGGAGTTCTCCAGGTAAGAATACTGGAGTGGGTCACCATTTCCTCCTCCAGGGGATCTTCCCTATTGGAAGGCAGGTTCTTTATCACCACAGTGACTTAATATTGCAACTTCAGATGAAAGGATTTGCTCAGGAAATTATGAAAGAAACCAGATCAGTGGTTGAACACCTGCATGGTCAGAGATGAAGGGCTTTTCCTGAGTAGTGTCAGCTTGAGGACAAGACTTCCAGCCCTGGAGGCAAACTATCTCTGTCTGACCAACACTGACTCCCCTCAACTTCCCAGTCCGATTAAAAGATTAGCATTTGTGCCTACATGGCTTTCCTTTCCAGATGTGCGGTTTGTATTTGACATATAAGACATTGGGCTATTTACAGGTGGAGGCTCTATGATTCTGCCCTATGACTGACATATGCTTCGCTGATGGCCCCATCTTGGATGACAACTCAGCAGGGTCGGTCTGGAGCTTCAGCCTCCTCATTGTCAATGACTCTTACACACGACCTTGACTGTAACGTAACCTCTGTGAACCGCACCACCATTGCTTTGACTTCTGGTTATCATACACAGCCTGTTCATGAACACAGATAAGAAGAGCTGTGTCCAAATTAAGCAGATTGCTGTTGCATTTTCTTCATTAGACTGAGGAATTAAGTTGCCCAATTATGGGTGCCCTGAAGTCCATAGTGGCCAGATTTATACAGTTTAACAGGATTTGTGTTGCTGGTTGAATCCAGAGAACACATACACTCAGTCTGCATTTTATTCCTGCAGCTTTCCTTGGTTCCAAGAACTCTCCTTGAAGTCAGTGCTCTTTAGTTCAAATGATAAGCACATTATTTTAATAAGGTCAAAACTATTAATCTATTCATTTGTCAATTAATGTCACTCAGTTCCAAGTCACAGACTGTACTAGTCCTTGCCAATTGTCTCAAAAATGACTGTAGGTTACTAAGAATGCCAACTTATGAAAGTGCAGCCAGGTCAGCACAAATCCACCATCCCAAGAGATGAAACAAATCAAAGCATCCACCCCATCCAAAAAAAGTGGAGGGAGAGTCACAGTCCTTTTGCTTTGAAGATATAAGTGTTCCATTAAAAGCGTCATTCACCCAGTGTTTAGACACACCAGCACCTGTGCTAATATTGCGTGTACAGTGTCAAAAGATTAGAATCTCAGGTTCACACAGTTAGTGACATCATCACGACCAAAGCCTTCATGAATTTTCTCTACAGCTTTAAAGCATAAAATTCAGTGGCACTGGCTTTGCTTCTAGAGTAACTGTGGCAAAGTTTACAATGCCATCAGAATGTACTATATCAATAAACTGAGCACGAAGTCTGTTCACCAATATCGATCATTTTAAACATGAAAACATAAAGAGCCTGAAGTCGGTATTTCCCCATATCAAAACAGCCAGGAAATGAATGTGCTGGCCCAAGGGCAGGCCTCATCCTGTTTCAAGGGCAGATATAGCTCCATAATGAAGATGAATTGATCAAGTTCCTTTTGGCCAAACGTCATGGATTAGTCAAATCACACAACTAACTCTCCTGGTTCTAAGTGGAATCTTTATGGCTAGTACATAGGACTAAGATGCACTCATATATTAATCGAATTCAACAAATAAGCATTAACCATCTAATTCAGGCTTAAGAACATAGTATCCTCTGGAGCTTGAATTCTAGACAGCCATTGATCAAAGAATTATACAAATACATATAAAATCCAAATTGTGATAAATACTAAATGTGAAAGGTTTCTAGTCGTAAAATAATTGGGACATATCAGTATTATGACTACAGTGATCAAGTAGAAATAAACGTAATATTTAATTTTCAGAATTCTTGTGGAGTTTAAATTTTGTATATACAAAAATGTATTTTTAAACTATACATATTTAGGTAAAAATAAGGATCATTTTACTATAGTTGATAGACTATGTTGCAATAATAAGTAATAAGTAAAATCTCAGTAATTAAATATTCTTCCCAACCCAGGGATCAAACCCAGGTCTCCCAAATTGCGGGAGGATTATTTACCAGTTGAGCCACCAGGGTATCCCAAGAACATTGGAGTGGGTAGCCTAACCCTTCTCCAAGGGATCTTCCCAACTCAGAAATTGAACCAGGGTCTCCTGCATTGCAGCCAGATTCTTTATCAGCTGAGCTATCAGAGAAGCCCATACTGGAGGGGGTTGCCATGTTCTCCTCCAGGTAATCTTCTTCCCATCCCAGGGATCGAATCCACATCACTTTACATTTTCTGCATTAGCAAGCGGGTTCTTTACCACTAGAGCCACCTTGGAAGTCCCTTAGTTAAACAGATCAAAGGTTTAGTCCTCACTCGAGTATAATCACTGTCAATCTGGAAGCTCTGCAGGGCAGTTCCCTTCAAGCAGAGAGGCAGGAATCCAGTCCACTTGCATCCTGGGGCTCCAGAATCTTAAGATATGGCTTCTATATCATGGTGGCGACAAAGACCCTCAGAACAAGGGGTCACAGAGTCATGCACTGACTCTCAAATGTTCCATCTTCCCGCAAGGGCACTAGTAAATGCGAGGGAGAACTTGGATATTCAGTAAAGACTTCTGCCATGATTGGGACAAGCATGGTTCTTGAGCAAGTCATCCAGCTTTTCTAAGACCATTTTCTCGTTGATCAAGTGAAAAGGGTGATTTACCATCTCACAAGGCTTAATATGAAGACTTCATACATTGCAAGAAACCATAGAAAGGGCTCTTGCTACGTCTGCCACAATCACCAATGACACCAATACCAGGGAGGAGAATAAAAACTGAGCTGAAGCATGATAGACCTGGACTACTTCTTGTTGATGAAACAGACCTGCCAGCCTGGCACCTAAGAATGGACAGCATCCTAAATCACCGGGGTGGGTGGGGGGAAGAGTAGGAAGGGGTGGGTGAAACAGCACTGAGACAAACTAGTACAGACCCTGGTCCTCCCCACTAACCTCCTGGAGAGCACCATTTGACTTCTGGGTCACTGCACATTTATCTAATTTTCCTACTGGGCTAATCTAAAATTATCTAATCCAGTTAACAGACCCAGTTTTAATTTTTCAAGAAAGCTAAATATACCAAGTTACCTAGTATTTTCTCATCTGGAATCATACTATTCGAGGTCAGAGATGAGGTATATTACTTGTTTAACTGGCATTATTTGTCCCTGTTTGACCATCAGAGAGTCAATGGCCCTGAGCTGAATTACAGACCCTTGTTTACCTAACTAAAAACCAAGAAACCTATAAAGCAGCAATTCCTGTTTATCATTATGGCTCCCAATTGTCTTTGTGAAGATGGAAACTCAGGTGGTATTTATCTGTTTGAGAAATATTGTGCTTATTTATACTCTCTTAAGCAACTATCCTCAGCACCAATATTTCTGCTTAATATGCTCCCTTTATTGCTTTGGTGATAGATTCAACCATTAGGTGTACAGCATGACAAATGGATACTCGGGGCCTTGTGCAAATGATGTCAGCCTCTTCATCATGGGTTTTAGCTCTCTATCTGCTCATGCAGGCTACTCACAGCGAGAATGAAGAAAGCGGTGTGCTGTTACATTAAAGGCAATACCAGAAGCAGAAAAAAGGATATTTCTGTAAAAACAAGTAGAGGTGAAAGAGAATGAAATGAAAGTAATTGATCATAAGAAAAGAGTCTCAGAGAGTTCAAAGACCTAAGATAAAAAATCCAAAGGCTTGGGAGATTAATTTAACCACTACAAAAAAGATAATTCTGAAGAAAAAGACCTACAAGACCAGTAGACGGCTGTTTCAGAAAATAGAATACAATTGAAAATGCTGAGAGGGTAGAAAGGATATGGTAAACAAAGCAACATTTATTTATTTAAGACGTTGATAGCCAAAATGTGTGTTCTTGTTAAACACCATGGTGATCCAAAGCAAATAAAAACAGTACATTTCTGTTGCCTATTAAGAGAAGTTATAGAATCTTGGGGGCTTTCCCACAAAACTAAACCTTGAGAAATCACACAAAGAAAAGCAATTCACTCATGATCTTGATAGAAATTCATTCTTAACTGAGTAATAAAGAGTATATTTTTAGCCTATTTTATGAAAATTGTCTACATATTAACATTACATCATATTATGAAAATAAATACATTGGGATGTTTCAAAAAGTGCTCGTGCATATGTGTTTATGTGCATATGTTCTGTGGAAGGACCACAGGTGTTTACTCACATTTTGAGCATATGTAGGCAACAACTTGGATGTGTATGATATGTTTACACACGTTTGTGTAGCTTGAGTGCTATGTATGTGGTTATACATATGAATGGATGTGTAAGTGTGTGGCATGTATGTATGAGACTGTAACAGCGTATATGAGCGTATATGTAACTCTATGCAAGAGTGTCTGTTGGAGGTATAATTGTGAATACATGCAACTCTACATGTGAATGTGGATGTACATGGGTGTATAAGTTATGAGTGTACATGTGAGCGTGCTCTGAGTGTGTATGTATATGCATGTGGGCACATGTAAGCACATGTAAGAGCTGTTGCTAAGAGTAGATCACTTCTAATAAACCAGACAATAAGGTATTACCATGGCTTAGAAGGAGACAAAGAGCAGAGGTATTTAAAGGGGAATTAGCACAGCAACTGTCTTCTTATGAGATCACCGAGACCAGAGCCACATTCAGCACCGAGGTCATTTCCTAAATGGCCCCCTAGGGACGGAGGCCTGCTTTCCTCACTGCTCCATTCACTGCACTTTTTATCCTTATTAACTTAAAAAGGCCAAAAGACTCCAGCAGTAGCCCTTCTTCACTCCTAACCAGGTCTTTCTCATTCCCAAGCACCCCGCCTCCTCTGTGAGGAAGGGGTCAGGCTCCACCTGTTCATCCCTGCCTGTGACATCTTCCAAACTCATCAAAAACACTTTCATTCAAGAAAGCTTCCCTCCCCAGCAGTCCCTCACACTGATCTCTCTCTCTCTCAGCATTAAGGACAGTATTTAACATTCTGAATTACAGATTAAATTAAGTTTACAAAGAAATTAAATCACATGACGAGCTACTCAGGATGATTATAACAACAGTTAACTTTCATTGGGGGCTTCCCTGGTGCCTCAGACAGTAAAGAATCCACCTGTAATGCAGGAAACCTGGGTTTGATCCCTGGGTCAGAAAAGTCCCCTGGAGGAGGGCATGGCAACCCACTCCAGTATTCTTGTCTAGATAATTTCCATAGACAGAGCAGCCTGGCGGGCTACAGTTCATGGAGTCACAAAAAGTTGGACTCAACGGAGCAACTAAGCACAACTTTTATTGAGAACTTACTTTGTGCCTGGCACTCTGACAAATAAGCCTTTTATATACACCTCAATTAATTGTCACAACACACCTTTGACAGAGCCACAACAGGACTTTTATTTTAAAGGTGTGGGGGAGAGGCTTAGTCGCTCAATCATCTCTGACTCTTCGAGACCCCACAGACTGTAACCCGCCAGGCTCCTCTGTCCATGGGATTTTCCAGGCAAGAATACTGTAGTTGGTTGCCATTTCTTCCTTCTGGGCATTTTCTTGACCCAGGGATCGAACCTGCATCTTCTACATCTCCTTCACTACAAGCAGATTCTTTACCCACTGAGCCATCAAGGAGAAAAGTGAAATCCAAACAGTTCGGGTAACTCATCCAAAGTCTTTTTATTTTCTATGTTCTCTGCTATTCATACTGATTATATTGCATTGATCTGTTCTCAAATTCACAGATTTTATCCTGTCTTCTCCACTTTACTATTGAGCTCATACAAGTGCTGCAGTTCATGGTGTCACAAGGAATCAGACATGACTTAGCAACTGAACAACAACAATAATGAGTTTTTACATTAGTCATTGTATTTCTTAGTTCTATAATCTCCTTTTGGTTTCTTTTAAAAAATAATGTCTATTTTATTTCCTGAAATTTCCTAATTTTTTCATTTGCTTAAGAGAATTTGTAATTCCTTGGGAAACGCTTCTATGATGCTGCTTTAAAATTGTTGCAGATCATTTCAATATCCGATTCATTTAAGTATTAGCATCTGTTGATTATCTTTTCAAATTTGTTTTATTTCTCTGGCTCTCGGTATGACAAGTGACTTTCTATTGTACTCTGAGCATTCTGGATATTGTACTATGAGACTCTGGATCCTATTGTACCTTGTTTTTAGCAGACAGCTCCCCTGGTGACATTTTCTTTAAGCTTATTAGTGTAAGGGTGTATATGTTTAAAATCCCTCACTATAGAGTGGGTTCCTAGTCATCTCCCTGTCCTGCCCTATTGACACTTTGCTGATGAGAGGGGTACCAACTCCCACCCTGCTGGGCTCTGCTGCCACCAAGAGAGGGGAGGGAGAGGGACAGAGTGCCAGCAAGCCCACCTCTAGCCTCCTAATTCTGTCTTGTTGCTATTGGATGGGGTGGAGGCTAAGTTCCCCACTGAGCCTAGGGGAGAATGGAGTACTGACAAGTCCTAGCATGTACCATCTCCTTAAATTTCATTGCTGCTGAGTGAAGATGAAGGCTCAGGTCACTACTGGACCCCACTGACACCACCCCAGCAGAGCTGGTTCCACTAGACAGGGAACAAAAGATGAGCTGCTCATCTGGTCCTGATGACAGCAGTCGGTGGAAGAATGGGGGTCTGCTTCTATAATGCATGGAACAGAAGGTCAGCTTCCAGCTCAGCCCTGCTCATACCACCCTATGGAATTAAAGGAGCAGGCTGCCTGCCTGCTTCCACCCAGCAAGGTCATGGAGGATAGAGGGGGGCATCTTTCAGCTGGTATTTGGCTACAGTAGGGGAGATGTTTTCAAATGTTCTTGGTCCTTTGCCCAGGGAGAACAGGCTTTCCTTGGCGCTTTATAAATCTATTGGTGGTTCTGGGTTAGAGGCTTGGTGCCTGTTCAAAATAAATATATAATAAAGTAACCCAGGGGCATCTCCAGTGGCTCAGTGGTAAAGAATCTGCCTGCAATACAGGAGCCACAGGAGATGTGGGTTCAGTCCCTAGGTTGAGAAGATCCCCTGGAGGAGGACATGGCAAGCCACTCCAGTATTCTTACCTGGAGAATCCCATGGACAGAGGAGTCTGGCAGGCTACAGTTCATGGGGTTGCAAAGGGTTGGGCACAACTGAGTGACTTAGCACCCACACACACAAGGTAACCCAGGAACTCATCACTGTGTCATTCCTCAAGGTCTCACGGTCTAAAACAGCCCAGTCTTTCACCTTTCACAGATCTCTTTTGCTTGTTTGTTGTATCATGTCTGTTCAGTTGTTAAGGGGGGAACCTTGGAGGAATGGGACTACTCTATCTTGGTGGAGTCAGAAGTATCCAAGGTCTTATAAACTCATAACTAGTAAGGCCAGAATTTGAACCCAGGAGGTCTAGTCATGGAAAACATTATTTTATTTAAATCGCCAAGCTAGCACTAGTCATAATAAAAAATATTATATGCATGAGTTTGCTTGGGCTGCCATGACAAAATACCATAGACTGTGTGGCTTAAATAACAGAAACTTTTCTGCTCACAGGGACTTCCCTGGTGGCTCAGATGGTGAAGAATCTGCCTGCAATGAAGGAAATTCAGATTCAGTCCTTGGGCTGGGAATATCCCCTGGAGGAGGAAATGGCTACCCACTCCAATATTCTTGCCTGAAGAATCCCATGGACAGAGGAGCCTGGTGGGCTACAGTCCATAGGATTACGAAGAATCAGACCTGATTGAGTGACTAACACTTTCACTTCTATCTGCTCACAATTCTGGAGTCTAGAAGCCAAGATGAAGGTGGCACAAGGTTGGCTTCTTCTGAGGCCTCTCTTCTTAGCTTATAGATACATGCCTCTGCACACATCTTCCCATGGTCTTCCTTCTGACTGTATATATGTTCAGATGTTCTTTTTTTATAAAGCTAATCACAATGGACTAGAGCCAACACCACAAACCTCATTTTAACTTAATTATCTCTTTAAAACTCTATCTCTACACATAGGTGCATGCTGAGGTACTGGGGGTTGGGACTTCAACATATGAGTTTGGAACAGGGGGACACAATTTAGCCCATAACAATATATCATATAATAATATAGTATATAAAACAGTAGACCTCCATGCCACTGTTTTTTGTTTTTTTCTTCCTCTTCATTCACTTATGATTTGGATCACATTGAAATCAGCAGACACTCCCAACACCATCCTCCTTCTAGGAGATGTTCCTCTCCCTGTCCCTGCTTAATGCCTGAGCCCTTTAGATAGACTGACATCCCACCACTGATCCTGGCCAATGGAGCAGAAAAGACTCTCTAATCCAAACCAGGCCAATGAGATCCTTCTCTAGAATTTTTAGACTCAATGCCCAAAGATTTGAGGCAGAAAAAAAAAAAATGTTTAGGGACTTCCCTGGTGGTCCAGTGGTTAAGGATCCACCTTCCAATGCAGGGGACACAGGTTTGATCCCTGGTGGGGGAACTAAGATGTCCCCCGCAAGGAGCAACTGAGTTGCTGTAGTTGCCACAGCTAGAGAGCCCACACACTGCAACAAACATCCCACGTATTGCAAAGAAAATCCAGCATGCCACAACTACGACCCAATTCAGCCAAACAATTAATAGATAGCTAACACTTTGGATGCTGGTGTCTCGATGTCTGCCATGTGTCTTGCTATGGATAAAATAGAGGCAGTGAGGGTTAAAGTTCCAGTAGACAAAAGAGGAGCAGTTGAACAGAAAAAAGCACAATCAAGGACTGGGGAGAAAGCTCTGGTGGTATTTGATTCCCTGTTTCTGGTTAGTTCTTGAGTCTTGACTGAATTCCTCTTCTTGGGTTAGTGAGACATCTCAATATTTAATAAATATTTATTACTTAAATGTATATACATGGATGATAAATTTAAATGTATATAAATGGATTGACTCTTTGCATGAAAGTAATAGAAACTCCATTTAAATCCCTTTAGATTTAGCTACTTTAAATGGGGTTTCTATTACGGTCATGCAAAGAATCTTCTTTATTATCCATTCCCATGAGGCTGACCCATCATTGTCCACCTTCTCGAGTCCTCTCTCAAGCTGTCAGTCAGGAAGAAATGACATGAAGGAGATGCTTAGTATTAACTAGTTCAGTCAGCATTTATTGAATACTCTGTGTGTGACCCTGTGATGCTAAAGATATCAGACTCTAACATCCAGGAGAGGAAAGCAACATTAGACCATGCTCTAAAAAAGCTGACATCAGTCACTGGAGCAGCTCACCTCAACTTTGAGCTGCCCTAGAATCTCCTTTTGTTTCTGAAATATAAGCTCCCAACATCTCTGGAACCACGCTTCTGGATCTCAGGATCAATATTTACTAACTAAAAGAGAAAAGTGCAAATTTATATATAATTTAATATATTCTCTCAAGTTTGGCAAAAAAAGGAAAGATTAAACCTTCCTCTTATTTCAATACAGGAATGCATATCCTTAAATTTTACAGAACAAATGTTCCTTGATACCTGACTGTAGAAAACAATTCTTTTTTTTCTGGCTGTGCTGGGTCTTCATTGCATCATGTGAATCTTCTCTAATTGCTGCTTGAAGGCTTCTCTTGTTGAAGCAGTCAGGCTCTAGATTATGCAGGCTCTTAGTTGCCTGGAGGCAAGTGGGATCTTAGTTCCTCGACCAGGGATCGAACCCATGTCCCCTCCCTTGCAGGGCAGATTCTGAACCACTGGACTACCAGGGAAGTCCCCAGAGAACAAATTATTGACCCACATATCAGGTTACTCACTGCATTGACTATTTTTACTCCAAATCTGCACTTTTATATAGCATATATCCCATGGATTTCATGAAGCAAGGAGAATTCCACACACATTTAAAAGATCCAAAATAAATTAACTTTTTGCTCTGTGAGCAAAGCACGGATTTCGCACTGCTCCCAGCCTGGGTTTCACAGATAACATTGTAGCCAGTGTCCCAAACCACACTGTGGCCATAAAGAAATGTTCCCAGTCACTGCACTGAATCTACAAAGCACACATATTTTGCCTGCCAAGCATTCAAGCCTTTGAAAGGGTCTCCCTGTGTCAAAGCTCTGAATTCTGTGATACCAGTGAAATTTCATCACACAAAGTGAAGTTATTTGTGGTAAACGATTAGCAAGGGAAAACTGAAGGTCCCCTGGAAAAATTAGAACAATAAAAAGTTTTAAAAAACTGTCCTTTGGACACTCCCAGGGTCTCTGTCCCTGTGGACCAATTAACTGACACATTCAGATGTTGGCTGTCCTGCTTGTTTTCAGAAACACAATCCAATTACCAGGCTCCACACAGCTACATTTTCTAGCTGAGATGACTTTCAGCCTATGTTTTCATTGCACAGTATGTGTTCCTCTTTGTTAAACAAAAAGTTCACAGAGAAGAACTGCTGTGGAGGAGGGAGAAAGGGAAACAGGTACATTAAAGACCAGACCCAAAAAGCCACATGCAAATTAAGGGAAAAAACAGCAGTCTCTGGACTTCAGCCTCTGCTTTAGGATCTGTCGTCAAATGTATACTTAAAACAATATCCCCAATTTAGAATTTATTTTTTGTCTTTGTTGCAAGTGCTGTTCTGTGATAGGTTTTGTTGAACAATAAACCTAATTCAGTCACTAAAGGACAAAAAATGAGCAGTCCATCTATTTTGCTGTTTTGCTTTATCCATGACCAAGTCAGATAGACTATGGGAGACCCTTTTCATTGTTAAATGCTCAGTCATTAAAACTATCTGGAGTGAAGGGCAGGAAGTAGACTTCACATTTAACACAGATGTGGACGAAGCCTCAAACCTGTCTCAAGCCTTCGGCTGGGGAGGAAAGTTTATTCACTGTAACAGATGTGGACTATTTGGTTTCAGCAACTGAGGCATTTCCCCTCTAGCATGTGATTGTACAAAACCACTCTTCCCTGACCTGTGCCTTAGAAATGAACTTTCTTTTCAAAGTTCTATCTTGGGTAAGTAAGAAATTACACATGAAAGAAAGGAAACCTAACTCAGAATGATATAGATTTATCTGTTGTCAAACCTTTGTACTCAGTGGTTTCCAATGAGGGGAGGGAGGGCTACCACCCTCCAGGATCATTTGGCAATATCTACAGAAAGTGTTGGTGTCACAACTAGGGTGAAGGGAGCTATTGGCCTTTGGGGAGTAGAGACAGAGACCAGAAATTTGGTTCAAGATCCTAGAATGCACAGGACAGCACCACCACCCCTCCAACTGCCATCCACAATAGAGAATTATCCAGTCCAAAATGTCAATAGCGAGGAGGTTGAATAACCCTGCTTTATACTTCCACATAAATTAATGACCCGATCCTTTCATAAGTTTAGCTAACTAAGATCAGGCTTCCATACTGTTTTATCTCATGGAGCAAGGTGCCTCAGGTGGGAAGGAATAAAGAAAAGGGCAGGAGGTACCTCAAAGGGAAAGAAGAAAGCTAAAAAGAGCAGTTACTGGAGTGAAACAAACCTTTCTTACATTTCACTTGGGCTTAAAAGCCAATTACCTACTAGAACCTAATTAATAATCAGCCTTGTTACGCCCTCATCTCTCTTCTAAAGATGACTTGGCTCCACTCCTGCTCCCGCAGGTGTTCAAATTCATTTCTCCATTAATTTCTTCTCTACACCAGGAAACAACTTTCCCTTTTTCCTCTCTCTCACCCTCTTGGTGCTTCTTTCTGGACGTTTAGCTCTTAGAATTTAGCTTTTGATATTCCAGACAGAAAACAGGCCTTGTTTATGACAACCTTTGTGTGTTACATTTCAAAGTCAATTTCACATTATCTACCCAAAATTCTATATATTTTGTCTCTGAATACAACACCAGGACAGAGGTATCAGCCAACTTAACAGAGAATTCTCGTGATATAAGGGTATCGACCCTCTCAGTTCTTTAAAAGTATTGCTACACATATCAAGCTATCAGATCAGCATTTCTCATCCCATTTTCTTAGAAGAGTAGTTCCTTGTATGCTGCCCAGAAAACAAGTCTACAATCAAATAAGATAATAACATCATACTAAAAATGAGTAACTGAGTATGGACTACTATTCTACACTCTGCAAAATATTTATATATATATATATTTTTTTTTTTCCACAATAGCTTCATTTTCCCATTGGGACTGGGACTCGCTTTCCCATTATACAGGGAAGAAATTTGCCCAAGTCTCAGGGCTAATGGTGAACCTGGGATTTCAGTACAAGTCGACCTGTGTTCAGAGTGGTGCTCTCAAATACTGTGATCTACTACCGGGTTAAACAGTGTTAAGTAGAAATCCTTTACTGCAGAATATCTTAGACCCTTTAACGCATGTGTGCATGCTAAGTTGTTTCAGTCATGTCTGACTCTGTGACCCTATGGTCCGTAGCCTGCTAGGCTTCTCTGTCCACAGGATTTTCCAGGCAAGAATAGTGGAGTGGGTTGCCATGCCCTCCTCCAGGGGATCTTGGCAAGCCAGGAATTGAACCTGTGTCTCTTATGTCTCCTGCATTGGCAGGAACATTCTTTACCACTGGCACCACCTGGGAAGCACCTTTAATGTGCTATTTCATTTATAAGCTCTAAATTAATTTCCCAAGCTGACTTGTCCCATGTGCCTTTTTCAACATGAAGCATCCTATGTGGTCAGCTCTCCAGGGGACCCCTTTAGAACCAAACCGTGTTCTCCACCGGAACAAGATGGTCATAAAAAGATATGAAGAGGAGATCACACTAGTTAGTTTTTCACTGAGTAACTTGAACGGATGACCATAGAAATACCACTGAAGACCTTTGAGAAGTGTCATGGGGCTGAGGGGAAAAGATACTAATATATCTTCTGAGAGTAGAGGCTAAAGAGAATCAGACTTTTTGTAGAGCTGCTTTTAGAATTTAAATCAAGCCCAATTTTCTCCCTATAAGCCTCATGTTAAGGTCTTTACCAATGAACAGCTGGAGAGGATTAAAGTTGTGTGAATATCTTCTTACATTCAAGAACAAAAGATGTTAAAATAAACTTCCAAGGCAGCTTTGGTGATTTATGAAGTGTCCCGCATTATGAGCAGTTTGGTTGACTGTGAGATTGGTTCATAAAGGCCAAAAATGAAGTGTTACCATTGAATGAGTTTCCACATATCCATAATAACTTCGTTAGCTTATTTTGCTTTTCAAAACTGTCTTCTCTACTCCTTACTTTTCCAGTCAATATTTCAGTGGAATCATAATTCTGGGAAGATTCAGCCTCTGGGAAACAAAGGATAGTCAGGTAAAGAGATATAATATATTACTTAGGGAAGCCAAGAGAGAGACAGCAAAATAAAACCAGATGTGAATTTGGTATGATTATATCATCCCCTCCAATAGGAAGAACACTTTCAAATTCACTTTTTTTTTCTCTTGGAATCAGTTGTATCACTGAATTCTTTCAAATAAGTAAAACAGTGAGCAGCTCTTGCCCAGAAAGAAATTACATGAAGCCCACACAGGGCTTTGAATGTTCATTTGCATTTGAATGATGCAAATTGTAATTTGGGATAATAAAGTCTATATGACTGAGCAGGAAAAATTATATGAACAACCAGAATTCCATTCAAGTCCTCTGCTAGTTTTTTTCCCAACATGCTAACTTCAATCTATATGTTTCATCAAAGATGCATTTCTAAAAAACACAAAATTCTTCAACTCTGCCACATCTGCCTGGCTTAATAGGATCAAATCATTAGTTATTACAGGTTATTTTCATTCCATGTACTCTACAGGACTCCCCATGAACAATACGTTTCTGAGTCTTCTTTGGTACATCAGATACAGCGTTATGGTGCCACAATAAGAGTGAGCCTCGGATATGTTCAGATTCTAATGTAGAATCAGCATAGTGGCAAATCTGTATTATGAAAGATCATATCTTTGCTGGAAAACCACTATTAATCAATTGACTATCAGACTACAAATCTCTATAGACATACTTCCTTATTTTCAAACACAAGTAGGATAACAATGCAAGCCAATTTGCCTGATCTTCCCTCAAAACAGTTAATTTATGTTACTTCTAAGCCTGAATGAGTTTCCCTGGTGACTCACACGGTAAAGCATCTGTCTGCAAGGCAGGAGACCCGGGTTCGATCCGTGGGTCAGGAAGATCCCCTAGAGAAGGAATTGGCAGCCCACTCCAGTACTTTTGCCTGGAAAATCCCATGGATGGAGGAGCCTGGTAGGCTATACAGTCCATGGGATCACAAAGAGTCAGACATGATTGAGGGACTTCCCTTTCACTTTCTCTTTAACACCGAATATTATACAATGGGGCTTCCCAGGTGGCGCTAGTGGTAAAGAATTCACTGGCCAATGCAGGTAGATGGAAGACACGTGGGTTCGATCCCCGGGTCGGGAAGATTCCCTGGAGGAGGGCATGGCAACCCGCTCCAGTATTCATGCCTGGAAAATCCCATAGACAGAGGATCCTGGCAGACTACAGTCACACAGAGTTAGACATGACTGAAGTGACTTAGCATGCATGCAAAGGGACTAAGATATAATTTGGAGAGAACATGAAGGAGAAGTGCAATTTTTTTCACTGTGTATGTGTGTGTTTGCTTTGTCACTATAGCATTGTACTGTCCCCTTAAAACTTAAAATTTGAGCTTAAATTTTGCAAAACACCACCTTTAAAAAAAAAATATATGACTTTTTCACATGAATGGTTAAGCCCCAGAACTAAACTACATTATTTTTACCAGGACCCTACTGACTATTTATAGCCAATCAGGAAAACAGTGTCATGGTTTCATTATATTTACCTAATGTATCACCAGAAAGCATTGTTCACATAATGTGTCTTCATAAGAACAAGTTGTAAATAAACTACAAACAACAGATCTTTTTTTTTTTAAGTATGACTTTTTAAAGATTTTTTATTGACTCTTAGACTTCAGAGAATCTTAGAAGTCATTAAGTGTCCCCACCCAGCCCCCTCTAATCAGGACATACTTCTTCACTGATGGGCCGTAAAGGCTCTCTTTAATGGGGAGGAAAGCTAAAGATGCTTTGAGGTAGTTCCATTCCGTGTTTTACATTTCTATTCTTTGAAAGTCCTTGCATTAACATAAACAGAATTGACTTCCATAAGTTCCTCAGTGCCTTAAGGAGTAGCAACACAGACTAAATCTAGGCCCTCTTTAAAAGACTGAAAGTCACACCAGTCTACCCTTGAAAGGACCTGCTCTCCCTAACACCAATTATGGCCATTCGTTCAAGCATTTTCATGTGATGGTAAGGAGACTCAAGCATCTTTGCCTCCTTTCTCTGACACTCCTTCACAGCCTCCTCTTCTCTACCTACCCTTGTATGTTTGGGTTTTCTCATTTTCCTTTCCTTTGTCTTATCAAATGCCACACTCCCCTCCTAACTGTCGCATGGATGAAGACCACCAATTCTGAATCTCCAATACAGACTTCTCTTTTAAGCTCAGCTCCTAACTGAACCACATGCAGGTACCAAGGCAGCTCAATCTCAAAACGTCACAACAGCATCTTTCCTCTACATTCCCTATCTCCATCAATGCTAGTTATTAATGTCATCACCCAAGGAAGGCATTTTGAGTCATAATAAATCCTCTTTCCCCCTCAATAAATTTCTCTTATAATAAATCTACTTCCTAGAATATCCTTGAATTCTGTTCCCTCTTCTCCATACCACTCCTACTACGTGTCAATCTGGTCTCCCTGGTTCCAGTCTCACCTTATTTCCCTCACTGCAACCAGAGTTATCTTCCCAAAACACAGCATGTTCTTATCACACCCATTCTAACCACAATGAAAGAAACTGTATCTAACAAAACCTCCTTTCATGCAAAAGCTTACCCTTAACTGGCCAGGGAACAAAAACTATGCAAATAAATCATATTCTTTTTTTAGAAGTTTGAGTTAAACAAAAGAAACAGTTGACAGAAAGGAAGAACTGCAGCTTTAAAAAGCATTTCCACCCAGCTCATCAGTTTTCAGCTGTTAGCTGACAATAAACATATGGGAGGAAACAACAGTATAAGACAAAGATTTAAGAGCCAATAATAATACCTGTGTATGTTTAAATAAGACATTTCCCAGACCCTCACATTTGGGTAAAATAAAAGGACACATTCAGAGAGTCTTTCAGTTTTTAAGAAGTCAATCTTCCCTCTCCCCCATCATTAATAACTCCATGGGACTTTTACGCCTTTCTACACACTGATTATAGGAGATTCCTGATAGGGCTCTCTAGGAGGAATAAATGAACTAGGGAGAAGGGTTTGAAAGGATTGTGATTCAGTGGCAGAAACAGAAAACTTTATTACATTTTTTTTATGAGGCAGGTTAGCTTCTATATCATATGAATTGTCTGTCACAAACAACATCATGCTAGAGATAAAAGTGGATTCTGTTAAGTCTTCAGTCATTTTTATGGAACAAAGCAGACTGATTTAATTATATATTTTTAGGATCCTAAAACTGGCTATCCCATTCTTGGCTCTTACAATTTTCAATAAATACACACTAAGAGTCCCAACCTTAGAGTTTCTTGATGACTTCCAAACAAAATATTTCAGATGTGTTCATTTGTCTAAATTTATTTAGAAAAAACATACATAAAGGTTGATGATGGAATAGACCCTTCCAGATGAGTATGTGTATGCTCAATCACTCAGTTGTGTCTGATTCTTTGCCACACCATGGATTGTAGCCTGCCAGGCTCCTCTGTCTATGGGATCCTCCAGGCAAGAATATTGGAGTGGGTTGCCATGCTCTTCTCCAGGAGATCTTACCAACCCAGGAATTGAACCTGCATCTCCTGCATCACAGGTGATCCTTTCCCCTGAGCCATAAGTACAATGTCTTAAACTTTCAAATTTGTTTATTTCTTTTTGAAAACATCCATATTACAGTCTCATTGACAGTGGAGTAAAATGAAGGAAAAAGGTTTTATACTATTTGTATTTTTTATTGAAATGTAGTTGGTTTACAATATTTTGTTAGTTTCATTCATTATTGTTATTTGACCTTGAAGAGTAATGAACTCTGAAAAATGAATAAATAAAACACTAAATCATTAACAATAAATAATTCCAGTTAGGTCCCAGGCCTGAGGTCTGACTTTTCTCAGCTCAAAAGAACTGACATATACTCTAGAAACAAAACTGATTTTCTTGCATGTTTATAAGTGTTTATGTCAGTGTGAAGCTATGTGTTTTCTTCACTTCCTTCAAAAACAGAAGTATTTTCATTTAGATTTCATTTTCCATTTCCTTCCATGCTTTGGAATCTTATTATGACGCTGGTGCAAATCTGCAAAGCCACAATCAGGTGTTGCCAGCAGCTTCTGCATAAGTTTATTTTTACTTGGTGTGGGTTTGAAAAAAAAATTTTTTTTAATGGCTCCATTGATAAACTTTATCTGAATTGAACTTTCACAGTTCTGTGGTAAATCAAGCAGAACACACGTTTTGGTGGTCATATCACAAGGTTTGCACCCTCCCCAAGGATTTGTGAGGATGGATATGTTCATGGTCAAGTCACTATCCTGTTTGTCTACTCAAATCAGATGATTTTGGGTCACAATTATATAGAAAAATGAGAGTTTATTCTGTTTCATAGAAGGAAAAATAATTGTAATAGTTTTTGCTCTACCTTTTGCTATGGTTTTTTAATCCTCTCCCCAAACTTACAGATTATTTCAGATGCAATAGACAACTTAAACAAAATAACAGAACAGGAATGAAGGGGAAAGATGCTGAAACATAATGTTTGAACAACAACAATCCCATACCTAAATACAACCAAAAAAATGAGAACAATGTCCCTCTATGGTGGATAAAAAGTAAATGAAACCTGTGAGTGTAAAACAAGAGCAGTTTGAGAAGATGTCACAGATGATTAACCTCAGAAATGCTAATATGTTAGGGAGAAAATGATAAGGAAAGTAAATTGCATTTCTCCATGCTGAACCAAAAAGATAACAGTACATCATTAGCCAAAAGTTTTGCGTGTGTTGCCATATATGAAAATCTATATAGATTTTGCCCTATTTTTAAAAATGCATGTAGTAAAGGAACAATTTTCAACCTCTCAAAACAGTACCAGTTGCAGATATTTTATTTAACTTTAACCTTTTATCTGGACCCATAACTCATTAATTAAGAATTCATCTCTCATAAGGCCCCTCTTACCACATATGTCAATCCAAGACTATCTGGAACATTAACTTAAAATGTCAAAAGTGTAATTTTTCTTTATAGCAGAAGTAGAATTATAAAAATTAGATCTTTCAATTACAGATGACATTTACCACTCTAATCAAGGTTAGCCTTACATGTGGGTGGGGTCAGAGGTTGAATGAGAATAATCCTCTATACCAAAATAACTCTACCACAGGTCTGTGGAGGAGATTTTGCTTCTACTTTTAGTAAATACTCCTATTATCTTGGGCTTCCCAGATGGCCCTAATGGTAAAGAACCTGCCTGCCAATGCAGGAGACATAAAGGAGTCCTTAAGCATGAACACTAAAGTCAAGCCCCATATATTTGAACCCTAGATCTTGGGAAAATTAGCTAACCTAACTGAACTTATGTTTTGTCAAGTGTAAAATGGGTATCAGTTCAGTTCAGTCGCTCAGGCGTGTCTGACTCTTAGCAACCCCATGGACTGCAGCACGCCAGGCCTCCCTGTCCATCACCAACTCCTGGAGATTACTCAAATTCATGACCATCAAGTCAGTGATGCCATCCAACCATCTCATCCTCTGTCATCCCCTTCTATTCCCACCTTCAATCTTTCCCAACATCACAGTCTTTTCTAGTGAGTCAGTTCTTTACATCAGGTGGCCAAAGTATTGGAGTTTCAGCTTCAACATCAGTCCTTCCAATGAATATTCAGGACTGATTTCCTTTAGGATGGACTGGTTGGATCTCCTTGCAGTCCAAGGGACTCTCAAGAGTCTTCTCCAATACCACAGTTCAAAAGCATCAATTCTGTGATGCTCAGCTTTCTTTATAGTCCACCTCTCACATCCATACATACTACTGGAAAAATCATAGCTTTGACTAGATGGACCTTTGTTGGCAAAGTAATGTCTCTGCTTTTTAATATGCTACCTATGTTGGTCATAGCTTTCCTTTCAAGGAGCAAGCATCTTCCACTTTCATGGCTGCAGTCACCCTCTGCAGTGATTTTGGAGCCCCCCCTGAAAAATCTCTCACTGTTTCCATTGTTTCCCCATCTATTTGCCATGAAGTGATGGGACCAGATGCCATGATCTTAGTTTTCTGAATGTTGAGCTTTAAGCCAACTTTTTCACTCTCCTCTTTCACTTTCATCAAGAGGCTCTTTAGTTCTTCACTTTCTGCCGTAAGGGTGGTGTCATCTGCATATCTGAGGTTATCAATATTTCTCTCGGCAATCTTGATTCCAGTTTGTGCTTCATCCAGCCCAGTATTTCTCATGATGTGCTCTGCATATAAGTTAAATAAGCAGGATGACAATATGCAGCCTTCACATACTCCTTTCTCTATTTGGAACCAGTCTGCTATTGGCTATAATAATATCTAAATCATAAAGTGCCTGTGAAAATGATGAGAAAGATGAGAATAGAAAAATTAAGCAATTTTCCTAAGATCACACACAGCTAAGTAGAAGAAACAAATTTCAATCTAGTTCTTATAATTCCAAATTCCTGTAACTTTCCACAGTATCACACCACCTCTGAGGGTGGCCAGGGTGACATGCAGACAGAAGGCACCAGAGAAGAGCAAGACACAAATGCAGGCAGTATCTCTATTCTTGGAAGAAGACATGGACCTTTGGGGGTCCTAGGATAACCAAAAGAAGATGAATTCTGTTTGACTCTCAGAATTATAGGAAATCATATTGGTGACACATTCAGCTGGACATCATGGAAACTGACAAAGAGTTTCCAATCAACAGTGCTCGACATACCATAGAACTTGAACTAAAAAAAAAAAAAAAAGGAAAAAAAGAAAACCAAAAAACAGGATAGTGAAAAAACTGAGTCAGTTAATGAACTCTAAGAACTGTATGAGGCTTCCCCGGTGGCTCAGTGGTAAAGAATCCACCTGCCAATGCAAAAGATATGGGTTCAATCCCTGGGTCAGAAAGATTCCCCTAGAGAAAATAATGGCAACCTGCTCCAGCATTCTTTCCTGGAAAATCTCATGGAAAGGAAGAATGTGGTGGACTACCGTGCGATCACAAAGAACTGGACGCAACTGAATGACTAAACAACAACAAAGAGCTGTATACTGTATAAGAAAGAGAAAAACTCTCTCACCCAGTTAACCCATTTTACAGTCCACTCCCAGCTTCAACCTTCTTCAAACACCTCAAATGCTTACATTTTATAACAGAAGATGAAGGTTCACTTCAGGAAAGTTGGGATGAGTGATGTTGCCCCTTGGTTATAAGCTCCACCAGGGAAGGAAGACCAGCAGTTTTAGTGACTACTTTGTAACACTAGCAGGCACATGCTGAGTTAACTCAATAAGTGTTTCTTGAATTGAATTCAGTTCAATTGCTACTATGACCTTCATCCATAATGCAAAGATATATGACCCTCCTGTTTTCTCTTGAGCTCTTAATTAACATCTAGCAATATTCCATTTGACATGCATTTGGATCCCGCCCACATTAAGCATCTGCAAGGCAAAGTCCCAAAGTCACACAGATCAGACATATCAGCTTAAGAAAACTGGAAACGGTTCCATCGAAAGGAATGTGCCTTATTTTAAATGATTGAATATGTAAGATAATTTAATATATAAGATAATTCATTGTTGGTAGAGGGATTCAATATTACATGATACTGACCTGGATTTAATGTAAAACGTTTTTCTTTCTTCATGGAATCCAGAAAGTCGCATGGTGGTTTTCTTTGTAAGATATTATAGTCATCTAAAGAACATGTGGTCCAAAAGAGCAGGTGGGAGGTACAACCTTGTAAGATGGAGTCTCAAAGCCACATGTCACCACTCTGAATCTTTGGTGTCACCCTGCAGGCTACCTCTCACAGATTTCCTCCATAAAGCCAAGTTTTTGAAGCTGAAATAACATTGTTCATAAGACTATATAAGTACAACTCCTCTTCTGTAAATCTATTTGGAAATGTATGTCAAAACCTTAAAATACATCCATCCTTTGACTGAATATTTCCTCTTCTCAGAATCTATCCTAAAGAAACAATCGAAAGTGCAAAAAAAAAGTTTGTATTAAAAGAAAAAAAGAAATGTTTGTCTTTTATAAATAAAGGAACCAGAATAACAAAATGGTCAATTAAATTCAGGTGCATTCATTGATACTAAGACTCACCTTTCTCCATTTTAACATCTTTGAAATTGGAATATGTTTTATAGTAGCTGGCGTCTTATTATCCTCATCAGCCATGCAATAGCCACGAAGTAGCTGTCATTGGCAGGCAAGCATTAACTTGGTCACAGATGTTCATTTTGTCATTACTTCTGTTGAATGATGGACATTGTTGGTACTACACCTGTTGCTTTCACTGCCATTTAAAAGTAACACAGTGATTCAGTATTGAGGTGAAAAGTTATTGTGTAACCATGCAAAGAGAACTGCAGCAGGTAAATTTTATATTGGTGAAGCAAATATTCATCATAGGAGAAAGGATCACTATTCCATATTTTGTTCCAAGGGAAAAAAAAATCATGTGTTTTATGGAACATAAATAGATGAAACGGTGCTACATCTTGTTTTCTGAGGAATATGCAAAAGAAGCATCTCCTACGTACTAAGTAGTGCAACTCTTAGGCAAAAGAATTGCCAAATGCTTAGAAGAGATGAAAGAAATGTCAAAGCATCAAAAGGCTAGTCTAAGTAACAAATGTGTTTCAGGAGATCGTGAAAGCTTCGTGTCATAGCTTAATTGAAAACATCTTTTTCCTTTCATAGTAGTGTGTAGAATAATGTGTTCCACAGTCAACAGCATCTTAAAATCATTTAAAATAAAGACTTCCTAGAGACAAGAAAAACTCTGGGCTTAAATAAAAATATAAAAGAAAAATAAAAATTGCAAACTCACAACTATGTAAGATAACTTTTAAATAGTGTGGAAAAGTGAAAGCAAATATGTTAAAATGTGTAAAAATCTGTAAAGTGAGACTATGATTAATCTTTTCTTCTTCCTTTTTATGTTTCCAAGTTGGTTTTTTTAACTTCCCATGATCATTTTTTGTGTAATAGGGTATATTTTGTTTCTAATAATAAAAGATAAAATTAGAGATGCTTTCCTTTTTATTAAAATATGATTTACAATGTTGTGCTAATTACTGCTGTACTGCAAAGCAATTCAGTTATACATATATGTACATTCTTATTTTAACAAAAGATGTGTTTTTTAATTAGTTCAAAATAGTATTTAGAATATTAAAAACAAGGGTGGAAATTTACCCTCCATGCATGCATCACCTCCTTTATAACTGTTATTGTTATGTGTCTAAGCCTTTTTTGAATCTGCTCATATTTTAAATCCTTATTCTTCTACAAGGATAATTCTATACATTCTGTGAGATACAGTCAATAGATTCACAAGCTTCCACTTTTGTCTCCTGCCTGGTGTCCCTGAATCCGGCCCATGCATGTCAACCCAATCTGTACTCTTCACACTTTCATTACGCTCAATCAAACTTTCTTGGCCTTTGCTATCCCAACCACAAAAGCTAACTTACTACATTTTTTCTAATTATTAAAGGACTCTCTGATAAAGGACCTTTCCAACTCATCTTTCTTAGTATTTACAATTATTCCGAGTTCACTACCCAAGGCTAGCCTGAGATCAGGTGAGTTTATTTCCAAGTTATTTATCCAGTTGTGGTATCTTTCGATTTCTTTTCTGTATGAAAGAAAACGAAGAGGAACAAAAGAAGAAACACACCTTTTTCCAGATATATTGTTGATCAAAGGGCCTTCTTCTTCTACAGTTGAAAGAAATTGTGCCCAACTTCCACAGGCAGCCTTGGAGTGCAAGCGGAAAGTAGGAAGAACTTCATATGTTGGGGCTCCTCATCAGTCAGTGCTGAGATAAGCCTTGTCCCCAAGCAGCATCTCTGTTTGTCCCTGCAGTTATCAAGACTGAATCCTTTGTGCCTCAGGCACTTGTGTACTTCTGTCACTCATGGTCTGTGGGTGGCCCTCCTGGACATATGGCAAGACTATCAGAGCAACCAGTTCCACAAAGGAAGGCCCCCAAATTAAGCTCTCCACTGGCACCATCAATCAGCCGAGTCCTGAAAGGAAGCTCTGTTTTCACTTCAGTGAAAATCATCAGTGCATTTAATCTGTAGCCCATAAGCATGTTAACTCCCTATTTGTGCCTCATTCCACCCCAAACTGGGCTTCCTTGATGGTTCAGTGGTAAAGAATCCACCTGCAATTAGGGAGACCCAGGTTCTATCCCTAGGTCTTGAAGATCCCCTGGAGAAGGGAATGAGTATCCACTCCAATATTCCTGCCTGGAGAATTCCACGGACAGAGGAGCCTGTTGGGCTACAGTCTATGAGGTCGCAAAGAGTCAGATATGACCAAGCAATTCACACACACTCACACACCACCCCCAACAAGTTAAAATAATAAATAAATAAAATCTGACTTGATACTACTCACCCACAACTTATAATAAGTATCTGAGTTGGTCTGAGATTGAAGTTCAAAACTTACTTTGGCCAGAGTTGGACTCTCCCTGGAGACTTAGACAAAGAGGCTTGGTGGGAAGCGATGGGATGCAGAGATGCCATCGCAATCTAGAGCCTACCTCAAGTCAGAGACAGAACACATGGGGTCAGCGTGGGGAGAAGAATATCCATCCAGAGCAGAAATCTGAAGGAGGTGGGAGACAGGTCTGCTACAAGTGCCTTGTCACCGTCACATGAAGACTTAGACTCTGTCAAGTTGAATCTGCCAAGAATTGTAAAATAAGGGTATGTCTCATTGCTCTGTTGTGTGTGACATGTTCATTAGCATTTCATGCAGGCAGGCAGAAAATTGCTGAGGAAGGAAGAAATCACATACCGAGCTTATTTCCCAACTAAGCGCTGCAAATTTGGCATTTCTGAACAGGAGGAAATGGTACCCTACTGGCAACAGGTTCTTCATCAACCTAACCCACAATGAAAACACACAGCAAGCAAAAGACACTGCATCTTGATTGCTCTCAGTACCTTGTGAGTAGCCATCAGTCTTAGGAATGTTCCTGGAATCGTTACAGAAACTCTCTGCTCACCTGAAGTACTGTGCTCCCTACCTGAATTCTGTTTAATTCACAAAAAATAATACTAGAAATCTGAGGAAGTAGGGGAAGAGGGGAGGAAAAGCATTACTGTATCCAGAGCACTAGAGTGAGGCTGGGTATCATCGCTGTCCCAGCCTCGTTCTCCCTGGACTTTTCAGCAGAGAAGTTCCCTCTTGAATCATGTAGGGCTCCACAGCCCCAAATGATAAACCAGCCTCGATGCCAGATTTGACTTTCATCACTCAGGTTATGGGAGTCCTTCCCACTCTGCAGGTTCCCAATTGTCCATGGCAACAGGGAACATACACACAGCAAAGGAAGGCAAGCCCTTCAAACACTGTCTCATCTTTCAACACATCTTTTAGCAGAACTGATTGACATGGAACAAAGCAGACTGCTTGAAATTGTACCCATTCCTCTTTTAATTGTCCTCCTTTGGGTGGAAGAATGACAAGAAGTGATGTAGTCTAAAGGCTGATTGTCCAAGGGGTGACCAAGTGGGCTGGATAATCGGCACCTAAAGCATCAGTTTTGCATCTGAGTCACTTCCCAGATGGCGCTAGTGATAAAGAACTCACCTGCCAATGCAGGCAGAGTAAGAGAGGAGGGTTCAATCCATGGGTCAGGAAGATCCCCTGGAGGAGGATCCAGGAAGAGGAAGATCCCCTGACAACCCATTCCAGTATTCTTGTCTGGAGAATCCCATGCACAGAGGAACCTGGCAGGCAACAGACCATGGGGTCACAAAGAATTGGATACAACTGAGCAACTTAGAGTGGAGGCACATGTACTTCCAAGATGAGGACTTTATCTTGTGGGAACCTGGGCTGACCATTCTGTGGCCCAAATGGTACTTAGCATTACAAATGGATACTGAAGAGGAGGACAGAATAAGAAGCTATTGCATTCTCTTAAGTGTGTGTCTTTGAATTGACTGTCTGTCATCTGCCACTAAACGCCCTCACGTTGCTGCTTGGAAAGGACTGACAGCTCTCTGCTGCTGCTGTCACCAATCCTTCCAGGTGACACCCCAGATCAGATCATAGCACCAAACCTCAGCATGCCTTTCTTTTAATTCTATACCAGGATTTATGCCATATCATCCTGTTCTAATGGTTCATCACTTAACAAAAAACAAAAGGAACAACCGGAGAATATTCTTTAGCCATTTAAAAACCACAGTGTTGCAGAACATTCAATGATATGGGAAAGTGTTCATGATATAGTATGCAATGAAAACACCCAGAGAGAAAATTATGTATGCAATATGATCTAATTGTTATACATATGTATGTGTGAGTGATTCCAAAATACTAATCTTGAACATTTCTTGACAAAGCAGTTAAGAGTAATTTTTATTTTTTTTCTTTATACTTTCAAAAATGCACTAAATTGAGCATGTATTATTAATTTTTTAAATCTGGCTTTACCTGGTCTTAGCTGCAACACACAGGATCTTTAGTTGTGGCATGTGAGTTTCTAGTTGTGGCATTCAAGATCTAGTTCCCTGACTAGGGATCAAACCCGGGTCCCCTGCATTGGGAGCATGGAATCTTAACCACTGGACCACTAGGGAAGTCCTGAACATGTATTATTTTTATAAGCAGAAAAAAAAACAATCTTTTCAAACTGCTACACAGAGGTAAAATAGTCCTCAGTTTAAACCAGCATGTTATTGTTTATTTACGCCACATTCTACGCCACTAATTTCATTTCCTATTTTCTGGATTTCCCAAGGCCCATATGGTTCAACTTTGTTTCTGGCGCCTGGGATGCAAATGAAGCAAGCAGGCTGACTTTTGGGTGACTTCTCAGTTCACCATGTGTCAGGAAGTAGAAGGAGCCAGAAGAACTGGCTCTGAGTCCCCATCCTGCCCCCCAAGTGTAATCAGGGACCTTGGAAATCCCTGAGCATCTGAGCCAAACTCTCCCCACATATGAACTGAAGGTTGGGGCCTCGCTTGAAATGAAATGTCTGCTTTCCGTGAGCTGCTAGATCCTGTTGCAGCAGGAAGTTCTAATTGCCATGAACGTGAGGGTGCTGCAAAGTTCCTTCAAAGAGTGAGTCTCATTCAACCGAAGTGGTAAAAGCCGAATCATCAATACGCATGAGATCCAACATGCTGTTTTATCTCAGAACAAAACTCTTAGGCCAAATATTCAATGCAGATGTAAATACAGTCCAAGTGTCTACAGTACTGAAATAGGCAAGGTGGTCTTTGAGAAACCTAGATTATATGGTATAACAAACATAAATAAGGAGTTAGCTTTATATCCAGTATTTAAGTTTGGGCTTTCCTGGTGGCTCAGATAGTAAAGAATTTGCCTGCAATGCAGGAGACCTGGGTTGGAGACCTGGGTTCGATCCCTGGGTTGGAAAGATCCCCTGGAGAAAGAAAGAAATAGCTATCCAATCCCATATTCTTACTTGGGAAATCCCATTGACAGAGGGGCCTGGTGGGCTGCAGTCCATGGGGTCACAAAGAGTAGCACACACCTGAGCGACTAATGTTTTCACTAAGTTTAATCATCTGAATTCACTTGAATCATCAGGTGACTCAGGTAGAAACACATGGAATGATTACAATGATCTGATCTGAACAAGTAGTCAGAGAAAATATAACCCTTCCCTTGAGTGGAATTATTGACATTGTAAATTCTGAAAATTATACAAGCAATACATAAAATCACTGCAAAATCAAATTCATACCATGCAAATGTCCACAGAGTGAAAAATGGAAATTCTCCTTAAAGTCTCACCCTCTGCCCACCCACTCCTCTATCCACAGATAACCTGTTTTAGATCCTTTCCATTTTAAACGTATGTATCTCTACATGGTTCCTATCACTCGCTCCCAAAGCTCCACAAGAATATCTATAAATATCTCAAATCTTTGTCCCATCAAATGTAACCAAAAATGACAATTTTTTTTACTAAAATGAAATAGCTGTTTTTCAAAGAAATGTTCATATTTGTAGCTTCTACAATTGATGCTGACCATTATTTTCTCTTTGCTCATTTTGTTATCTTTAAATAATAAGTAAATAAACAGGAATATTAGAGGAAAAAATGTTACTGGAACAGCAAGAACAGTACAAAAGCCCCTGCATGCGCAGTTTTTGGTCTCCCAGACACAGGCATATGCCAACCTTTATCAGCTCAGACTCATAACTGAGCTCAACAGATGCCCCGGGTTAGCTCCCATGTGAAAACACATCCCGCCTGTGGGCACTGCCAGGGAACAGCATCACAGCTCTTCCTTCTCTGCAAAACCTGGACAGAGCTTCGGGTCCAAGAGGAAGGATCAGATGATTTTGCAGGCACTAGAAGTTCAGAAATGGCAGTTAGAGACCAGTAACTAAGGTCTCATTATTTAAATGCTGACATGGACAATTGACCACTGGCAAAACGAATTCTGTGCAGAGATCACTTAAGTATAGAGCTCACCTAAGAGGAGAAAAAGCAGGCAGGGGTCCCTGAACTGATACCTCCTGTCAGATCACTAATGGCATTAAACTAAAGTGCACAATAAATGTAATGTGCTTGAATCATCCCAAACCACCCTCCTTCCCCTGGACCATGGAAAAATTGTCTCCCCTGGTGCCAAAGAGTTTGGGTACCACTGGTTTAAGGAGTTAAATACAATTAACCAGACAGCTCAGGCCCCCCAAATTGTTACAGTGGGCTCACAAAATGATGCTTTTTGTTAGAGGAAATACACTCTATCTGCTAATAAAAATGATCATTTATTGAGCACTTCCTGTTCTAAGCATCTTATGTAAGTTAAACAATTTAGTTTCACAACAAACCCAGACAAAGGTGCTATTATCATATCTGTTTTGAAGATGAGGAAACTGAAGAACTCAGAGTTGGTCAGCTTCATCTTGAGAGGATCTGGGCTCTCCCTCCTAGTGACAAAATGGCTGCAGCAGTGTCAGCCTTTACATCTCAATCACCACACTATTGAAAGGAAAAGAAACTCTCTTCTGGAATCCACATTCTCATTGGCCTGATTGTGTTATGTGCTCATTTGTTATGGACAGGGAGACTGAGATGTGCAGATTAGAGCAAGCCAATCAGAGACTTACGGTTATATACTAGGAGGTATAAGTAGGATCAATGTCACCTAAATGTCCAGGGGGATAATGGATGCTGGAGAGGTGAACACCAAATGTGTACTACAGTATTCACCAGCCAGAAAAGAAAAATTTTCCAACAGTATAATTATAATCATAGATTAGCTTGAAATTCTTAATTCCTATTGGTATTATTTGTTCTAGAACAATATTTTCTCCATGTAGTCACTTTGAAATAGATATTTTTTTATTCTATCTCCTCTTCCCCAGAATTGACTTTTCCCAAGGACAATAGGTTTGCAATACATGGTGAGCACTCTTAGGCATACATGTGATCATTATTTTTAATAGGAAATATGATAGTGGAGAACTAGGACTATCATATACTCTTTGATGAGAGGAAAATCAAGATTTCAAATGAGAAGCTTCTTCCTACCTAGTTATCTTATGTATGTGTTATTTTACCCCTGAGTTATGGGTTTAATGCTTTGCTCTTAATTCAGTTCAGTTCAGTTGCTCAGTCATAACGCTTTGTGACTCCAATGACTGCAGCACGCCAGGCCTCCCTGTCCATCACCAACTCCCAGAGCCTACTCAAACTCATGTCCATCGAGTTGGTGATGCCATCCAATCACCTCATCTTCTGTCGTCCCCTTCTCCTTCTGCCTTCAATCTTTCTCAGCATCGGGGTCTTTTCAAATGAGTCAGTTCTTTACACCAGATGGCCAAAGTAATGGAGTTTCAGCTTCAGCATCAGTCCTTCCAATGAATATTCAGGACTGATTTCCTTTAGGATGGACTGGTTGGATCTCCTTGCAGTCCAAGGGACTCTCAAGAGTCTTCTCCAACACCACAGTTCAAAAGCATCAATTCTTTGGTGCTCAGCTTTCTTTATAGTCCAACTCTCACATCCATACATGACTATTGGAAAAACCATAGCCTTGACTAGATGGACCTTTGCTGACAAAGTAATGTCTCTGCTTTTTAATATGCTGTCTAGGTTGGTCATAACTTTTCTCCCAAGGAGTGAGCATCTTTTAATTTCATGGCTTCAGTCACCATCTGCAATGATTTTGGAGCCCAAAAAAATAAAGTGTGCCACTATTTCCACTGTTTCCTCATCTATTTGCCATGAAGTGATGGGACCAGATGCCATGATCTTAGTTTTCTGAATGTTGAGTTTTAACCCAACATTTTACTCTCCTCTTTCACTTTCATCAAAAGGCTCTTTAGTTCTTCTTTGCTTTCTGCCATAAGGGTGGTGTCATCTGAATATCTGAGGTTATTAATATTTCTCCCAATGATCTTGACTCCAGCTTACACACAGGCAAAGCACACAAGTGAAATCAGAACTGTAGGAGTCCTTAGGAGTCCTTATGAAGTGCTCAGAATTATTCCTCTGCTTTTATTCTAAACAGATAATTAGCTATCCAATTTAAAAGATGTTCTCAAATGGAGATGCCACAGCATTACACTTTAAAGTTTACTGACCTTCCCTATCAGTGTGATGCTTAGATTGAAACTAATGTTGAATTCAAGTTAATCCCACAAATATTTGTTAAATGTGACCACCTTGATCATGCCTATGTCTCAATAGAAAACATCCTCTATGAAGCCTTCAAAAACTAGAAGACCACAGTTACACACAAGTTTATCAACACATATATATTTGAGCATCTGTGCTAGGAATGGAGGCTTGCAAACAAGTATAAACATTATCCTCAATCTTACCTCTCCTGGATACATGGCTGAAATCCACTTTCCTGGTTCTTCATCGTTTCCATGGCTTTTCTCTGGACCTTCTGCTAGTTTTCCACAGCTATGATAAATGGATGTCTCACAATTGACTCCACAAATAGAAACAGCCAAATGGATTCTAGTGAAAAAAAAAAAAAGGTAGCTTATTTTAGGAAGCAGATTCCCAACCACAACACTTGCATTAGGCTGTGCTTGCACTGGGAAAGAAAAATAAATAAAAAAACGGAACATGTGAACATAATAGATATCACCTAATAATCCAGGGAGAAACAACTCATGTCATGGTTACTAGGGATGACTAATCCAATAAATCCCTTGGCTAACACCAGCTGTCCATAACTGAAAGAGACCGGCAACCATTCTCAGGCCAACAACATACATATCCGCCGCTAAGAAGGACTAATTCTATCAGAGCCTGAGCAGTTCCAAAGTTCATTCAGTTCTGCTCCCAAAGAAGTTTCAGAAACATTGTAGGCCTCTCCATTGTGATTTAAAGCTGCAGAAAAGGCATATTAAGGGGTGATTGAGGTCATCTTGTTTAATGCAAGTACCCCTCTATACCCGTGGTTATCCATCAACCCAGCAATGGGAAACTCAGCATGGCTGTTCCAATGACAAATATTGGAAAGCCATTCCTCACACTAAGTCAAAGTCCTTACAACCCTCCACTCTGCCATTCCCACCAAAATATGTCTAAGTCTTCTCCCAATGATGAGCCTTTAAACAGAGGAAGTCAGCTATCATATTCCCTTCTTAGTCATATCTCCTCTGTCTTCTTCATAGAACATCCTATAGCTTGCACAGATTTTGTATCATCTTTCTCCTTGTCACTCTGATTGAGCAAGTTAAGTGACATAAAATCTAGAAATTCTGAAAAACATAGTTGCTTCATTTTCTATCATATTGCTTTTGCTAATGATGTTTATGGTCATTTTGCAGTCACTCAGAATTGAACAAATAAGTGAACCAGTATACATCCTAGTAAGCGTTTATCCTGAGGATGTCCATTTTGTCATGAGTCAAGATTCATACTGCTTTGTGCCTCCTTAAACGATACTCTGCTGATTTTCTCCATCTTTGAATCTTACTGTATTCAGCCTTCCCCATTCAGTCATTCTATTCTTGCCCAGGAGATTAAGGTCAGGTAGCAAATGCCTCTCTTCCCCATCATCTAATTGATCATGCTGGTGTGACAGTTCAATCCCTCCTTCCTCTTGAGAAGTGGCCTTGTGTTAGATGGTAATTCTGTGGAGGAAAAAATAGAAAGAGAAGAAGCCATTTAACCTTCAGAAAATGATAGTACAACTTGTGCTTCTCCACACCTGATTATTTTCTAAGCAGAAAAATTTTCAATTTATTAAGCCTTAGGTGGTAAGTGATGATTTTACAAACAGAGAATGTGAGATACCATTTTTCAGTGGTTCTGTGACAGTCACAGACACTGAGAGAGACTGAGGTAATGAGCAACTATGAGAACCACAGATCTGAGTTTCAAACACGAGATGCTCTGTCTGCACATCTCCACTTTGCTATTTAGAGAGATAACTCTAACATGTAACTCCAAAAGGTGGAATTCAGACCTCATCCAAAAGACCTGGGTTACAATTGTAGGCCAGACCAAAGTACTCAGGTTAGCTACTACTGTGTATAGCACCTTTACGTGCCTTAACTCAGTTATCATTCAAAACAGCCTGTCAAGACCCAGGAAGATGGGCTCCAATTTACAGATGAGGTCACTGAAGCTCGGAGAATTATGACTTGATGAAGCTCACATTACATGCAAAATGGCATTAAAATGGACTTTCCACGTGGCACTAGCGGTAAAGAACCTGCCTGCCTAAAGCAGGCAGACATAAGAAATGAACCAGACATAAGGTTCAATCTCTGGATCTGGAAGATTCCCTGGAGAAGGAAATGGCAAACCCACTTCAGTATTCTTGTCTGGAGAATCCCATGGATGGAGGAGGCTGGTGAGCTACTGTCCATGGGGTCACAAAGAGTTGGTCACGACTGAAGCAGCTTAGCACGCATGCACGGAGTTAAAATCAGAAATCAATCCATCACTGATTCAGGATACTACGCTAAGAATTCACCACAGCAGTCTTCAGTGCTTATTGTAGCGCATCTTCTCTGAGATCTAACATAACAAAACTAACTTCTGCTTTGACTTGCCCTAGATTTTGACAAGTGACACAAGCAAAAGTCAGAGGAGAAGAAGGATCCTAAGATGGCTGCAAACATGTATCCTGAAGGATACACCCCCAGAGCACTACCCATCAGCCAACCCTAATCTCAGCTTCAGTGACAGGAAGCCACCATATCCCCTGATCATGGTGTCTTAACATCTGCTAGTGGCCATGCCTCCTTCTGTTCCTTGCTACAGAATCCTGACTCTCGATACCTATTTCCAATAGGTGTATGAGACCTTACAAAATACTGGGTCTCAAGACAGGTGTACCCAGCTTTTCACTCTCTCTGGATTAAGGTGTGTGCATGTGCTAAGTCATCTCTGTTGTGTCCGACTCTTTGCAACCCTATGGACTATAGCCCTCCAGGCTCCTCTGTCCAGGGAATTCTCCAGGCAAGAATACTGGAGCAGGTTGCCATCCCCTCCTCCACGGGATCTTTCCAACCCAGGAATCAAACCTGTGTCTCTTATGTCTCCTGAATCAAGGTAGGAAAACCTATTTTTTAGTGTTCCAGTGTGGGAAGGACATTTTTTTTTCTCATTTTCTGAGAGCACTGGTAAGTTTCTCACTGAAACGATTTTAGGGAAAAAAAAGAAAAGAAATCCTGGGGCATGGGGGTCAATTTTCCAGATATTTCCAAACTTTCACACCACTAAGTCTGGGATTAATCACATGAATATTGTGAATCTTTTTCGGTAACTAAGCACAGAACAATTTTCTAATCTCTGCTTTGCCATTTTCTTTATAATTGTGGGCTAGTGACATATGTTCCTTCATCTGTAAAATGGTGATAATATTAGCCTACTCTAGGGAGACTTTGCAAGAATAATAGAAGAAAAGCCTTTAAGTTCAGGTATAGCAGCCACCCCCATGGATGAAAGTTTCAGGGGATTTGGGAGGAATGGGAGGGAGCACAGTGGGAGTGGGGTGATATAACGAGCTCAGAGAAAGAAGTTCAGCCCACCCCTCCCAAAGCATAGAATCCCACCTTCTCTTTCTCTAGTTCAAGCTCTCTCTTATGATCTTCTTCCTGCAGGTCCCAGGGAACTACTGATCTCATGTTAAGAATACTGGCTGAAGATTTTGCTTGAGATTCTCACATTTCTATATATGCATTGCTGCTTTTAAGACTACACAAAATATGTGAATGCCATGGCTGAAGATTCCGTCATTAAGGAAACTATAGTGATGTGGAATCTGTTGACTTTTCACCTTGGAGACCACCAAATATATTGCCATCCATCTTCTGTTCTAGGCTTAGCTCATATAGCCATCTATCAGTAAAGCAAAAGCTGGTCTCCAGGGTAGACTATCTTGCCATTCTTTTTTTTTTTAATGATTTTTTTTCCAAATAAATGGTTTTTTTCATTTATTTATTGATCCACTTGCCACACGGCAAGTGGGATCCTACTTTCCCAGCCAGGGATGGGACCCATGCCCCCTGCAGTAGAAGCATGGAGTCCCAACCACTGGGCCACCAGGGAAGTCCCCATCCTTCCTTTCTTACATACAGCCAGCCTTAGAGGAAATAAAGTAAGACCCACCACTGGAGAGCCAAGGAAAACGATACAGACTAACCTCAACTCAACAACATCAGAGCAGAATTGTGAAAAAATAAAGCCACAACTTAACTGGATTTTAAAGGAAATTACATACAGAAAAGCACATTTCTTTTTGTATATCCAAATAAATAACATATAACTCTATTAGAAACTTTTACTAGTAGTGAATGCCCACCCTCTTCTACTGAAAGCATTTCATTTGCAGACAATATGTATCAATGACTGTAGGTCTTAAAACACTGACAAAAACTCAAGATTCAAAATATAACAACTTTGATTCGGTTTGTTTTAATCACAGATGCCAATGTTTTCAAAATGCTAAAATATCCTTTCATAGCAACCACTGTTTCAAAAAGCAGACCTCTTAATTGTGTTTGTCTAAGAATTTAATGTGATAACCCTCCTTTTTTAATTAAATGAAAATTCAGTATCTATACTGAATTTGATAACAATGTTTGCCCACAAATATAACTAAATAACAACTGTCTTCTTTTTCTAGAAACAAGACAAAAGATATACTTGTCAAGTGTAAAATCGAATAATTTTTAGTTTAGCTTCACAAGTCTTAAAAATAACCTGGGACTTCCATGTAGGTCTGGTGGTTAAGACACCACTTCCCAGCACAGAGGGTGCAGGTTTGATCCATGGTCATGTAGCTAAGATCCCACAGGCCTCACAGCCAAAACCCCAAAACATAAAACAAAAGAATATTGTAACAAATTTAACAGACTAAAAATGATCCACACCAAAAAAAAAAATCTTTATATAGCTATGGCTGATTCATGTGGATATTTGGCAGAAACCCACATAATACTGTAAAACAATTATTCCTCAATTAAAAATAAGTAAATTTTTAAAAAATATTTTTAAAAAAATGACCTAGACTAGGTGATTACATATTCATTTACCTCTTCCTTTCCAACCACCTACTTTGTCTCATAAGCCAGATTCCTGCACACTTTCAATTCTTTTCATGAATATGTTAAAAGGGCTGGTGTTTCAGTAATTTCAACCCCTCTCTATGTGTCTCCATTCACTTTTTCAACAATTCCCTCCTGGCTCAGCTTGTAAAGAATCCGTCTGCAATGCAGGAAACCTGGTTTGAGAAGATCCCCTGGAGAGAAGAAAGGCTATCCATTCCAATATTCTGGCCTGGAGAATTCCATGGACTGTATACTCCATAGGGTCGCAAAGAGTCAGATGTTACTTTCACTTTCACTTATTTTCAACAATTAGCCAGTTAACGATCTGTTCATCTCCAAGTCACTACTGAAGTACCCCATAAATCAGCAGTTGTACTTTTAAGTCAATATATTTCCCTCATTCCTTCTCTGCTAGACTCCAAATAAGGAGTCATTCAGATTAGGGAATGTTATTTCCAAAAGACAATCAGCAAAGGAGTGTTTCATAGCCTTCAAAAATCTACAGCAAATTTGTAAAACCTTGTGAAGTATTAATTAAGCACTATCGTTGCAAAGTACCATCACAAAGTGGCAAAAAATCTATGCACAGCATATACACAAATGCATATGTGTAAAACAATCAGATATAAATACATAAATAGAAGTTATTTTGGTAGATAGTTGTGTGCATGTGTGTTTAATATTTCTGGCAGCTCAGCATCCACTTATCCTTTCTATGAAACACAAATTTTCTTTTGGAGAATGACTTCTTTCCAGTAGTATTGTTTTGGTGGTGGATTAGTCTCTAAGTCGAGTCTGACTCTTGGAACCCCGTGGACTGTAGCCTGCCAGACTCCTCTGTCCATGGGATTCTCCAGGCAAGAATACTGGAGTGGATTGCCATTTCCTTCTCCAGGGGATCTTCCCAACCCGGGGATCAAACTCAGGTCTCTTGCATTGCAGACAGATTCTGTACCCATTGAGAAAACAGTGAATCCCATGCCTGCCTCTCACTAGGAATGTCAAGTAAACCAGCATTCCTCACACTTTCTTTCTACTGTCTTCCAGGATTTGCATGTTATGTTAGAGATTCTGGGATGGAGGAAACTTGAAATCATTCTTTCCAGCTATGGTTCCCTGACATGATTGTGCCTTGTCTGGAAACATTCTCAGCCCTTCAGAGCAGCCTTAAGTAGTGAATATTACCAATCCCTGTTCTCAGCTTTCCAACTGATTTGCTGAGCTCTTGGTCAATTTCCAGGAGATTCCCTTCTAAAAGGGAATTGCCCAAAGTCAGTTTCTGTTGACTACAATCTAAGAATTCTGACCATTACAGTTACTGATGAAACAAACTCTAAATAGGAACACAATTAAATATATTATTTAATTTGGGGCAATAAGTATATATGGATAGATGTGTCTTGTTGATCAATGAGTTAAGAGGATCCAGGAAAGTTGAATTTCCAGGCAGGAAGGCTGCCATGAGCTCTCTCCAGGGGAAATGACAAGTGCTAAGATCTTGACACACACAAACATATATCTAATGATATATTCTGAAATCTCATTAACAGGGTTTTTCAGTGAGTATTGCAACCCACTTCACTATTCTGGCCTGGAGAACTCCATGGACAGAGGAGCCATAACCCATGGGGTCGAAAAAGAGTCGGACACCACTGAGGGACTAACACTTATTCCAGTAACAATGAAGTGAGTTACCTCCCTGTGTTGAAAAATTTTGTATTTTATGCAGCCAGTTTAAAAAACATTTCATCCAACTATTCAATGTATATGTAGCATATTATACTCAATGGCTCAGGAAATTTCATTGTTCACCCTTGCGATCTTTTTTAATAGTGACTTACTATCCTGATTCCCCTACATCACTCAGCAAAGAGGGGATTTCTTCGCTTTGTTGATGCAGAGCATTAACTTAATGTTGCAGAATTTAAGGTCTTCTCTTTTATAAACTTACAATATCCCTTCTCTCCCTGTGCTGTGAGTCTGATTTAATTATCTTCCAGAAATCAGTTTAGGTACTATTCTTGTCTTTGCTTGCCCTTAATCCTTATTTGATTAAAGTTACCACATTCTTAATTGGACTCCTCCAATAAGAGGAGTCCTCCATTCTAAATATCAAAGGCAATAGTGGGACTGCTGGGTTAGTTTTAACAGGCACCTTGGATGCAACAGACTTTTCTGGGATACTCAGGAAATCGGTGTAACCTACAAAATGCCAGTTCCTATGCTCCATGCTGCCCTGAACTACCAAGCCCTCTCATCTCCTCTGAGCACTGGTCCCCTCCTCTCTCACAGTTCTAGCCAGCAAGCAAAGGGGGATATTTATAGGAATGAGATGGGTGTATGAAACCGATTATCCTCATTCTAGAAGGCTGGAATCTTTTTCAATCTTGTAAGTCTTTGAAAGACTTCAAATACTATTTGATTGAAGCCCTGCAGTATTGGCAAGAAAGGGCCTCACTAAAAATTTCAGCAATTGAAAAGGCAAGAGAAAACCATAGATCCCTGTTAGCACAGATTTTTAAAGAAAGTATGTGTATCGCTGTGATGCTTTTACCAATGAGTGACCTTTAAGATGGTAGGAGAAATGGAGAAGGAAGGAGGGAAGAGAGAGAGAGTTGTCTTAGCTCCAAGGGGGAGCAATATTATAGCAAAATCACTTTCCCACCAGCAGACATTTCCAGGGTTTCCATGAACCCCAGGCACACCTGTAGCAGACATTTCAACACTACCCAAAGTGTTCATTTCCTGCAGGACTGTCATAACAAAGCATAACAAACTGAATAGCCTCAAACAGAATATTTTTCTTTCATAGCTCTGGAATCTAGAAGTCTGCTATCACAGTTGGTTTTTTCTGGAGGTTCCAAGGAGAACCTCTCTCCTGGCTCTCTCCTGGTTTCTCATGCTGACTGGTGTTTCTCGGTGTTCTTTGGTTTGCAGCTCTATCACTCCAATCTGGTCTTCCGTGGTCACATGGCACTCTCCTCGTGTGCCTCTGTGTCCCTGTGTGCAAAGCTGTCTCCTCTTATAAGGACACTCTTCATTGAATTAGGGCCCCACCAGAACCCAGGATGACCTCATCTTTATTTGATTTCATTGGCAAAGGCTCTGTTCCCAAATAAGGTCACATTCATGGGTACCCGGGGTTAAGACGTCAACATATCTTTTGGGGAGATGCAATCAACCCACAATACCCTCTATAATACTGACACAAAGTAGCCTTGTACTACTGCTTAGCTATCCCATACTCCTCTTTGTATATTCTTTTTTTTTTTTAATTTGGCTGCACAGGGTCTTGGCTGTGGCATGCGGGATTTAGTTCCCTGACCGGGGATCAAACCCATGTGCCCCTGCCTTGGCAGCACAGAGTCTTAACCACTGGACAACCAAGTGAGTCCCTATTCCACCCTTTATTGAACTGGTTCTCAGTCACCGTGGGCCTTGCATGGATATGCCTTCATATTTGAATTTAAATCTTACAGAGGAGAAGACAATTTGCTGTGAAAAAGAGGGAGGAATATTATCTGGATAAAGACTGTTGGTTCACTAGAACAGGGGTCCCCAACCTTCAGTATCTAATGCCTGATGATCTGAGGTGGAGGTGATGTAACAATAATGGAAATAAAGCACACAGTAAATGCAATGTGCTTGAATCATCCCAAAACCATCTCCCTCCGCCCGGTCCATGGCAAAATTGTCTTCCCTGGTGCCAAAACTGTCAGAGACCGCTGCACTAGAACACACAAGAATTTTTGCCTTGTGTGAATATGAGAGAATATGTTCTGGGCAAGCAGCAAGTCCACCAAAACAGACACCACTGGAGCAAATCAGTGGGTGGTGTGATAAAGGGGCAGATGTTCCTGGACCCCGTGAAGTGTCACTAGGTAGTAACAGCAACTGCACTGTGACCGATGCTTGCTTGTTGTGCTGTGGGCAGACCCTCAACCTCCCACAGTGTGCTGTCAATCTAGAACGCAAAAATGCTAAGAACCTCTGTTCTCGGGGTTGATTGTAGATCAAAGGCTCCAACTCTAGCACCTCTGCCACTGAATAATCATTATTTACCAGGTGCTTGATTCAGTACATTATCTAAAGATGAGACTTTCAGAGCCATAAAGAAAATGATTTGGGGTAGCTGAGAACCTTTCCAAATTTACTCAGTGATTTGTTTCATGTATACAGGGAAAAGATGGGCTTCCCAGGTGGCACTAGTGGAAAAGAACCCTCCTGCCAGTGCAGCAGATGTAAGAGATGAGGGTTCAATCCCTGGGTCAGGAAGATCCCCTGGAGGAAGAAATGGTGCCCACTCCACTTTTCTTGCCTGGAGAATCCCATAGACAGAGGAGCCTGGGGGGCTATAGTCCATGTAGTTGCAAAGAGTTGGATACCACTGAAGTGACTTAGCATGCACTCACGCATAGGTAAAGGAACCCCATCCAGGGCTCAGATAAAATCACCCAGAGTCACTGGAAAAAGAAAAACTGATCTCAAGAATATGACTCCCCAGAATCCATCCGTAGCTATTGGAGGGTACCTAGAAGGCTTTGCCCAAGCTCTAACTCCCAGCAAGTTGCTGAGGAGCCAGAAATCCTGTCACTAGGGATTTGCTCTGAAGATGTGTGAAGAACTGCCAGACACAATATAAAACCCACCCCCATGTAACAGCTATCATCAGATATTTTTCCAGCCAAGAAAGAAAGAAAGGCACCTATCAGGGACACATAACGAAAGGAAAGGCAAAAGAGACCCAAATAATGTCATCCATTCGTAGCTGTGCCAGGTGGCTGGTCTTATAACTCTTCTCCCTACGGAACTTCTGCTCAGCATGTCCCTAGATGACATTTCCCACAACTTGGATGATGGAGGGAGATCCTTGAGGAAGGAGATCTGCACAAATATTCTCTCAGAGAAAGTTCACACTCAGTGAAGAGAAATGAGGGAAAGAATAGAGATCTGGGGAAAAGGAAAAATGACATGCTCTGGTTTTGCTTCAAAGATCAGCTTCCTCATCCTTCTGCCACCCTAACCTGCTGACTGCCAAGTCCTGTGAGTCTGATCCTGAATGGCCAAGTGAACACTAAGCTGTAAAATGAGAGCCCAGGTCCCATCGTTCTGTCTTCAACAAGAGGTCTGGGTGGTCTTCTGCAGCTCCGCACAGTCCATAGCAAAGCTACTCAGGAAGGCACTCCCACACCGGGCTGAGATGCTATTTTAAGTGCAGAGACATCAGCTAAATGCCAGCAAGAGCCTCATGAGTTTAGAGCTGAGGGGAGGACTCTGGAAATGTGAGGGGTGCCAAATCTCACCTGTCCTCACCTTTCCTCCTCTCTCCTTTGGAAATCTCCTCCCCACTTTTCCCTACAAAATCCTCCAGCCAGAACTCCCAGGCCACTATGCTGAGGCTATAACCAGGGTAGCATGCTGTCTTTCACAGGACAGCCTTGTGCTGCCGAGTTAGTGATGCTTTTTGGTACTGAGGTGCAGTGAGACCGTCTTGTGGTAAAGATCAATAGTCATTTCCCTCTTCTTACCTGGGCACACATCTGGAACTCCCCCATAGTTAGTTGCAGCCACAAGACTGAATTCTAATTAGTGGACTGGGAGGGCTGAGCGGCAGTGGGAAGTCTGGCCCATGAAACTCCAAGCACAGTAATCTGCACTCTTTCCCCATCCACTAGTCTGTAACACAAACACCTGGGAAGCCACGTGGTGTGGATGGCATACCCACAAGATAGAAGGAGCCTGGGTCCCTGAATCACCACTAGGAGCCTTCAGTCAAACCTTTAGGGTGTCACACAAGTGAGAAGTAAACTTCTATTGTCTTTGAGTGATTCTACATTCTTTTACTCAAATTTGTTTGTTACGGAGGTGAATCTATCTTAGTCAGTCTTCTTTCTGAGGTGCCCAGCATAGAGGCCATGTGCTTTCTTATACCATCTACCACTAGAGCTTCTGAAACAATACAGATGGTATAAGAGAACCTGTTCCTTAATGATGATAAAACTTTACTCAACAACAGGATTTTTTATTATTGTATGGAGGAAATAGGCCAGCTTTAGAGTCACACTGAGTTTGATCCTTTTTCTAAAGTATTCTGCCCAAATGATCAATCAGCTCACTTTATTTCTATGACCCTAAACACTTCTTTGTAATTAGGATCACTAGTCCTAATTAAATATTAGGACAAAATCACAAAGCCTAACATTTAAGGAGAAGAATCAAAGCATTTAGCACAGCAGCTGGTACACAGTAGATCATCAGTGACTAGAAGCTATCATTATTGTTTATATTTTTACTTGATTGTACCCTTTAAGTATTCATGCTTCTATCTTCAACATCAAGCAAGAGTTCCTAGAAGTTATGGATTATGTATAATTTATTTTTATAACCCCACATGCAGAACAGTGATGATTACTTCAGTAAAAACAAGCCCCTCTTAGTTAATATTTATTCACTCACTGTGACCTCCAAAGTAAGAATCATGTCTATAAATCTTTCCCTAGAATTTGGAAGGCTGACCTGCACATAACAGGAACTCAACAACAATCATTAATAAACTAACTTCTTCCTGGTAGGCTGATGATGTCATTCTCGTCATGGGGACTGGTGGGAGACACTGATCTTTATACAGCAGATAGATCTGTGGGAGAATCTGGATTCCAAATCAATAGCAGCTTGAATTTCCACAACCTCCTATACCACATATATGGCATCACTCCCTACTACAAACAGAGAATTCATTCAAAAGGAAGCATTCTCCATTTCTCACTTGTATAGTTAAGACAAACAATGTAGCCTTCTCAGCTCCCTCACAAAGTTGTCATGAAGGTCAAACACCATAATGGATAGGAAGTGATACACATATATGGTTGCTGTTGTTTAGTCACTAAGTCATGTCCAACTCATTTGAGACACCATGAACTGTAGCCCACCAGGTTCCTCTGTCCATGGGATTCTCCAGGCAATACGGGAGTGGGTTGCCATTTCCTACTCCAGGGGATCTTCCTGACCCAGGGATCAAACCTGCATCTCCTGCATTGGCAGGCAGATTCTTTACCCCTGAGCCACCAGGGAAGCCCAATGTACATATATACAGGGACCCTATTATTGCTGTTATTGTTACTATCACAAAAGCCATCTTCTGTCATCTTTGTTATCAGTATTCTCATGGTCTAGATTCTTTCCCTTATCTGGTAGGAGATTGTCTATCACATTCTTCCCCTGCCTGATGCAAGACCATAAAATAAAATGCTATTATTAAGACAAATATATTATATAGTACATAAAGACAAACACTTTTGTTATTAAATCGACCTTTCTTGTAAACACACCCAGAAATGCCTCATTTCTTAGAAAACAGGTTAAGAATGCATTTCATTTTGTCAGAGATAAGATTGTATCACACGCAAGCCAGACTAGCAGGTGATAAGTCCATTTCACTTTCTCAAGTTGTTTCAACAATGAGTAGACCCACAGGCAGCAGCTGAAATGAAAAACAGGAATTGGGAGGAGAAGGTAGAGTTAGAGTTGAAATGAGAAGAGTAGGGTGAAGTCAAGCTTTGACTAGCTGGAGGAAACGTAGTTCAGTTACACTATACGCATATAAATAATTGCCCTGGTTACGATGAAAGGAGGTTAAAAGTGTCACCAGGAGGGCTGCCAGGCTTAGGGCCAAAGGACCCCTCAAAGTAACATTCCCTTGGGGGCTTTCTCCTTGAGCAAGGTCAAGTCCTTCCCTTCGTAGGCTCTGATACCGCATGTTCTAAGTGTTCTTAGTGTAACCAAAAGTGGGGTCTGGCTGCTTGCCACTCAAAAGTCAATGGAGAAGCAAGGTTAGTGGAAAGGAAAGTTTAGTTTATATGCTGGTAGCTGGGGGAAAGGGGAATATTCCTGTCCAAAGGCCAATCCCTCATCTCCCCACTGACAATTAGTGGGCAAGAGCTTTTATAGGCTGAGGGAGGGGGCTACATGCAGAAACAGCACAGTCAGCTCTGACAGTCATCTTGAAACTGGTCATTGGTGGTCTGGCCAGCATCATCTTCATTGTTTTAAGTACAGTTAATCTTCAGCTCCAGGGTTGGTTTGTTTCCATTTCTTGAGGTCAGTTCTCACAATTGTAGCAGTTTATGTCATAGCTACAGTCTCATCATCAAGTAGTTAACTTTTCCCACCTGGTGGGGATTTCAGTATCTATAACACAGCTCACAGGATATGGCTCAGAATATTGTCTTTGGCCCATGAGAAGGAACTAAAGGTCCTTGACTATGCTTAGTGATTAAACTATTATTACTTGGTCTCCTTTGACTGTTTTCCTTTGTTTCTTCATGTTCTCACTTCTTTGATTAAACTTACTCTTTGGCTACAGTTTTTCTACAGATAAAAGGCAGGCAGAGGACACTGGGGACAAGGGTCATAGGATCCTGCTCTTTCATTAGTACAGGTAAGTGAATTCATCTCTTGGGTATTTAAACTCGTGGGATAGTGAGGGATAAACAAAAAAGCCAGCATCTGCATTTACACTGAGCCATGTAGCATTCAAGGTCCTCACAAATGTTTCCTCTAGCCAGCCCAGCCTCTCTGATTTTGAATACCACACAGAATACAGACTGAAAGTAATCTACTTTGTGAGTTTAGCCTTGAAGTTAGTACGAGAATTCAGATTATAGGATTTCCGGCCATTCATTGCCACAACAGGAACACACATGTCTCTAGAAATCAATGCATTAAGTCAGGGAAGATGAGTGCCTTCTGCCTTCCCAGGATAGAGTCTGAAAGATCAGTGCCAACATGGACCTCTCTTGATTCCCTGCCTCCAACACTCACTTGTCCTTTACTCCTTCCCCCACACTTGGATGTCATGTTTTTTCTCATTCTTCATCATACTGATAAGGTCAAACAAGGTTCTTAAGACTCATGGTGGTTGTATGTGAAATGTTTTATTTCTAAAGTTAATACTGCCAATTGTTGTTGTCATTGTTCAATCCCTAAGTCATGTCTGACTCTTGGCAACCCCATAGACTGCAGCACGCCAGGTCTGTTCTCCACTACCTCCCTGTGTTTGCTCAAATTCATGTCCATTGAGTCGGTGATGCCATCCAACTGTCTCATCCTCAGCCACCCACTTCTCCTTTTGCCTTCAATCTTTCCCAGCATCAGGGTCTTTTCCAATGAGTCAGTTCTTCGCATCAGGTGGCCAAAGTATTAGAGCTTCAGCTTCAGCATCAGTCCTTCCAATGAATATTCAGGGTTGATTTCCTTTAGGATTGATTGGTTTGATATCCTTGCTGACCAAAGGACTCTCAAGAGTCTTTTCCAGCACCACAGTTTGAAAGCATCAATTCTTTGGCATTCAGCCTTCATTATGGTCCAAATCTCACATCCATACATGACTACTGGAAAAACCATAGCTTTGACTATATAGACCTTTGTTGGCAAAGTGATGTCTCCACTTTTTAATATGCTGTCATGACTTTTCTTCCAAGGAGCAAACATCTTTCAATTTCATGGCTACAGTCACAGCCCACAGAGATTATGGAGCCCAAGAAAATAAAATCTGTCTCTTCTTTGACTTTTTTCCCCTTGAAGTGATGGGACCAGATGCCATGATCTTAGTTTTTTTAATGTTGAGTTTCAAACCAGTTTTTTCACCCTCCTCTTTCACCCTCATCTAGAGGCTCTTTACTTCCTATTCACTTTTTGCCATTAGAGCGGTATCATCTGCATATCTGACGTTATTGATATTTTTCCTGGCAATCTTGATTCCAGCTTGTGATTCACCCAGCCCAACATTTTGCATGATGTACTCTGCATATAAGTTACATAAATAGGGTGACAATATATGGCCTTGTTGTACTCCTTTCCCAATTTTGAACCAGTCCGTTGTTCCTTGTCTAGTGTTAATTATTGCTTCTTGACATGTATACAGGTTTATCAAGAGACAAATGAGGTAGTCTGGTACTCTTATCCCTTCAAGAATTTTCCATAGTTTGTTGTGATCCACACAGTCAAAGGCTTTAGCATAGTCAATGTAGCAGAAGTATATGTTTTTCTGGAATTCCCTTGCTTTTTCTATGATCCAACAAATGCTGGCAATTTGATTTCTGGCTCCTCTGCCTTTTCTAAACCTAGCTTGTACACCTGGAAGTTTTCAGTTCACATACTACTGAAGGCTAGCTTGAAGGATTTTCAGCAAAACTTTGCTAGTATGTGAAATAAGCACAATTGCATGGTAGTTTGAACATTCTTTGGCATTGCCCTTCTTTAGGATTAGAATGAAAACTGACTTTTCCAGTCCTGTGGCCACTGCCAGGTTTTCCAAATCTGCTCACATATTGAATGCAGTACTTTAACAGCATCATCTTTAAGGATTTTAAATAACTGTGCTGAAATTCTGTCACCTCCACTAAGTTTGATTGTAGTAATGCTTCCTAAGGCCCACAGGACTTCTTGTGCAAGAATGTCCAGCTCTAGGTGAGTGACCACATCATCATGGTTATCCAGGTCATTAAGACCTTTCTTATATAGTTTTTCTATGTATTCTTGCCACCTCTTCTTAATCTCCTCTGCTTCTGTTAGGTCCTTACCATTTCTGTCCTTTATCATGCCCATTCTTACATGAACTGTTCTCTTGATATCTCCAGTTTTCTTGAAGAGATCTCTAGTCTTTCCCATTCTATTGCTTTCCTCTACTTCTTTGCATTGTTCATTTAAGAAAGCTTTCTTATCTCTTCTTGCTATTCTCTGGACCTTTACATTCAGTTGGCATGGCTTCCCAGATGATGCAGTGTAAAGAATCTGCCTGCCAGTGCAGGAGATGCAAGAGATGAGGGTTCAATCTTTGGGTCAGAAAGATCCCTAGGAAGAGGAAATGACAACCCACTCCAGTATTGCAGCCTGGAAAATTCCATGGACAGAGGAGCCTGGCAGGCTACAATTCATGGGGTTGCAAAGAGTTGGACACAACTGAGCGACTGAGCACAGGCACACACAATATTGCTATTACACAATCATTAGGACCATGCGATATTTTTATTCAAGTTGTCACCTCTGCTTAGAGGAACTAGTGTTACTTTTCCTTGGGGAAGAATATATTTGGCCTGTTTTTGATGCAAATACTAATCATTTGATGGTCACATCTGCAAACCCTTAGGTATTCAACTTTCTTCTAAGAGACAAATATTCTTTTTATAAGGTGACTTAATAAGCACAAATTCCTTGACAAAAGGAAGTCTGAAATGGCAGATTTTGTAACTAAAATAACAACTGGTACCTAAGGTACAGGGAGGTTACTAAAATAACAATAGACTGGGATGCAGAAAACTGGCTCCTTGATCTGGTGCAGCCAGTACAGCTCTGGGAAGCCTTTTTTCTTCTTCTTCTTCTTCTTCTTCTTTTCACACTTTCATCCTAGAGAGCTACATGAGATCCTTTCCAGGGTCCTTTTCTGCTCTAAATTCTTGTGATGTTAAGATACTAGAGCTGACATGCTGTACTACTGAGAAACACTGCTAAGATGGAAAAAAGAAAAGAGCTACCAGTGATGACAAGTCCCAGGCAGTTTGCACAAACCATTTCATCCTGTCCTCAAAAGCATACTGTGAGTGGGTCTTATCATCATCTGCATTTCGAAGATAAAGAAACTGAGGCCCAGAGATGTCACACAATTTGCCCAGTGTTATGGATTGAACATTTGTGTCCCCCAAAACATGTTTGTTAAAGCTCTAACCTTCAACGTGATGGTCTTTGGAGGTGGCACCTTGGGGAGATGATTAGGCTTAGATGAGGTCATGAGGGTGAGGTCCTCATGATAGGATTATTGCTCTTAAAAGGAGAGACTCCCCTCCCCCATATCCTCTCCCCGCTACCTGACCTCCCCCCAACACCATATGTGGACATAACACAACAAGTAGGCAGTTGTCTGCAAACCAGGCATTGACTCCTTGTTGTGTTGGTTGTTTAATTGCTAAGTTGTATCTGACTCTTTTCCAACCCTATGGACTGTAGCCTGCCAGGAGCCTCTGTCCATGGGACTTCCTAGGCAAGAATGCATTGCCATTTCCTCCTCCAGGGAATCTTCCTGACCCAGGGATCAAATCCATGTCTCCTGCATTGGCAGGTGTATTTTTACCACTGAGCTACCAGGGAACAGGAACCAAACCAGCCAGCACCTTGATCTTGAACTTCCAATCTCCAGAATGATAAACAATAAGTGCCTACTGTTCAAACTACCCAGTATGTGGAATTCTGTTATAGCAAGCCGAGCTAAGACACCCAACGCCCTATACTTAGTACCATGTCTGAACTCTCTGCTAAAAATAGAGACCAAATGAAACTCCATAAACATCTGAAGAAACTGTCCCCTGTGGTCAGCTGTATGTCAACAGTTCCCGTTCTTGGGTCCTGCTACTCTGAAGGAAGGACTAAAATTAATTACTGTCAGAGCTAACCCTACCCTCGATGTGGCAAAGGACCTAGATGGTCTGGTCCAAAGGCCAGGCATTTGAGGGCAACCTTGTGCAATGGTATCTCATTAACATTGCAATTAGTAAGCAGGGCACCTGCTAAACCATCAGTTCAAAAGTCCATTCTTCTGGAACAAGCACTGCCCTCTCCCCAGGGCTTTCTTTCAAATTGTAAACTTCACTGGATTGGGAGACAGATGCTCCAGGTGAGCTGCATGTCAGCCTACTAGGTGCAATTGGCAAGACAAGAGAACACAGATGATAACAGGAGAGGAGGAGGCGATTGGGAGGAGAGAGCTGACAAGAGGGAAGAAGGAGAAGGAGGGGGAGGGCAGATGGAGTCACCTCCTACTTCTTCCTTGCTGAGACCAAGAGCAGAGGATTCTGCTCCAGGCTTGAGTGCAGATGTTAATGCCATTATTTATAGCTGTTATTGTTGTTCAATCACTACATTGTGTCCGAATCTTTGTGACCCCATGGACTGCAGCACGTCAGGCTCCTCTGTCTTTCACTATCTCCTGAAGTTTGCTCATATTCATGTCCATTGAGTCCATGATGCCATCCAACCACCTCATTCTCCGTCACTCACTTCTCCTGTCTTCAATCTTTCTCAGCATCAGGCAGGGTCTTTTCTGATAAGTCAGTTCTTCACATTAGGTGGCCAAAGTATTGGAGTGTCAGCTTCAGCATCACAGTCCTTCCAGTGAATATTCAGGGTTGATTTCCTTTAGGGTTAACTGATTTGATCTCCTTGCAGTCCAAGTCTCCCAAACCAGGCAGCTCCACTCACACAGGAAGGGTACCAGAAGAAGCAGGGAGCTATGATGGAGGGGACATTGCGACAGCAGATGGTGGCCACACGAGCTGTGGCGGCAGCTCGTTCAGAGCAGATTCTGTTCTTCTTTCATGGCATCTGTTCCCCAGTTAGGGTTGAGCCTCAGGTCTGCTGACGCAGCTCCACTAGAATCCAAGTGAGTCTGGGGCTGTTCATTTGCATATGGATCCCCTCAGCCCTGGGACAGACTGCATTGAGCTCAGGCAGAAAATGGAATTTCCCCTTCCTGCCTCATTAAAGGAACTGTCTAAGTTCACTTCTCTAACTGAAGCGACTGGGGCTGAATTTAGCCTTGAGCAGTAATGAGCAAAGGTATGAAGTTCCATGGTTCCTCCCACATTTCAGTTAACAAATGCACTGGAGTATGAAAGAAATAAAAAAATCTCTACACACATCGTTACTCAGAGAGAGGGGGCAGATACGTAATTCCATCTGCCATCTCACAGGAAAGGGCCATAGGTGGCAGTCATTTCTAAGAAACCATTTTTAAAAGTTGTTTACAGGTCATATTTTGCATGTTTCCTTCATTAAGCATATCACTGGACACCAGGCAGAATACCATGGGTCACAAATATAGATGCATCTGTCTTTGTACGCTGAAGTGCTGAGTTGCTTCAGTTGTATCCAACTCTTTGTGACCCTATGGACTGTAGCCCACCAGACTCCTCTGTCCATGGGAGTCTCCAGGCAAGAATCCTGGAGTAGGTTGCCATGCCTTCCTCCAAGGGATCTTCCCGACCCAAAGATCAAACCTATATCTCCTACATCTCATGCATTGGCTTGGGGGTGTTCTTTACCACTAGCACCACTGGGGAAGCCTCTTCACTGTCTTTAGATGCATTTATATTCAAGGGAGCAAGCCATTCTAGAGATTTCATCTGGAATATCCAGATAATGAAGTTGCGACTTTAAGGAGATGTTTCTTATAACATCTCTCTAATCCCTTCTTCCATCTCCCATGTGTTGATCCAGATTTAACTTCAGCTTCTTCAGCTCTACCTCAGGCACTAGATTTATTGCTCAAGTTTGGACTGTAAGGAGGAAAGTGCGAGAATGAGATCAGAGGTCTTACCAAACCTCACCGCCCCAAAGCACAATGAGCCACTTTTGGCAGCCTGGCCAGTCCAACAGGAAGGTCAGCGGCCGAGGAACAGCGCCAAGCTTTAGCTAAGCACTCAAGTGTTGAAAAGTTTCATGCGAAAATCCTGAAGCAGAGCAGTGGAATTTTCAGGGAGTGGAGCCCCCTGACTCCTGCCTCGGAAATTGTGTTTATGGGAGGCTTTCTGGTTCCCAGTAACCTGGCTCAATTTCCATCAGGCAAACAGAAAGAACTGCAAACTTTCCACAGCCCCCATCCTCCCCATCCCAATCGAGGGCTTGCAACAGGCTCTGACTCCTCTCACTTCCTGCCTGAGCACAAGCTCTCAACACCCTCTGCTCCACACGGGAGGTGGGTGGCAAACAGCCAGGATCTGGGTGGTCAGGGAAGCTGAGACACAAGCAGAGACCTGGTCCTTTGCACTAGGAACATGGGCCCCAAAGAGGGGGGAGAGGTGGTCTTAAACAGCCCTAGGCTTCAAGGTCCAGGCATTTCAACACACACAATGTCCACTTTCAGCATTTACTGATGAAAAATCCATGGGGTTGGGGGGAAATAATGATGACACAAAGGCAGAGCCAGGACTAGAATTCAAATGACTCTCCATCCACTCCTCTTCACATTCTCTTTGTGCAAGGAACGAGAAGAGGAAGGAAGTAAAGAGGGTTCCTGGAGTGGAAAAGTTTGAGCACAGCCGGGTGAGGGCTTTCTGCAGCAGAAATTGTGGCACCTTCATCGGTTCTGCCCACAGCCCTCTCGAGGCATCTGGTTGGCTGCTCCCTGCCTCATGGTGCCAGCTCTGAAGGCGGGGGCAGCAGTAACGGAACTCAGCTCAGTGCCCAGGCACAGAGAAAGAAACTCTGCATTCCAGGGCCTCTTGCTTGCAGGCTGGGCCGCCTGCAGCTACAGTGGAAATGTGTGGAAACAGAAAGAGGGAAGTTGTGGTTCAGCCTCAGCAGACCAAATGCAGAGAGGGAGCACGGAGGGCTCTCAGCTAACCCACAGCTGCAGGGCCCCTGCCCTCCCGCCTCCACAGGCACTGCTCAAAAGCCAGTGTGAAAGCAGGCGAATTTCCCTGCAGAAAGTGTCCCATTAAGTCATTTTAAAAAGGGGCTTTGAGAGTCTAAAAATAAAAGACACGGTTTCTTCTGCTTTAGATTATGGATGGATGGGCAACACAAAACCTAGATTTTAAGCTGAGGATCACACCATCTTTAGGAAACAGGTATTCACCCTGAAAGACTTCCCAAGTGGCACTAGTGGTAAAGAACCTGCCTGCCAATGCAGGTAGCTGTAAGAGATGCTGGTTCAATCGCTGGATGGGGAAGTTCCCCTGGAGGAGGGCATGGCAACTCATGCCAGTATTCTTGCCTGGAGAATCCCATGGACAGAGGAGCCTGGAGGGTCATTAAGAGTCGGAAACGACTGAAGCGACTTAGCACACATTCATGCTGAAATCCAAGCCTCCAGGATTTTTCATGTGGGTCCTCCAGATGGTGTTGTTTTGTCCCTTCTGATGTGCTGAGATAACAGTAATCACTCTTTGTAGCCCATGCCAGAGACCTCAGATATATTAAGCAGGGTACATGTTCCTATTCTCACTTGACAGATAAATAAAATGAGGCTGAGAATTTCTGGCTCTGTGACTGGCCCTGGATCATACAGCTAATGGGTAACAGGGCTGATTCAAAACCAGGCCTGGGCCAGGAACCCAGGGGCTCTTTCCACCATCTCTGGTGCAAATGGACAAAGCTCACTTAATCAACTCAATCTTACCCCTTGCTGAGCACATAGGACTTCCCTGGTGGTCCACTCGTTTTGAGTCCACCTGCCAGTACAGGGAACATGGATTCAATCCCTGGTCCGGGAAGATCCTACATGTAGTGGGGCATATAAGCCCACATGCCACAGCTACTGAGCCCATATACTCTGCAATAGAGCCTGTACTCTGCAACAAGAGAAGCCACTGCAAAGAGAAGCCCAGGCCCCACAACTAGAGAGGAGGCCCTGCTCTTGCAACTAGAGAAAGCCCGTGTGCAACACTGAAGACCCAGTACAGCCCCAACAAAGCCTAGCACATAGAAGCCCCAGTACACCCATCAACCCCACACTCTCCTGGACTGCCAAGACTCAACAAAGGTGAACTCTCCTCCCGCTGCCCCCTGAATGCTTGCCAGAGAAAGGTGAACTGCCTGCTTTGCTCTGAGATACTTTAAAGCTCTTCTGATATGCCAATCAGGGACCCACTTTGTAAGTGTGCTGCCCGTGCTGGCTGCCAGCAGATGGATTTCATCTTTCAGTAATATCTATACACTAGTGGCCATACCAGTGGGCTTACTTTAGATTATAATCCTACATGGACTTCCAAGGTGGCTCAGTGGTAAAGAATCCACCTGCCAATGCAGGAGATGGCGTGTTCAATCTCTTGGTTAGGAAGATCCCCTGGAGTAGGAAATGGCAACCCACTCCAGTATTCTTTCCTAGGAAGTCCCATGGACAGTGTCTCTGGTGACTCAGATGGTAAAGAATTTGCCTGCAATGCAGGAGACCTGGGTTCGATCGCTGGGATGGGAAGAACCCCTGGAGAAGGGAATGGCTATCCACTCCAGTATTCTGGCCTGGAGAATTCCATGGGCTGTATAGTCCATGGGGTCACAAAGAGTTTGACACGACTGAGCTACTGAGCAGAAATGCACGAGTAATCCTAGATAGAAGGAATCTAGGCTGTTTAATTTTTGATTCAGTATCACATAGAAAAATCATCTAGAATTAGGTCTTTAATAAATGTTTGATCTCTAATTGGAGATTGTGAAGATGATGATGAGGATGACAGGATAAAGGCATGTAGGCTTTGTTCTACATAAGTATCTAGAGTGCTTTACCACAATTATCTCTAGAGATTTCCCAATGAGTTTCAGTATAGGACTCGGTGGACGTGGAAAACACAGTCTCTGTGGACTTGTTTTCTCTGAATATACCAGATAATGGTTGGTGTCTCCTCTGTCCCAGGACACTGGATGAGGCAGCAGAAGAGTCTCAGAGGCTGTGGGAGGCAGCAGGTCAGGAAGAGTGCCTGTTAGCATACAGAAGCATCACCTGCTCGCACAACAGGGAACCAACCATGTCTGAGTCACCGAGCTCACAGCCAAACTGACAGGCTGGAGAGGGAAATCAACAAAACCTTCCCATCGATGTATAGACTGCTGGTTTCCCTGATAACACGCTGAGTGTGACTCAAAGCGGGGAAGCCGGAGGAGAGAGTCAGTCCCCTGAGGCAGCCAACTGTATGTTGGGGTCTTCTCCAAACAGGCTCTGCATCCTGTGATCAATCACAGATTACAGTTCAGTGCAATAGCACCAAGCCTCACTCACCAACAGTTAACAACCACAGTTGAGGTGAGAACATAAAACAAGGGCAGAGGTAATAGGTGTTAGAACTATAGGACACTCTCGAGCCAGGATGGGACCTCCTCCACAAGACATTCAAGCCCAGGACTGTGAATACCTTTCAAAATGCTCCAATACTGTTCCCTCGGGTATTCTACATCAGTCAAAAATTACCCTGAGATTCTAAAGCAGTTAGATTTAAGTGACTGTAAATAAACAATATAAACAGCTTCTGTTATGCATCAAGTCAATACATCATATATCCCAAACCAAGAGGCATTGTACAGATTCTGTCTTGCATTTAGGACATTTGTTTTTTATTGCATCAATGGTTGGCTGAGTACTTTCAGGGGAAATAATATAAAGCTTTGAAAATACAGCACACAAAATTTATAAATTGGAAGTCTTTTTACTGTTAAAATAATTTGAGATATACAAGCGATTGTATATCAATGGCTTACCATCTTTTAAGAAGACATACATTATTTTAGAAATGAAATCTTCTTTAATATGAATACTTTTTGGCTTACTTTGGAAATAGGACACAGAAATTAACCCACAGATTCACATTTCAACCATCTCTTGTCATTTTTGTTATTTTATTCCATAGCTCATGGAGATGAGGACTGGAAAAGAATTAAAATGTGCTTTTTGACTCATAGATCCTTATTCCATTTTAATTGCAGGTAAAGATGACACAAAATGGCAAAGACATTTTATTACAATTCAGAAATAAAAAGGTTGAGTGAGTTATGAGCTGTACAGGATTGGGGGCACTGAAAGAGGAATGACAATTAAATTCAGAAATGCCCACCATTTCCTGTAAATGGTATTACAACAGATAAATAGCATTCATGTCATTCTTTGCATCTGCTTAAATAAATGGCCTTGGCTAACTGTAAATATTGAATGCTATCTTTTATATTAGGGTAAGAATCAGTAATGATACTACTGTCTCTGCCCTTGAGGTCAAATGAAAAGATGAGCATGCCAGGTGCTAAGATGATGAACTCCAAGCATTCTTTCTCTCTAACACCCACATCCACAGCCAAACAATGAGCAGGCCAGCCACAAAGTCTCGGAGTTTCAATCTGGAGCTAGCCCAAGTCCAAGTTCTGACTCCACCATTCACTAGCATTATGACCTTGATGACTGCCCAGTCACTCATTCGGGGCCTCGTTCCCCTCTGGGGGAAAGAGGGGCTAGTAACACCTCCTGTAATGTGAGTTTGTTGAGTTATATTCAAAGGGCTTGGAACAGTGTCTGGCATGTAATAAATGCTACATTGTTATTGTTCAGTCACTCAGTTGAGTCTGACTCTGCAATCCCATGGACTGTAGCACGCCAGGCTTCCCTGTCCTTCACTCTGTCCCAGAGTTGCTCAAACTTGTATCCATTGAGTCAATGATGCCATCCAACCATCTCATCCTCTGTTGCCCCTTCTCCTGTCCTCAATCTTCCCCAGCATCAGGGTCTTTTGCAACAAGTCAGCTCTTTTTCAAAGTATTGGAGCAGTGAATACCAGGGTTTTCCTTTTCCTTTTCCTCCAAACCAGTACTGACTGGTTTGATCCCCTTGCTGTCCAAGGGGCAGCAGTTTTTTCAATGACAATGAACTTTTTTTCTTATCGGTGCTTTCTTCAGTACTTCCACTTCTGCTCCTCTCCAGTTCTACTTCTACACCCACCCAACCCCACCCCAGGTCGCCTGCAACAAGTAGGATCCTAGCTGAGCTTCCTGTTCTAGTAAATTTCACCTCACCCATCTCCAGTTCAAATCTAACATCCCCTCCTTTGGGCTCACTCTACCCAGTAGACACTTCTTTTTTGTCAACTTTTTATTCTATATTGGTGATTTATATAGGCGATTAACAATGCTGTGACAGTTTCAGGCGGAGAGCAAAGGGACTCAGCCATACATATACATGTCATCTGTTCTCCCCCAAGCTCCCCTCCCATTTAGGCTGCCACATAACATTGCGCAGAGTTCCCTGTGCTGTACAGTAAGTCCTTGTTGGTTATCTGTGTTAAATACAGCACAGTGTACAGCAACTACTGCACTTCAGCGTTTGTCTATCTGTGGTCATGTGTAGCGGCACTGAAAGACATATTTTAAACATTTCTTTCCAGTCTATTGAGATATAATTGTTACACAGAACTGTATGAGTTTCAAAGGTACAGGAGAAATGTATGACTTACATATACTATGAAATGATTACCACAGTAAGTTTAGGGAACATCTGTCATCTCATACAGAAATAAAGTAAAAAACTGTTTTTCCTTATGATGAGAAATCTTAGAATTTACTCTCTTAAAACTTGTGCATATAACTTACAGCAGCATTATATTAATCATGTTGCATATTGTATGACCAGTACTTATTTATCTTTTAACTGAAAGTACTTTGATTACCTTTCTCTAAGCATATATCTAGTCTTTTATTCTATGAGTTTGGGATTCTTTTTCCTCATTTTTTATGGCTGAATAATATTCTATTATATATGCACATATATGCACACATTCCATTAATATTTCTATATATATTCCACTAATATTCTAATGTAGATATACATTCCAATAATATTCCATTATATATATACACATATAATGATATATATCACAATTTCCTTATTTATCAATCAACAGATATTTAGGCTGTTTCCATTTCTTAGCTATTGCAAATAATGCTGCTATGAACATAGGGGTGCAGACATCTTTCAAGTTAGTGTCTTCATTTCCTTTGGATATATTTCCAGGAGTGGAGTTACTGAATCACATGGTAGTCCTATCTTTAATTTTTAGAGGATCTTCCATACCATATTCCAAAATGGCTGTACCAATTTATATTCCACCAACTGTTTACAATGGTTCCTCTCTTTTTTTCCCTGATGGGCTCAGTTGGTAAAGAGTCTGCCTGCAATGTGAGAGACCCTGGTTTGACCCCTGGGTCAAGAAGATCCCCTGGAGAAGGAAATGGCAACCCACTCCAGGATCCTTGCCTAGAAAATCCCATGGATGGAGGAGCCTGGCAAGCTACATACTATGGGGTCGCAAAGAGTCAGACACGAATGAGCAACTTCACTTTCACTTTTTTCTCCATGCCCTTGCCAGCAATTGTTACCTCTTACCCTTCTGAGGATCATTCTAACAGATGTGAGGTGATATTTCAAGGAGGTCTTGATTTGCATTTTTCTAACGACTAGTGATGCTGAGCATGTTTTCATGTGCTTAATACACATACCTTCTTTGCAAAAATATCTACAAAAGCTTTCTACTTTCATATAGCACTTTAGGTACTTTAGGTGTCACACCCCAAAAAAATCTGTGCCAAGATTTTTCCTCTGTAGTTTCTTCTAGGATTTTCATGAGTAATATACCTTTTGAGAGCTGATATCAGAGCCTGCTTAGATAGGAAATCGTCTTCCTATCTATCTTAAAGTTGAAAATTTTCAGCTGTTTTCTTCACAAGAAAAATACCTTGAGAAGTAAGTTTAGGCAGGAAAGATGAGTCCCAAAGATTCTGACTGTAATGAGACAAAGAAAGAGAGATAAACCTAATTTCTCTGCAAGAGAAGTACACATATATTCAGGGATCCAGGTGAGCAGGGAAAATAACTTGGGTGAATAGGACCAAGGCAGACAAACAACGTGAAAAAAGATTTCAGCTTGCAGAAAAAGGTGGCCAGTGAGAGATTCCTGGTGAGTGGGGCTGAAGAACATTTAAAAGAGGAATTGGTCATCTTTAAGTTCAAATTGTTTGTATTTCTGAGATGTGAGAAAGACTTAAGACTTCTAGTAAACCCTGATACGAACACAAAGGGGCTGTCGCAAGCAGTTTGGGACCAAATCAAGGAAAAGAAGCCAAATTCCATATAGGAGTTGAGACGAAGAAGAGGACAGAGGAGAACCATGGAAATAAGATAGAAGTAAAGGTAGGAGCTCAAAGGCTTACAGCTTGGGGCCAAAATGAAAATATAAACCTTTAGGAAATTTGCAGAAATCTTGGTTATGAGGCTGGGCTTCCTAGGATATGTGCATTGAATGACTCAAGGCTATATTATTTAAATCCCAAAACCTAAGTTCCTTGGCTTGGGTATGCCAAGAAGCAGACACAATTGAAAGTGTAAGAGGTTTACTGGGGAATCACATGTGAAGGAGTAAGAGGAGAGGCTACAGAAGATGAGAAGAGACTTCAGAGAGAGATATAGATTTGACACTTATGAAAGGAGAGGGAGAGGGAAGGAAAAATGGGTGGAAAGAGCCTCAGGTCACAGAGCAGTTCTATGAAAGATCCAGCCAGACAGATGGAAAGTCCTTAAGTCAAAGTCACCGCTGGAAGAGTCTTGCAGGAATGGCCCCACCATGCTGGAAGTGTGTACTTGGTGCAAATGTGATGGTAGATCCAGTGGGGCAGCAACTGGGGCTGACAGTCAGCCACACCTGCAGGATGGAGATTGGAGCTGCATATTTTCATCACCACCACCACTTCAGCTGATAGGGTTCACACTTGAATCACCACTGGAGTCTTAATTGCTCAACAAATATTTGCTGAATCGATAAAGGGATCCATCCTGCACATCAAATATTCATCCTAAATAAACTTCAAAACCATATGTTGTACACTTAAGAACTCATTATACTATTCTTTCTATTTTGTGTATTTAAACTTAATAAGAAGGTTTATTACATATGTTATTTAGAAACATTATGGTGTTTCCTCAAAAAATTAAATATAGAATCACCATATGACCTGGTGATTTCCACCTCTGAGTATATATCCAAGAGAGCTGAAAGCAGGGACTCAGAGGGACCCTTCATTTCCATGCTTATGATAGCATTATTCACAATAGTCAAGAGTGGAAACAACCAGAATGCCATTGACAGAAGAATAGATGAACAAAATGTGATATATGCATACACTGGAATGTCATTTGGTTTTAAAAATAAAGTAATTCTGACACCCACTACAACATGGTTGAACCCCGAAAGCATTATATTACATGAAACAAGCCAATCACCAAAATGCACACACTCTGATTCCTCTTGTATGAGGCAACCAGAATAGCCAAGATCACAGAGACAGAAAGTAGAATGGTGTTTTCCAGGGGGAAACAGAGAGATGAGGGTTAATGTGTAGAGTTTCCACTTGGGGAGAAGAGAAAGTTCGGGCAATGGATGGTGGTGCTGACTGCACAACAGTGTGAATGTACTTAATGCCACTAAGGCATACACCCAAAACTGGTCAACATGTTAAGTTGTATCTTATGCATATTTTTCAACTCAATGAACATGAATTCGAGCAAACTCCAGGAGATGGTGAAGGACAGGGCAGCCTGGCCGGCTGCAGTTCATGGGGTTGAAAAGAGCTGGACACGACTGAGCTACTGAACAGCAATAACCACCACAATAAAAATATATTATTTAGAGTATATATCATATGGGAGGTGAAATAGAACTACTCCACATGAGCATGAGCTCTCATGCCCCCAAGTCCACCTCTCTGCCTCACGGTCCCTAATGAAATCAGCACAGCTCCCGACCTCTCGAAATCCAGCCACATGGCTGGTGGACTGGTTCCGGTACTTTCCCTAATAGTTTAACCTCCCAAACTCTACTTAGGGCGTACTTCTCAGACTTCACACAGGAGCTTCCTCTCAGAGCCATCATTCCCATACAGCCTATTCCCCCAAAGGCAACAAAACCCAGGGCTCTGTGGTTTCTTAAACCCCAGACACTGGTCCTGTCCTTTGATCCATTTAACTGAGATTTTGCTTTTTTAAAAAGAAAACTGAACTTGTTACATGAAAGTACAATAGCTTGATGACATCTCCTCCTCAAAGACATTTGCCAGGATGATGGTGTGAGAAAGAAAACCCAGGCAAGGAGCTAACTGATTCTTTGGCAGCAGGATACCATGAGGGGCTGACCCAGGGGGCTCTGCACCCTGAGTTAACAACAAAGAGGATAAACGGAGGTGGGGGCAGGAGGCATGGCAGGTAGTGCCCTTGGTACCTGCTTTCCACTCTTTTCCTCATGTTTCCAACCCCTGATTATGACACCCTTCTCACTTTCCACTCTGCTTCAGGCACTAAAAGATTGCGGATACCCTGTCCTTCTTTCCATTTCCATCTTCCATCCTGCATATCTGTCCACTCACTCTATTAACTTTATCATTCTAGAAGTTCAAAGTCATCAGGAACTTTGAGTACAGAGTTTGGGCTCTGCATGCCATGTGTTCAAAGCAGCGTATCACACCTGTCAATAAGATAACTTAGGATCAGTAGGATTTGAAAGTACTGATCATTTCTGCCTCTAAAGGTGGCAAAGACAGCTGACCCAAGGCACCAAAAGGCCTATAAATCACCTAGACTGATTTATACATCAAGGTGCCTGGGTCTATAAATTGTTCAGAAGGGCAGGGGAAGAGGACAAAGGGGGCATAAAATGTTCAAATAAAGGATGCAAAAAAGTACAGCTCTTCGCTATAGTGATGGATTCTAGACTGCCTCAGCCCCTCTGCCCCCAGAGCAGCTTGCCACGTTAGTTTCATTTTACGTAATCCAAAACCAACTATTCTAAATAGCTGGAATAGAAAAAATATGATTAAATTATATTAATTCACTTACAAAAACTTTGGAAGACCCCATCAGCAGGCTTGGGGCCATGTCCAACTCTTTGCTACCCCATGGACTATAGCCTGCCAGGCTCCACTGTCCATGGGATTCTCCAGGCAAGAATACTGGAGTGGGTTGCCATCACCTTCTCCAGGGGTTCTTTCTGACCCAGGGATCAAACCCAGGTCTCCTGCATTGCAGGCAGACTCTTTACCACTGAGCCACTGGGGAAGCCTCATATATACGCTACTATATATAAAACAGATAACTAATAAGGACCTACTATATAGCACAAATGGCAACCCACTCTTGCCTGGAAAATCCCATGGACAGAGGAGCCTGGTAGGCTACAGTCCATGGGGTCACAAAGAGTCGGACATGACTGAGCGAATTCACTTTCACTTTCATATAGCACAGGGAACTCCACTCAATACCCTGAAATGACCTATATGGGAAAAGAATCTAAAAAAGAGTGGATGCGTGTATATGTATTACTGATTCGCTTTGCTGTACAGCAGAAACCAATACAACTAAATCAACTATACACAAATAAAAATTAATTTAAAAAAACTACAGTAGTAACTATTATCTTATAACCCATTTGTCAGTAGGCCATGTACCATATGACATCACTTCTATCATTGTCTCAAACTTTTTGTGTATTTTCTTACTTATTTGTTCATTTATTTATTTACTTATTTATATATAAATACATCTTATCTTCCCCATTTAGCCACTAAAGCCCTTAATGGCAGAAGCTCTTGTTAGATTTCTTGGAATGTCCATGTCATTTCACAGAAGGCTTTGTTCATTTCAGGCAATCCATAAAGATACATGATTTTAAATTTACTCCATAGACTTATTGTTTGTTTATTTATTTACTTATTTATATATATTTGTTCCCCTGGTGGCTCAGATGGTAAAGAATTTGCCTACAATGTGGGAGACCTGGGTTCAATTCCTGGATTGGGAATATCCCCTGCAGGAGGGCATGACAACCCAACCCAGTATTCTTGCCTGGAGAATCCCCATGGACAAAGGAGCCTGGCAGGCTACAGTCCATGGGGTTGCAAAGAGTAAGATGTAACTGAGCAACTAAGCATACATTCACTTATTTACACATAAAACGTCTTATCTCCTCCATTAGCCACTAAAGCTTTTAATGGCAGAAACTCTCGTTAGATTTCTTGGAATGCCCATAGCATTTCACATAAGGCTTTGTTCATTTCAGGCAATCCATTAAGATGGGAGATTTTAAATTTACCCCATAGAGTTTTACCTATAAGAGTGACGATGGATGCCCTTGCTTCTTAGCATGGCTCTGCCCCACATGCTGACACTTGTGCGTTTTAAGTAGGACATCTTTCTTAGGGAATCCAGGTAGAAGGAAGTCAGCAGTTGATTCTTCCCCAGCAAGCATGCTGGCAGAGACAGAAATAACACCTCAGCATTTCACATTAATCTGGACACACTGGCCCAATATTTATCTGGACAGTGCTGATTAGACATGTTAGGTACATTCTGAGAGCTCATCAATCCTTATGGCAACCCCATCAAGTAAATTATATTATTTTCATTTTACAGCCTCTGTAAAACTCAACTGGATCCCACGGCATATAGGGGACTGACCCGGGACTGAACCCAGACAAGCTGGCTCCAGAGACAGTGCTTTTAACCACGGGTTAGTGACCAAGACACTCCCTTTTCATATTGTAAACTTAATCATGGTGTCTACAGAAAGAGTATATTCTAAGGATTTTTAAAGTTAATTTTCGTAAAACATTTTGTTATAGCATGGAGACTGGCTCAATAGAAGAAAACTTGCCAATATTTCTGTCTCGAATTTATTTTGAGGGGACTTCAGAAAGCATGCACTGTATGTCCTCTCATCCTCCCTAAAGAGTCAAGTCAGATAAACAAGGGAGAGAATCGTCTGCCTCTCTGTGGCACAGAGACTCACGTAGAAACATCTCCTACATTCAAAAGTGGCCGTGAGGAAACCAAACGTGCCCTTAACCTCTTCAAGTGGGTGGTATGCTAATCATTCTGTCTAAGCCATGTCTGAGAATAAACTGGAAACCCTCAATTTTCAAGAAAATACTAAGAATGTGGCAGAGATGGGAATCTATATCCTAGAAATCAAATACTAAACATTTATAAATAGAGTTAATGGGAAAGTTAACATTTTCTAGTGGTCCAAGCAAAAGAAAAAAAAAACAACGCCCTTTTTTGTCCCTTCTTTTTCATCTTATTTCTGCTCTGTTCATCCAAAGAAAGTATTATTAGTTATCTCTAGCTAGGTGTTCAACTTTCTTCTCTCATCAGAAATCAGTTGACTTCATTTTTTTTCTACCTCAGTGTTTCCTGCACAGGATCAGTTCAGTTCAGTCGCTCAGTCGTGTCTAACTCTTTGCGACCCCATGAACCGCAGCACGCCAGGCCTCCCTGTCCATCACCAACTCCCAGAGTCCACCCAAACCCATGGCCATCGAGTCAGTGATGCCATCTAGCCATCTCATCCTCTGTCTTCCCTTTCTCCTCTTGCCTTCAATCTTTCCCAGCATCAGGGTCTTTTCCAATAAGTCAGCTCTTTGCATAACGTGGCCAAAGTACTGGAGTTTCAGCTTCAACAGGAGTCCTTCCAAGGAACACCCAGGACTGATCTCCTTTAGGATGGACTGGTTGGATCTCCTTGCAGTCCAAGGGATTCTCAAGAGTCTTCTCCAACACCACAGTTCAAAAGCATCAATTCTTCGGTGCTCAGCTTTCTTTATAGTTCAACTCTCACATCCATACATGACCACATTACCTGCACAGGATGGTAAGCTTCTAAACATCAGTGTTCAGTAAAATGTAAGAGCTTTCAGCTTTTACTTGAGAAAAACTACAAAATTTCAAGAAATCCATTTGCTTTGGCAATGTCTTACCTCTCCTGGGGTCTTCTGGAAGCAGATACTGCATGAGAAAACGTCTCTAAATGTTTGTTCTATGAAATGTTTTCCTTGAAATCACTTGTCTTATAAACAATGAAAAGTGATCATGTTTTTCAGTTTACCTTGGCTACCAGAACACTCAGCTTCACTTTCAGGCCCATCATATTTGGGTCTATTTTAGATCCAAATGGAACTGAAACCATTTAGAATTTATGACTCAGTAGGCCAGTTAGTGGGCTTCCAGGTGGCTCAATGGTAAAGAATCCGCCTGCAATGCAAGAGACGCAGGTTTGATCCCTGGGTCAGGAAGATCCCCTGGAGAAGGGAATAGCTACCCACTCTAATATTCTTGCCTGGAGAATCCCATGGACAGAGGAGCCTGGTGGGCTACAGTCCATGGGGTCTCAAAGAGTCGGACACGACTGAAGCAACTTAACATGCACGCAGGTCAGTTAGCAATGGACTGCCTCTCAGTTCCAAATACATTCTTTGTGTCTACTCTGAAAAAGGGTATGGGCCCTTTAAATGTTTTCCCTTCATCAGCTGGCACTGTTAACCTTTATCAGCAGTGGGCTCTGGAGAGGCATTTCAGGATGAAAGGATTTTGTTTCCTGGTCTGGTGCTGGTTCTCCAGACTCCTGCAAGGTGCACAGCTTCTCTAGGGCCCCCTGACAGCACACGTGGCTTCACCAGGACTCAGCATCTGCAGCAGAAGCAGCCTCCCTAGGGCTGGACTCCTGCATAGCACAGTGGTCCACTTCACCCAGCAGCCAACCCCTTCGGGCAGATTTATGGCAGAGTCTCTCCTGTGAGACACCTCCCTGTGTGTCCACCTCCCAGTGAACAGCTTCTTCCAACATCCTAGAGGGCAGATTACCAACAAGCTCCTAGAGGTGAATTTCAGGATAATTCTTACAGCACAGCATCACACTGCTGCTCTGCTGCCCGGGCAGCCACAGCTGTGGGGTCTCCAACCAGGCCTGGGTCTCAGCCCGGAGGGAGACCTTCTCCCACTCACTCTCAGCCCTTGCAATAGTGTCTGCCCCACATCTCTGCTCTTCCAATATTCCATAGAGAACTCCCGACCTCTTCCCAGGTAACACCTTGCTGCTTCATTTCCCTGTTACAGTTAGTAATTCTCTCTAGTCAACTTTCCATGTTCAAATGACTGTTTCTCTCTCCTGATCAGTTCCAACTGATAAGACTTAGCATATGTTTATTTTGTGTTTTCTTCCTACCCTGAAATCTACCCAAAAATGCTTTACCCCTTGGTTCCATTATTTTTAAATACAGTTTTCATTACTCTACTGTATGTGTGCATTCTTTAAACTGTTTGTGGAATTTAAAGATTATTAATTAACTGAAATGTATATGCAAATAAGCGTCATGCTTTTTTAACTTGCCATGTACCTTTTCCAGGAAATAACTAGACTCAAGGCAGAAGATCAATTACTTTTGATGAAGATAATGAGGCTTATAATCCTGCTGATCCTAGGTTAGACTGTCTCACAGCAAAATAATACCTCTGGAGGCTTCCAAGTTAGTACAAAGAAAAAGCTATGAGTGTGTGCATACTAAGTTGCTTCAGTCATGTCCGACTCTTTGTGACCCTGTGAACTGTAGCCCAGCAGGCTCTTCTGTCCATAGGATTCTCCAGGTAAGAATACTGGAGCGGATTGCCACACCCTTCTCCAGGGGAATCTTCCCAACCCAGGGATCAAATCCTCATCTTTTAGTCTTCTGCATTGGCAATGGGTTCTTAACCATGAGCACCACTGTGAAAACAAAATCTATGAGAGACCTATGATAATACTAGTTCATCATTGTGCTTCTCAAATCAAAATTTTCCAACAAGTGGAACAGAGTAGAGGATAACAATATCAGATGAACACAGGAGACACTAGTGTGCTTTGTGATGTGAAGTCTCAGATCAAATTCCTAGGGTGCCCCAAATGAAAAATTTCCCAGGTTAACGATCAATTCCATTACCACTGTCCAGAAAATTGAGAACTGCAGTGTGGTGAGTGGAGCTGGCTTTTGTTTGAAACCCCAGAGTCCACTGAATATTAATTATATACCCTTGAGCAATTAGCTAGCCTAAATATCATAACGATGCCTACCTCCCAAGATTGCCATGAAGATAAAGAGACGCACTAACTTTGATGCCCTTTTCACAAAGCCTTTTCACAAAGATTTCATGAGAAATCTTAGCAAATGTAATTATTAATACCTTCTTCCCTGAAACTAGTTTCCTAGGGCATCCGTAACAAATACCACAAACAGAGTAGCTCAGAACCACAGAAGCTTGTTGTCTCACAGTTCTGCAAGAATCCAAAGTCAAGGTGAAGCTTGATTATGCTTTTTCTGAAACCCATAGAGGAAGCTTCCTCCCCTGGCCCTTCCAGCCACTGGGAGCCCTGGACTCCACTTATAGCAGCCTAATTTCAGCCTCTGCTTCCATCTTCAAGTGACATTCTTCCTGTGTCACTTTACGCAGTCTTTCCTCTGTGCATGTCTGTCTCTGTAGCCAAATTTCCCCTTTCTATATGGATATCAGCCATATTGGATTAGCGCCCACACTAATGACCTCATTTTAACCTGACTAGCACTCTGAAGACTCTGTTTCTAAATACGGTTACATTTTGAGGTACTAGGGACTGGGACTTCAACATATCTTTTTGAGGGCAAGTGGACAAAATTCACCCCTCTTGAGTTTTTTGCCTAGAGGTTACAGCCTAGTTCCTTCCTCCACAGCAAATAATCAATTAGCTCTTTAGAATACAACTTCCCTGATGGCTCAGATGGTAAAATGTCTGCCTACAAGGCGGGAGGCCCAGGTTCAATCCGTGGGTCAGGAAGATCCCCTGGAGAAGGAAATGGCAACCCACTCCAGTATTCTTGCCTGGAAAATCCCATAGATGGAGGAGTCTCGTAGGCTACAGTTCATGGGTTTGCAGAGAGTCAGACACGACTGAATGACTTCACTTTCACTTTCTGCTTGATAACAGATTTTGGAATGTGGGTTTATATAATACACCCATCAAGGTAAAGCATAAGTGAGTCCATAACTTAGAAACCTCCTAATTCTTCTCCAAGTCCCTCTTTCGGTCCACTGGCCATGGAAGGCTGCCCTCAACCTTGTTCCCTCCAGTCTCTCCTGGCCTCTGCTCGCTCCAGTCACTGCCTCTCATTGTGCGTGTGTGTGTATGTGTGTGTGTGTTAGTCCTTCAGTGGTGTTCAGCTCTTTGTGACCCCATGAACTGTAGCCTGCAAGGCTCCTCTGTCTATGGAATTCTCCAGGCCAGAATACTGGAGTGGGTAGCCTATCCCTTCTCCAGGGGATATTCCCGACCCAGGGATCAAACCCAGGTCTCCTGCACTGCAGGTGAATTTGTCTCTGCTGAGCCACTAGGGAAGCCCCTGCCTCTCATTAGCAGCTGTGAAATCACCAGACACTTTTCCTTTTTCCTCTTTCTTAATCTGGTTCTTTAACCAAAGACCCATAACTATATATCAGCTGAATGAAAATCTCTGTACTCTGCCAAACAGGTACAGTCTATGAAAAATGACCCGGATGGTGAGGAGGACATTTTAGTTAATCTGAAGGGAAGCGCTTCACAATTCTATGTTGAACTCCAAGTTCTTAATTGAAATGTCAGAACTCTGGGGAAGGGTGATACATTTTGCCACTAACTCCTTCATGTGAATGACAGGGACAGGGTTCATGTTAGGACATTGTGGACTGCCCTGTGGAACAAAGAGACCATAAGGAAAGAAGCACAGACTGTGCACACATGTGTGGACGAAGATATATCAATGCATTCTCAAACTGGTCCAGGCCAAGAAAAACCAGTTAATTTCAGAGGGGTCCCTAAGTTGTTTTACAGGCCTAAAGTCTTGGTGCAAAAATGGACCTAGAAACCTTGCCTCTATGTCCTCACTATAAGCACCCTGTTTCTCCCACTCTATAAATTCCAAATTAAAAAAAGAGAGAGAGAGAAATGGATGGGATGGCCTGTAGGAGGCAATCCCATTTAGGCAGACACAAGAATGTTCTGCTTTAAGGAGAAATAAAAGGTTCCCTCATTAAAAATCAGCCCCCCATCATTCCCCTCAAGGTCTATAACTCTCATCATTAGGATTACTCTTAAATTAAAGACGTCCTATCTTTCCAAGACACACAATAAAAGCAGAACACTAACTGGGAGGAATGCACTGAGACCTTTAGTATTTTCAGGAGCATTGGGTGTTGTATTCCTGGTGGTCACTTTAGTCAGCTGTCACAAGGGAACAAGTCCAACTGTAGACATGTGTTCGTTTTGTTCTCTGCTATATCCTCAGAGCTGTGCAAATCCCTGGATGTAAAATGAAATGTGCATCTGCCTCTATAAAGCAGAGACAGGACAGCACCTAGCATTTCATGTTGTTTGGAAGAGTTAATGATCAACACATCTGAAATGCTTAGAATGGTTTCTGACATATAGTAAGCTCCCAGTAAATACTATTATTATCATTATCATCATCATCATCACCAATGACTAATAAATCTTTACTTGTAAAGATGGGAGAGGAAAAATGTCTAGAAAACCAGAACAGGAAGGCCCCATGGGGTGATGTGAATAGTTGCAGCGGGGAGGTGGGAAAAGGAAGTGGGTGGTGAGCTGAAACAGAAAGAGAGCAAACCAGCTTCCCCTACCATCCAAGAGTATACAGAAGCCCCTGTGGACACTTTCGAGGTCCCAGGCACACAGCACTGACCAAGGCCCACTGGGGGCCTGGCACTGAACTGCGGTCATCCTTTCCCTCCGGGGTTAAGCCTGAAGCATTTGCCCGTCTGCCCTACTGTGCACAGAGAAAGGTGACAAAATGCAGGAGAGCACTGGGGGGAGGAGCCTCCACACATTAGATTTCATGACTCTGTCCTGAAATCTCTGAAAGTGAACCAGATCAACAGGGAGCACAGGGTACTGGAAAGTAGGTGTTCTGGATTCCCAACAAGGGCCCACGGGACAGCATCTGGCCCAAAGGAGAGGCAAGGTGCTGCAACACAGTTTCCTGACGTGCATTACTGGTGGCTCCTGAAAAGGAAACATATTCAAATAGGTTTCTGGGTTAAATACAGTTAAATGTACTTCTTTAGAATAAGGTTTCTCAGAGCTTCGAATATGCCACCACGCATTGTGCATTTCCAGAGGTGGATACTGTGCAGTTTCCCAAATGTATTTGACCAGAGAAGCCTGTTTTTAACACAGTATCCAGAGGCTAGTGTCCTGCTAGAAAACCCCGGGGGTGTGGATAATGCTGGACACAGTATTAACTGAGCCTCACAGCAGACTTGGGAGGCCCAAGACTGAGGTCTCCATGACCAGGTCATTTCGAGTTTCTGAGCCCTCGCTTCATCTATAAAATGAAGGGTTCTTAGTTCAGAGGTTCTTATCTAAGAAGCTGGTAAAAGCCATGGATCCTCTCCATAAACTAGGTACATTTATATATGTGCCAGACTCTTTTTTTTTCTCACAAGTTCAAGGAATCATAAATCTCTCAACCATAAGACATCCTAAGATCCCATATCCCATCATCTCTCAGATGGTGAAGGCACCTGATTAGAAGGACATCATGGCAGACAATCATCACTCTCGCCTACCCAGCACCCTTTCCCTTTCCTTTTGCTAACAGCACTAGTTCCCCTTTGTGAAACCCCCTTTTTCCCATCCTCAGTCCATGTGTTTCAAGAAAAGTAGAATAACTCCCTCCAATTCCAGAAGTGGGCACATCACCCAAGCTTAACCAGTCAGAATACTTTATTCCCCCAGCCCCAACAAATAAATCATGGATGACACAGTGTTCATGAGAGAGCTCTCTAGGCATGTGCTGGAACTATCAGATCAGAAAGGAAAGGGGTGGGATACATGGAAGGAGGAAGGAAGGCAGACTGAGGAAGGAAGGGAGAAAGTAAGAGGGCGAGAGAGGGAAGCAGAGAAGGAAGAATTAAAGACTTTACACTGTGGCTACTAAACTAGCAGAAGAAAAGCTGGCAGTCTACACAGCCACTTTTATCTTTGAGAGGGAGAGCAGTTCTTGACAATGTTAGCTGAATCAACCCTAACATCCTCCTCCTTCCCTCAAATATCCCATTTATGTGAGCCAATAAATAGTCTCTTCTGTTTACACTAACTTGCAACTGAAAGAGTACTGCATAATTCAGACCTCCGTCTTGGGTCTCCCAGGGCTGCTGAGAGGCTCGGTTAAGAGGCTCACCATATTAATGTTGAGATGACATTCGACAGAGATTAAGCCCTAAGGATGTTTAATGGAGGACTGTGTGTTGATAGGTACCAGTAGGAGCTGACTCCTGCTCCATGAGATCTGTGTGCCAAGAAGACTACAGAGACCTCAGCTAGATCCTTCCACCTGCTATCTGTTGCCTGAAATGCCATCCTGGAGCATCTGGGATGCGGAGGCAGGGGAGGGGAGGGCGGGGGGTAAGAGGGAGGTGTAGGGGGATGGTTTAGCTTTTTGAGATTATAATGAATCTAACCAATCTTCTTCTTTGAAAACTCAGTGAACATATTTGCCTGCAATTTCAGGGCTTCCTTGCTGGCTCAGGTGGTAAAGAATCTGCCTGCAATGTGGGAAACTCAAGGGATGCCTGTTCAGTCCCTAGGTCGGGAAGATCCCCTGGAGAAGGGAATGGCAGCCCACTGCAGTATTCTTTCCTGGAGAATCCCAAGGACAGAGAAGCCTGGCAGGCTACAGTTCACGGGGTCGCAAAGGGTTGGATATGACTGAGAGACTAACAGTCAGGGATTTACAAACTCCCTGAAGCCCGGAAAAGACTTCTCCCTCAAGGGATCCCAGGACTGTATGACCTCACTTAGTAGAGAGGAGTGGCTGGACTCATTCCATGAAAGATCCCAATTTCTGCAAGGCCTGAAAGTGGGAAGGAAGAAAGAAGGGAGATTACCATAGGAAGAGAAAGGAGGGTGGCCAATTGTCCACAGACTCTGGCAATTAAACAAACGGCGTGAATTAGTCTCACTACCCCCATCGGCCCTTTGAGGGCTTTTCCAATTCATGGAAATGGGAAGCCAGCATAGCTAGAGAGCCCCTTAGTCAAGTTTGGAATTAGCCTGTAGCCTAAGGTTTGGATTCCTGTTAAAGTGATTCCTGGAGAGAGAACGTTTTAAACTTCTGTCGGTCCTTCGTATCTTTTCCCAGGTAACATATTCTAATAAGAAGAATCGGGGCATCTGAACAAAAGTAGGAGGGAGAAAAGGGACGACAGATGTCCTCTGCAGGCGGCTTTGTCTGGGTGGTGGTGGAAGCACTAGTCTCTAAAAAAAGCAATCAATCCTAACTTTGAAACCTTTTGCTGAATAACTACTTTAAAGGGCTTTGTTCTTCCAATTGTGAGAGATTTTTTCTAAAAAAAAAATAAGAAAATTAGCCAAGATCTTACAACCAGGGAACTACTGAGTATACAGTTGGCTTTACATTTAATTGCAAAGTTACAGGCTCATGATTTAACAGAGCCTCACCTATTTTTCTTCCTATCCTGAAACTTTTTTCTCATTCTGATCTTTTATTATTTTAAATTATGAAAGTATGAGAACACATTCACAGGAGACTTAAAAAATACACAACAAGGTTACATATAGTTTCACTATATATATAAAATTCTTTTTCTAAGTAGATAAATTAAGATTCTTAGTTGGAATTTCAATATCAAACTTTAATAATAAAGTGTAATATAATGAATTAATAGAATGAATATACAGAGAAGTAGAAGGATATAGTAGACCTGGAAAAAGCGCTGTGAACCAATAGTATGAATCTTAATTATTCTGAGTTGGCTTAATTTTTTTTTATTAAAACGGGCCTCTCCAATGGGAGTCCAACTGTTCCATTCCCAGCCCTCCTCCAAGCCCCTTTCCCCCACACCACTTCCAGCAATCCTGTACTTGTGACCCTCTTGAGGGCTCCTACACAGCCAAGGTCCCAGGTAGGAAGAGGAGATGAAACTGCAGCTCAGCTCCGGACATAGTCCTGCCACCAAACTGTCTGGGACTTTTATCTCCCACCCTCCAAGATGTCAGAAAAACATATTTCACAATCCAGAGCCTTTTGCTAAGAATAAGAATGGTCTCCCCTGTGCCCTATTTCAGTCTAAACTGAGAGCAGGTAATAATTTACATTTGCCCAATTTCTCCACAGCACAGAAATGCTTTTCTCTTATCTTTCTGCCTGTTTGTTTGTTATACTTGGGACCCCAGAGGGGATCCAAGATGTCAGATCTGCTCCACAGTAACTGCCTCCCTCTAATTTCAACAGGGCTGGAGTCAGCATCACAATGGCACAAGGAGATGCAGCCTGAAACCCAGTTCATGGTGTGGCTGGCTGCCAGTAGATATGAATGATGTTGAATGTTTGCCTCCATAAATCCTTGAGAAATAAGAACAACTCATTTCTTACATGAAATAAGATCTTTACATCTAAATAGTCAAAAATTAAACCAAGCCATCAAGTTTCACTTCATTTTGAAAGACTTGTTTCAGTACCAAACTCACTCAACTTGGCATATTCCAATAGGAAGCTCACTGTGCTAAGGGAGTGCTAAGTTGCCTCAGTCATGTCTGACTCTTTGCAACCCCATGAACTGCAGCCACCAGGCTCCTCTGTCCATGGGGATTCTTCAGGCAAGACTACTGGAATGGGTTGCCATGCCCTCCTCCAAGGGATCTTTCAGCCTCAGGGATTGAACCTGAAGCTCATTAAAACCTAAGAAACAGCTTGGGCAAGGGCCTTCCACCATCAGCTCAGATTTGATACAAGCACAGGTCAAAACAACCCACTCCAGTATTCTTGCCTGGAGAATTCCATGGGCAGAGGAGCCTAGCAGGCTACAGTCCATACAGTCCATGGGGTCACAAAGAGCTGGACATGACTAAGCAACTAACACTTTCGCTGTCACTTTTCAGGTAAAAAATCTGGCCATCAGGACCTGTGTTTCATGAATGACAAGTCAGTAGCAGTCTTGGGCACTGAATGGGGGATTTCACCACAGCACTACTAAGGAGGATTAGAAAGAATGTTAT